>CP139501.1:221360299-221883316 GCA_021014915.2 Artemisia tridentata subsp. tridentata | reverse complement strand
TTTTTTATGTTTTTGACAATTTTTTTACGTTTTCGTTTGTTTTTTTTATGTTTTTGACAATTTTTTTAGTTTTTGTCATTTTTTTTACGTTTTCGTCCGTTTTTTCACATTTTCGTCTTTTTTTAACAATTTCATCCGATTTTTACATTTTCGCCTTTTTTTATGTTTTCGACCGTTTTTTTACGTTTTCGTCTTTTTTTAACCTTTTTTTCGTTTTCGTCTTTTTTTTTTTTTATACTTTTTTGACCAATTTTTTTGTTTTTGTCTGTTTTTTACGTATTCGTCTGTTTCCTTATGAAAAAAGTACATCAAAAGCACAAAAAACAAACAGTCTTCTACCATGCAGATGAAGACTTTAGATGTGCCAAAAAAAAAAAAAAACTTCAATAGCACAAAAAAAAAAGTACTCCCTCCGTCCCATATTAAGTGTCCACTTTTCAAATGCACAAAGTTTTAGGAAATTCCACTAACTACACTCTCCACCAATCAAATATCACTATTACCCACTAAAGTCTCTTCTCATTGGTAGAAAATATTCCCTGGACACTTAATTTGGGACATCACAAGATTCCATTATGGACACTTAATATGGGACGAATGGAGTATTTAAATAGCAACAAAAAAAATCAATAGCACAAAAAAAAAATACTAGTGAAAAAGAAAAAAAAAATGAAGAAAAAGGAAAGAAGTACTTCAATAGCACAAAAAAAACAAACGGTCTTCTTCTTGCAGATGAAGAGTTTCAGATGTACCTCTTCTTCTGCAGACATGGTTTACAGATGAAGAGGTAAAAGCTCTGAAAAAACAAACGACACCTTAGTAAGTTTGCAGCCGTGACAGAGAAATCCTAATTTACTGATAATTGAAGGATCTGAGGCTTATCAAATGAGGCATTCCAATGATTCTTTAAATTACCTTTTTATGCACACAATTTTTCATTTGTTAAATGCACTTACCTAAAGAAGGGCGAGACACAGAAGAAGATGCGGCTAAAGTAAACTTGGTGCAGATTCTTTGATCGGATCCTCTTATGCTTCCCCACCTTTCTTTAGCTAAGTCCATTTTATCACCAAACTTACTTTTTTAAATTGTATATTTACTTTCTGTTTACCAAGGTTCACTCACAAAACCATCAGGCCTTTTTAAAACTTCTTACTTGATTTGTGCAAATCCCAGTTCTGTTAACAACTTTTAGCATACAACAAACATACAAAAACTGCTTTGGTGGATACTTAATTGGCTGTGATGATTTGCTGATATAGTCGGTTGTGAATTTGGCACAACAAAAACTGCACAATATAGAATGCAACAAAGTTTTGCAGCCAGCACAATATCTGAGTCAATGCGCGAATATTCTTTATCCAAGCATATTCATGATATGATTTTCTCCTATACACTGTTTCTCAGCATCTATAGTTTGTAGACATAAATATTGTTGGTACAAACTTTTTAAAAAAACTTATGCCTATACTTCATGATATGAACCTATGCATGAAATTATGTGTTTTACTTACCTATATTCATCTTTTTTTACACCAACATACATTTATTGATACTTTTATAGTTAACAGGGAATAATAAGACGAAAAGTGCTTGATCAAATCCACAAAACATCAAATGACTTCGAGTTCATTGTCATCTTGGACTCGATGTTTCAGAAGATTTCTATTTGTGCACCACGATTACCTAAAGAAAGATGGGAAACAGAAAAAAATAATCTGATGGCGAGAAAACTTTGTATTTTCGTAAGATTTCAAATTAACAAAATCATGATGTTAGTTATTACACATTATCTTTTAACTTACATCGTTACTACTATCTGATGTTCTAATCACATAAAAGTTACTTGCAAACATCAACATGCATAACAATAAATGGTTAGATTCGTATTATGAACCATCATTTCTTGCAATACATTTTACTGCAAAAAGTCTAACTATTTTCGGTGTATCTATATGAAGGTCTCAGATGACTTATCTAATGTTACACTGTTAAAAAGTCTAATAGAAAAACATTGGGTTGCGTTCATCCCAACACTAGACGTAGATAAGGGAATATGATATAAACATCCTGAAAATATCTTGGATACTTGAGTACCTGTTGAATCATACTCAGCCAAAAACCGAGAGTTATGCAGGTTTGCACTTCTGAATGTTATACATACACGCATTTTCATACAACTTCCATAGTCTGTAACCATAAGCATTTCGTCATATCTTTTAAAGTTTACCATTCATTCTAACATTGTGTAATTTATGATAGACGGAGACTCTAAAGGCAATTTGAACAAAGGAGATCGTAGCTATTCCAGATTTACTAGAACAAAGAAGTTTATTACCTTCTACGTACATCTGCAGCTTTTCATAGCCGAAACATCTTCTTCAAGTGTCTCCAACTTATTATATAACACACGAACGTTTATAATAATCTTTATAGTCCAATTGTTCATCAACTTCATATAAAGAGATAACATTATATCCTTTACTTCCAAGGTTAAAGGGAAAAAAATCAATGCTTCAAGAGATTGTTGCGTTAAATGATGAGGATATTGTTGATGACAATTATATCACGAGCATCGTCGTCATCATTTATCTCAATGATCTCTTGAACTATTTATTCTTTTCCCTTATGCCTGAGCGATAAAGGAAAAAATAGTTTACTTTTAATGTACAATATACGATTAATACATAATGTAAATGTAAAATAACGACAAGAGTTTTATTCATATCCTTAATTTCAGCCATTCTCTTCTATTCTCACTTTTAACTCAACATTATTTATCTCCACCTAAAAAGTTAAAACTACCGTACTAAATTCTTATTCTTAAAATAACAAAACACATAGTATTATTGTTGCCAAATTAACACAACCCAAAATATCAAGACCAATAATCTTTTATATTGCTGACAAAAATAAGACAAAAAAATGCTCCGCCGCAATGGATGCCACATTTCTCGTTCATAACATGCACCGTTCTTTTATATTGCTGACAAAAATCAGACAGAAAACTTGGGTTGTGTTAATTTGGCAACAAAAAAATATCAAGACCAATCTTTTATATTGCTGACAAAAATCAGACAGAAAACTTGGTGTTGTAGATGACAGAAAACTTGGTGTAACGGCTGTAAATGACAGAAAACTTGGTGTTGTAGATGACAGAAAACTTGGTGTACTGAAAACGAACTTTATAGATGAATGTGACGTTTAATTGCCGTCTAGAGCTTTGATAAATTGATTTTCGATTCTTTAAGTATCACAATATATAGCTAGAATCACTCCTCCAAAACTGCGAACACCTCTTTCGAATATTTGTTTTAAGTAATTTACGTAATTGTTTAGATCTATATTAGCATAGAATTAATCATTTAATCCACGTTCTCCAACTTTTCTATTCTTTAAGATAAAGTATAAAATTAAAATTATTAGATGTAATTAAATGTGTCTAATTAAACTATTTGCTAGGTTGTTTAACTTTTTAAAAATTAGCGAATAAATGAGTTACACCATTTTATCACTGTATCCACATATTTACCCAATAGAATATCATATGTTGTTTATGTCACATACATTTCTTTTAGTATTAGTATCATAATATAGTTATAGAGTACTTTTTATTAAAAAATTGAATGACTTCATCGTTTTCTTCTGGATATAAAACTAAACACATACTCCGCATATAGTATGTCTTTTACTAATTAGTTATGGATGCTATGCTTTGATTAGATTAGATCTAATGGTATCTTATTATTATATCAAAATCCAACTTTCACAATAAACAAATACAACAAAATAAAGAAAGAAATCTTGCCTCCCAAACCATCCAACCAAAAAAGGAAAGGTGTCGAGGTACAAATATCCATGCTAATTTAAAATGTAGCCCTAAACAAGAGCATAAGTCATACACTACTTGCCTTTAAAGTTCAGATTACAAGATACTAATATAGTATTACTCTAGTACGTAGTATAAAATTTCGCTCATGTCACATCAATACCTCAAATACCCAATACACCCCTCCTGAAGCCTTGACACAAATATGTTAAAAACCAAAATTTTATTCGACAGTATCACCGTATGGGTTCATATATTAAAGAGTAAACTACACGGTTCGTCCTTGTGGTTTGCGTTAATCGACGAGTTTCGTCATTTGACCGAAAAAATGCACCGTTCGTCTTTAACTGCGAAACGTTATCTAACGTTGATCCCTTGCTCTAACGGCTGTAAATAACGCTCGTTAAGTCAGTCCACGTGAGGGTATTTTTGTATTTTCCCTTTTATTTTTATCTTCATCTTTTTTCTTTAATTATCTTCATCTCCAACTATCACCAACCACCACCATCTCTTCTATTCACCTTAATCACCACCTTCCACCACCATCTTATTTCTAAAAACACAAAAAATCAAAATAAGAGGCTTAGATCTTCAGTGTTGCAGACCTTAACCCACAACACATTTCCCTCGACAACCCACCTAATCCTTTTTTCTTTCACACATGACCCACTAACTATAAACATCCTTGTACATATCAAAGCCACCACCAATCCTCTACAACAAATCCTACCAACCACCTAGAAATCCGGTCCACACCCACTTCGTTGACTGTACAATCGAGACCAAAAAGCACATCTTCGTTGACTGTGATTTAACCAAATCCGGTCCACACCACCGTCGACCCTCACCACCATCTTCTAACGCTCCTAACAAAATTTCTATCCTTACATTTTTAAGACTCACATCATAAATTTTAATAAACAACTTAAAGTTATAACAAACCCCATATCGAATCAAATTTATCAAAGAAACCCACAACCACCGTCACCATTCTTACAAAACCCACCACCACCTCCGCCGTCGACCAGCACTACCACATGAAACCTTCGTCATCGTCACTTAGAGCCACCACTAACTGAACTAGATGTGAAGCTTCATTTTGAGTATTCTGGGTTTTGAACTAGATGTGAAGCTTCATTTTGAAACCCCAACAAACAAATAGATGCAAAAAGTAAAGTTGGATAAGAAAAAAATCAAATGAAAGGAGGTGAGGGCTGTGGAAAAATAGATGTTTGGTCTTATCCAACTTTACTTTGATTCTCATTTCAGTTTATACAGATTTATTGTATTTAAATGGTCTTATCCAACAAAAAGTAGAGGTTTGATTATCGTTTCGTTTCAATTTATCCAACAAACAGGTGAGGGTTGTGGAAAAATTAATGGCGTTATCCAAATAATTATTTATTGTAAAAAATGATTGGAGGTGAGGGTTTTGGAATAGAAAAACGAGATTTAAAATTTTTATATTATGTGTAATGTTTGTTGTTTTATTAGTGTCGTTGTTTAGATAGAAGAAGAAAATCAATTAAATGTTATAAAAAAAAGGGTATTCTGTAGATTATAATTGTGGTATATGGTTTAGGATTGTGGTTTGATATGAAGTTGTTATGGTTTGAAGGTGATGGAGAATGGAAGAAGATGGTGTTTGGTGATAATAGTTGAAGATGATGATGTATAAAGGAAGAAGATGGTGTTGGGTGATAATAGTTGAAGATAAAGATTTATAAAGGAAGAAGATGATGTTAAAAAAGAGGTGGTAAAAAGACAAAAATACTCTCACCTGGATATCACATGAGGAGACTTAACAGGTGTTACATATAGCCGTTAAAATGAAGGATCAACGATACATAACGTTTCGCAGTTAGAGACGAACGTTGCATTTTTTCGGTAAAAGAACGAAACTCGGTAAACACAAACCACAAAGACGAACCGTGTAGTTTACTCTATATTAAATGTAACATACGAACCGTGTAGTTTACTCTGGATATCAAGATTCTCGGTTTATATGATTGTCGGTTTATATATCTAGATTCTCAATACAGATAAGAACACAAGTTTCCGTGAAGATATTTAATTGTTATTGGGTAAGAAGTTGAAAATTTGATGATAATTACGGAAATAAAATTTATAATACACGGCTTTAACTGAAAAACAAAAGTAATAGAGTATTCTAAGTGGACGAGGCAACGACACCTGTTTATTGTCTAATGAAAAAATATAAAACCGGATAAGGTTATATCTTTAAGTAAGTTTTTTGCAGATATTATTTAAGTACTCTCTAAAATGATTTAGGGCTCGCTTGGTTTGTAAAGGGGTTTAGGATTTGAATTTTGATTTGGATTTAAATTTGAGTTTGAATTTGGATTTTGTATTAAATGAAGATAGAGAAAATAAATGATTGATAAGTTTATTATATATATATATTTTAAAATAAAAAAGTAAAAAGTAAAAAAGAATAAAATAATTTGTGACTAAAAATAAAACATCAAATATATATATATATATATATATATATATATATATATATATATATATATATATATATATATATATATATATATATATATTTTGTTGGTCCAGTTCTGAAACCCACTAAAAAAACACCAAAATATGGAGGATTGAAAAATTGGAATCAAATGTCACTGTTAGATGTGTATCAGGGGTATAGAAATGTACCAAACAATTTTTTTAGAGAATCTATGAATCTAAACCGATAAAAGGCGTATACCAAACGGGCCTTTATTCATTCATCATGGTCTGCTTTTTAATATGTGTGAAAAGCAAAAACAGAAAATGAAACTCGAGTCATTTAATTTCATCTCCCGATCTTGTACATAAAACTCACATTTGGAAAAGTTAAATAAAATATCTAGGACATGGGTTAAAAGCACGGTACCTATCTTTTTATTCCCACGGTGGCTATGAAAAGGTGTACTTTTTTATTAGTTTTTTTTTTTTTTGACTTTTACTTTGTTTTGTCTTTTAGCGCCGTTTTTTTTTTTTTTTTTTTTTTTTTTTTTTTTTTTTTTTTTTTTTTTTTTCTTTTTTTAATGTATAATATTTTGTATGTTTTTTTTGTATATGTATAATATTTTGTATGTTTGTGTTTAATAATGTTTTGTATAATTATTTTGTTTGTATAATAGCACGTTAAATATTACCACATTAAATAATTGCAACAACAACTGTTATTATTAAATTAAACGACAACGTTATACATATTATTTAAAAACAACAACATCTATGACATATGAAGATTATTCATTTCATTTAAAAGATCATGGAGCCTTGCACCCGACTGACAAGCGTGATCCTCAGGATTCCTTGCCAATTCTAACTCCATCTCCAACGTCTTTATTCTTGTCTTCAACAGCTTGATCTCATTATCTTTAGCAACGCAGTTTGAGCACTGCGTTGAAGATGAGGCTTGATTAAAGTACGTGTTTTCAAAATCATCTTTCCACATGAAGTATCGACAGCCATAGTCTTTTGTACCTGGCTGTTACATGTTAAGAAAATTATAAGAAATGTATTTTTAACAGACAAATTATTTACATAACTGAGCAAAACGTATGATTATTTACCACTGAAAGAGGACATGCATAATACAGTCGCCCACGGCTACCTTCTTTCCTGGATTTCCGTTCTATAATGAATCCTCTATCACATCGACACCAGAAAGGATTTCTTCGTTCCACCTGGCCAAAGATTTTGCATAATAATTTACAACATCAATCAATAATGTTATTATTAATTTTAATAAATTTTCAATCATTTGCGATATAATAAAAACAGTTATTTACAACATAAATCAGTAATCATTCACAATGTTTTGTCTGTATAATTATTTACAACATAAATCAATAATTATTTACAATGTTTTGTCGGTATAATTATTTACAACATAAATCAGTAATCATTTACAATGGTTTGTATGTATAATTATTTACTGCATTAGTCGATGTTCATATAAAGTTTCCCATGCGGCTGCAACTGGCTGTCTGAAATACCTCCATTGTGGGTGGTTACGCGGAAGTGGAGAATTTGGGTCTAGCGTCGGTACAATGTAGTGAGCACCCACACGGGCAATCACAATGGGGTCGGTTTCATGTGATATGTTTGGCCTGGTAAAAAGCGGAAAACATGTGTTCCAACCTTGCTCGGATATAAATACAACAGGCCGGTTAATTACTGAAGCGATAACCAGCCCCGTCATTGGCATCAGCATCCAGCGATCGATAGGTGCGGGTCCATTGAACCAGTCTATTGTAGACGAAAGTAGGTCAAAGTCATGTTGCAGGAACATACTCATGTACGTTTGCCTATGATAATCTAACTCTTGCAATAACATACGTCTGACATCGGCCCACCTATTTTCGTTTTGAGTAAGACTGTGGGCAACGCACCGAAAACCCACAATTTCCATCAGGCCGCACATTATGTATGCTTTATATTGGTCGGTAATATACGAGACAAACATGGGTGCGTAATCTCTCAACCAGTTATCCAGATACAAAGCGACATCTGAAAAAAACAATGAATTAATAAAAGGTCATTCGGGTGCTTATTTATTAAATAATTAAAAACAATTAATTAAGTACCTCGATGGTTGACCAATAGCTCTTGCAGGCGTTGATAACGTTGCTCGAACGATTCGAATGTCGGAGCTTTAACCATCCAATCCCATCGGTGTTTAACGGACTCATACTCATTTAACCCCCCATCGGTGAATTTATTTCTGCAAAACTTAAGTATATTTTGTTGTATATGCCATCGACAGAGTAATTTGTGAGCGTCAGGAAATTCTTCTCTTATTGCCCTAACCAACGCTAAATCTCTGTCAGTGACGATAACACGTGGGTAATATCTTTCGTCTATAACTTGCTTCACACGTTGCAATACCCATTTAAAATTATGCCCTTGTTCACTGGATAAAAAGCTATACGCCATTGAAAATGTTTTATTTGTTGAAGTTACTCCAACAATTTCCAACAACGGCAATTTAAACATCGTGGTATTGTACGTGGAGTCCATCAACATGACTTCAGGGAATGTACACCATAGAGCATACGATGTTGGGTGCACAAAAAATAGCTCCTCAAGCTCGTTGGTATGCTCATTTACCCTCGGGTACCATGTATACCCTGAATCCCGCAAATGCGAGTAAAGGACTTGAATTGGAGTTCTATCACCTACTATGGCTCTCCGGAACTTATCTTGTGCGTTATATATAGTTCTAACGCTAGACACGTTATCCGGATTACGACCCTTTATTGTCGAAAGTATATTAATTGGTCGTACGTTATAATCTGTCAATTCTTTGACCAAACCCAACTCATGATCCTTTAATCGCATTGCATATGGCACACCATGCAACGACTCTAGCATATCATGATTATGCGTATCATCCTTTACCCTCAAAACCCAATAATTTTTTGTTCGATGATATTTCGCAACTAATCTGAATGGACAATTGGTTTTATATGTTTTGGTTTTCCGTCTTCCACTACCTTGAGGTTCATACGTCCCACCCTTTGTACAAATGTAATTGATTTCGATCATATGACCATCTTTTGATGTGGTTCTACTTTTAACAATTACGAAACCGAGCGCACGAGCTATATTTTGCACCCAATCAGTTACTTGCTCGTGAGAACCGAAAACCTGAAAATACATAACATTTTGAGCAACGTACTTTTTTTAACTAATACTTTTATAACTATTTTTTACAACTTTTATTACAACCTTTTTTTTTACAACTTTTACATTTTTACATTTTTAACTAATACTTTTATAATTTTTTTTACAAAAGGGTTTTTTTTTTTTCACAATACTTTTCACAATACTTTTACAAAACTAATACAAATTTTTTTAAAAAATAAAATAAAAAACGCGTATTCATTCATTTGATATCAGCTAACTCACACACACACCACACACTCACAAACTCTCTCTCTCTCTCTGTTGCTCTCTTTTCTCTCTCTATTTTTGGATCTAAAAACGTTTTTAGATCTAAATTCAATAATATTATGTGATGTTATTTGTGATTTGTGAGAGAGTTTGTAAGTGTGTGGGAGGCTTGTGATATCAAATGAATACGCGTGTGATTGGGGGTTTCTAATTAGGGTTTCGTAAAAATAATTTGGGGGTACGTGACTTTTATGTGATTAATTGTTAGATACGTGACTTTTATGTGATTTATTGAATGTTTTCTTGTTTAATTTGTCAGATCTATTAATTTTTTAAGAAACGCCTAAATTATAAAAATTAGGGTTTGGGTTTTTTGGGGTCTGTGGTGGGTGATTATGTGATTTATTGAATGTTTTCTTGTTTAATTTGTCAGATCTATTAATTTTTTAAGAAACGCCTAAATTATAAAAATTAGGGTTTGGGTTTTTTGGGGTCTGTGGTGGGTGATTATGTGATTTATTGAATGTTTTCTTGTTTAATTTGTCAGATCTATTAATTTTTTAAGAAACGCCTAAATTATAAAAATTAGGGTTTGGGTTTTTTGGGGTCTGTGGTGGGTGATTATGTGATTTATTGAATGTTTTCTTGTTTAATTTGTCAGATCTATTAATTTTTTAAGAAACGCCTAAATTATAAAAATTAGGGTTTGGGTTTTTTGGGGTCTGTGGTGGGTGATTATGTGATTTATTGAATGTTTTCTTGTTTAATTTGTCAGATCTATTAATTTTTTAAGAAACGCCTAAATTATAAAAATTAGGGTTTGGGTTTTTTGGGGTCTGTGGTGCGTGATTATGTGATTTATTGAATGTTTTCTTGTTTAATTTGTCAGATCTATTAATTTTTTAAGAAACGCCTAAATTATAAAAATTAGGGTTTGGGTTTTTTGGGGTCTGTGGTGGGTGATTATGTGATTTATTGAATGTTTTCTTGTTTAATTTGTCAGATCTATTAATTTTTTAAGAAACGCCTAAATTATAAAAATTAGGGTTCGGGTTTTTTGAGGTCTGTGATGTGTGATTATGTGATTTATTGAATGTTTTCTTGTTTAATTTATCAGTTCTATTAATTTTTTAAGAAATGCCTAAATTATAAAAATTAGGGTTTGGGTTTTTTGAGGTCTGTGATGGGTGATTATGTGATTTATTGAATGTTTTCTTGTTTAATTTACCAGATCTATGAGGTTGTGGTGGGTGATTATGTTGGTGGTTCTGTGGTGATGAATACCTGTGGCTGTGGGTTGGTTAACACCTTGATCTGCCACCAATGAGTGGTATGAATACCTGCTCTGGCCTACCCCACAGTCCACAGGTATGTGATATGTGATTATGTTGTGCTCTGTGGTGATGAATGTGATATGTGATTAAGTTGGTGGTTCTGTGGTGATGAATACCTGTGGATGTGGGTTGGTTAACACCTTGATCTGCCACCAATGAGTGGTATGAATACCTGCTCTGGCCTACCCCACAGTCCACAGGTATGTGATATGTGATTGGCATGGTTTAAAAGCACGGTACCTATGTTTTTATTCCCACGGTGGTATGTGATTATGTTGTGCTCTGTGGTGATGAATGTGATATGTGATTAATATGATTGATAAGCAGTTTGTGATGAAACTGCTTATCAAACTGCTTATAAGCAGTTTGATTTGAAACTTGGTTTAAGCATTATGCTTTTGAAACTTGATAAGCACTTTGATTTAAGCAGTTTGTTTAAAAAAAACTGAGATACGGCGATGATGATTTTAAAAAAAAGGTTTTGATTTTGGCATGGCATTACCAAATGGACAGGCAAAAATAATATTTTTTTGCCACCTTTGAAGTTGCAGCCAAATATGATAAAACTTGCTTATGTTGCACCAATATATAATCTGAGCCTTATGTTACCTGTGTTGTGTTAAATGGTGAATTAGACATTTCGGCAGCCTAAGATCTTTGTTGTGTTTCACTTGAGCCTTTCACTTGCTGCTTGTGTTTCACTTGTGTGCAATCTGCAAAGAAATGGTTTGTTGTGAGGGTTAATCTAACCAAATACCCCCGTAATTATAACCCACCCCTTTACTTACTGATTGTGGTGAAGTAGCTTTCACTTGTGCAATCTGCTTTGTTATTATTGTGATATTGATTGTGGTGAAGTAGCTTTCACTTGTGCAATCTGCTTTGTTATTGTTTTGATATTGATTGTGGTGAAGTTGCTTTCACTTGTGCAATCTGCTTCTTTGTGAGCCTTGTTTATAATGGAGCCTTTCTTGTGAGTTATGGAGCCTTTCTTGTGATTATTTGCAGGGAATCTGCACTTTCTTGTGAGTATTTGCAGGGAATCTGCACTGTTGGTAATTGGACTGAATCTTTACTGTTGGTACTTGCATTATTGAATCTTTACTGTGGTAATTGGTACTTGCAGTATCACTTGTGGTTCACTTGGATTGGGTGCAATCTGTGCACATTTGGGTGCAATCTGTGCACATAAAAAGGCGATGACGAATGGTTTTCTAAAAACCGAATGGCATGGCAAAGTGATATTTTTATCACTTTGCAGCCTTCATATCCGAGCCAAACACTTGTTTATATATTTTTTTCTAAATCTGCTTGTGTGCTAAATGCTTGTGTGCTTATGCACTTGGACAAAAAAATTCTAAATCGGCGATGATGATTATGTTAATCTGAGCCTGATATCTGCTTGTGTGCTAAATACTTGTGTACAATACTGCTTGTGTGCAATACTGCATATGTGCTTATGCACTTGGACAAAAAAATCGGCGATGATGATTGTGTTAAATCTGAGCCTATGTGCTTATGTGATACTGCATATGTGCTTATGCACTTGGACAAAAAAATCTGCTTGTGTGCTGTGCAATACTGCATGGGATGGGTTATACCCACGGTGTCGAAATGAATAGGTGTACTTTTTTGCTTGTGTGCAATACTGCATATGTGCTTATGCACTTGGACAAAAAAATCGGCGATGATGATGGTGTTAAATCTGAGCCTATGTGCTTATGTGATACTGCATATGTGCTTATGCACTTGGACAAAAAAATCTGCTTATGTGATACTGCATATGTGCTTATGCACTTGGACAAAAAAATCTGCTTGTGTGTTGTGCAATACTGCATATGTGTGCTTATGCACTTGGAAAAAAAAAGACATGTGACAAAAATAATACTGCACTTGGACAAAAATACATGGGACAAAATAATACTGCACTTGGACAAAAATACATGGGACAAACAAAAAAAACAATAAACAGACAAAAAAAAAAAAAAAAAAAAAAAAAAAAAAAAAAAAAAAAAAAAAAAAAAGTACATGAACAGTAATCTGACATGAACAGTACCCTATTTGTTGCAGGCACGGGGGTAGACCCCGTGCTTATAGTATATCCCAATATCTAATACAAGATTGTTATAACTCTTCTTTAAACAAAGAAAGAATTGAAAAACCTACCACACTCCCATTATTTATTCTAAAATGACAAATAAGTAACACCAATATATTTTTATACATTATTAGTTAGCTCAAGATAAAGAAATGAAAGAGAATAAGTACATGAACCAAACCAACCAAAAATACAACTAGATTCTAACAAGGGCAAAATGGGTACTGAAAATGATGTTGCTAGAATTAGGATTAACCCATAAACTAAGCAACTTTCTACAAATAGAATAATTTAATTTTTTAATATAAAAAAGCAATGTCAAAAGCTACTCTAAATGCCAACTACCGTATTTGCATTTCTCAATTAATTTCTTAGTCAGGCAAGTTTGTTGTGTTCATTACTTCTCTGCAAAATAGTACAAAAACCACAATTAATGAACCAAAGAAGAGACATAATTGTTTACTTTGACTTCTATCATCTTTGACCAAGTCTCAAACACAAATTCAACAAGTCCATCAGCTTAAATCCAAATCAAACTTATGGATATTATTGAACATAAAATTTAACATATGGGTTCAAAATTTTAACCTCATTAACTCAAAAATGAACCTAAAAACTTAAATCATATGTGCAACCCTAGAGCTTAAAA
The DNA here is from genome assembly GCA_021014915.2 of Artemisia tridentata subsp. tridentata. Lineage (NCBI taxonomy): Eukaryota > Viridiplantae > Streptophyta > Magnoliopsida > Asterales > Asteraceae > Artemisia > Artemisia tridentata. Next base: position 221,869,496 of record CP139501.1, on the reverse strand, counting down.
AAGCAATAATTAAACTCATAAAAATACTACAAAAATGAATCTTTAAATAATGCAGTTTATTCATTTTACCCTAAAAAGGGTTGTAAGATATTGTTACAATAAGTTAAGATGAAGAAGATGATCCATTAGTAGAATCTTGAAGATGTTCTTCACTACGAACTACACCAGCACCTAAGGCGGAGTTCACGGCGGAGTTGACGGCAGCTCCGGTACCGGAGGTGGTTGTATCCTTTTTAGCAAAAGTGTTCTTATTATTATGCATCCAAACTTTAAATATTCTTCGTTTGATACCAATATCATTGCATAAATCAGTGACCATTTTATCATCACATCTTTGCATCTTCCATCCAACTTTTTCAGCAAAATTTTGCATTTTCTCCTTTTGTTCTTGAGAAAACTTGGTTCTGAATCTTTTTCTTCCATGAACCTTGACTGCTACTGGAGTTCCTGGCGGGTCAGCTGCTGTGCTTAGTGATAAAAGAAGGTGTCCACCATATGCAATGTTTGTAGGTTGTGGTGGTGGTGATGTTGGTGATAAAGGTGATGGTGAGGTTGATGATGAAGGTACGTGGGGACGGTTAAAGTCTAGAAAATGAGGTGGTCTAGTGGTGGTGGTTATGGTGGTTGTGGGTTCACGGCGGTGGAAGTTCCGGTGGCAGCCGCAAGCTGAGCATTTGAATGAATTTGGTTCCGGCATGAACTCACCGCAGCCGTCGACGGCGTGGCCTCCGATGCCGGCTGCATGGTTTTTGAGGCATTCTTTGTATGTTGCAGCCGGCGCGTACGGTGGCGCGTGGTGGTGTTGGTGGTGGTTGTGGGTGTGTGTTTTTTGGTTCGGGTATGATAGGAAGGTGATTGATTGAGAATGGGGTGGTGGGGTTTCATTTTCATGAGTTGGGTGGTGTTTTAGGTCTTCTTCCATAATTTGATGATGAGAAAAATACTAACTAGTATCTTGGAAGATTTTCAAAGGGTTACTTGTGATTAAGCTGGAATATATGGTGATTAAGCTGGAATATATGGTGATTAGGTAGGGATGTTAGGGTTTAAAAAAAAAAGATTTAGTAATTTTGTGACAAATGGAGATGAGATGAGGGAATTGCTTGCTCAAATTGAAAAGCAATTAGGATTATGAAGGGGGTAGGGAATTTATACATCATCTTAATACACAATAAGGACATCCCTTCCACTCAAATAATATATGGTAATTACACTTTTTTCCTCGAGAGAGCCAAATTTATAGTTGAATGTAGAATTTTATGTCATTCTAAACAGGTTTTTGGCAAATTATTTGATATTACAGTATAAAGAATTGTCTTTAGATGTTTGGACTTATTTAAACTAGATTGAATGATTAGCCTAACTTTGAATTTGCGTTTCCTTCACCAAATTAATGTAGTTAACGTGATATAGAATTGGGAAAATCAACTAGGTATCAATTTTCTCAAAACCACAAAACAAAAAACTTCTCACACTGATTAGAAAAAATCTCGAAAAGGATCGAGAAAATCTAGCACGTTGTAGGATTACAAAGTCAAGTTTTAACGATGGTGGTTAAAGAGAGAAAATAGAGAGAGATAGAGAGATGATTTATGATTACCAGATTTTCTATTATGCATCTTTAGGGGTGGAAATGAGCCGAGCTGCTCGTAAAAAGCTCGGAATCGAATCGGTAAAAAGCTTGAACAAGCCGAGCTTAAACGAGCTCGAGCCCGAGCCTAAATTAAAGCTCGTTTAATAAACGAGCCCGAGCCCGAGCTTTATATACAGAGCTCGATTAGGCTCGCGAGCCTAAACGAGCTCTAGTATATTTTGTGTATATACATGTATAATACATAATATAAGCGTATATGTATGCATATATACTACTAGTATCTTAAGGCTCGAGCTTTACATAGCATAACACGAGTCGAGCTTTACACAAACACGAGCTCGAGCTTTACATAGCATAACACGAGCTCGAGCTTTACACAAACACATCATAAACGAGCCAAGCCCGAGCCGAGCTCGAGCCTTATATAGCATAACACGAGCTGAGCTCGAGCTCAAATCTTAAGGCTCGAACCGAGCCGAACTCGAGCTCGAGCTTTCTAGAATATAAACGAGCCGAGCTCGAGCTCTGGCAGGCTCAGGCTCAGGCTCAGCTCGGGTCGTTTCCACCCCTATGCATCTCTTTTAGTTACAATGGCAAAATTAATGTCTTGTTTATACTTATGTTTAAGGCTAAGTATAGTATAAATACAAGAATAGTCTCTTGACTATTATCACTTATGCACATAGCTCCTAATCTAGTTACACTCAATCTTTAAATCATAATTTGAAATTCAACTCAAATTCCAACAATCTCCCCCTATGTAATGATAGGCTAGATTTGGAACTTCATTCTCTTTGAAGTTCGAAAATGCTGTGAATTTTGTATAAAAGCCAAGGCGACCTTGTAGCACATTAATATCATGTAGGTATCAACCCGGCTTTAATGTTGAGCTCAAATCAACATTCTCAAAAGTAATTCGTAACTTGATCTTCATCTGCAACTTGAAACCTTGGGTGTATGTCTGAAATCTTTGTCTTTATTGTCTTGTCTTTGAAAGCATTTTTATTTTCTTAGATGATGATAGTTGATTTCAAACCTTGAATGTTGCGAACGAAAGATCTTGAGCAAGATGATAACTGTGACAACTGTAAAATTTCTGGCTAGTGAACGACAATCATTTTAATCATTTTTTAACTATTTTTATGTTGACAAGTTAGTTTTATACTTGTCATGTCATTTTTATACTTTACGTCTACATTATTAGGAACCTGTGTCAACGAACGTGTCTACAACCTACGTTTTTGGTTTAACGTCGTTTAAACGTCCCGATATGCTCATGTCATATTTAAAATACTAAAACTCTTTAGTCTGGTGACTTATAACATTTTATAAGTTTTAGACTTTTACGTTACCCGATTTTACGTTTTACGCGTTTTTAAGACTTCGCGTTTTGGTTATATCATAAAAACAACTAGTTTATACACAATACAACAAACTAAACTAATTCTTCTCTTTTTTGTGTACATAGCTGACCAACCATCCACACTACCACTAATAATATATGCAAACACAATACCATGTACTCTTGTCTCTATATAAACACAAAAACCACTCTTTCATTCATTTACCACTTACAAATAAAGACCAAAACTCTCTCCTTTGTTCTTGTTGCTGCTACCACGACTCAAACACCACCACCATAAAATTGTGTTGAAGCTCATTTGAAGGTAAAAACAAAGGTGCAAGAACCCTTATATCATTTGTGGAAACCGTTGGGGGGGGGGGTGAATACGTTTCTATTTAAAAACTTAAAAACTTTTTGTATCAAACACCCGATCAAGTGTGACGTAACATGAAAAAGTGTCAACAATGATCATATAACATCTAGAGATGGTATAAAGTAAACTAAAACAAAAAAAAATATCAAACCATGACACAAACATAATCAACATAATATAAGCAACAAACCACACAAACATAAACACAATGCAAATATAAATATAAAGCGACAAAGACTAAAATAAAAGTAAAGAGATAAGTTAAGAAGGCGCAAACCGGACACGATGATTTATAGTGGTTCGGTCACGAAGCTCCTCTTCGCCCTACTCCACTCCCCAAGTACCCAACTCGAAAGTTACTTCACTAATCATCAAGGTCCCTTCAGGCGGAGAAAACCGTGCAACGTCGCTTATCCTTATTTCCGACACTAAGCTAAATGTCGAGTACTAATCTTAGCTAGTACCAATCTACCACGATCCACACGATCCTTACTACTTCACATAATCAACACACTTGACTCGATCTACCCGATCTACCCTTGATCCACTTGATCAATACACAAGCTCACAATCTACAAAAGATCTCCAAGATCTCAACAAGATCAAAATGATCTACTCTCACTTGACTCGATCTACCCGATCTACCCTTGATCCACTTGATCAATGCACAAGCTCACAATCTATAAGAGATCTCCAAGATCTCGACAAGATCACAATGATCTACTTTCACAAACTACTCAAAAGAAAATCAACTTGATGTATGCTAGGATACAACAAGCGCGTAACAAGTGTTACGAGTGCACTAGGCTAACACTATAACACTTTGTATCTTTATGATACTATGTGTTCTTCCCTTGCACTAGTAGAGGAATGAAGATGATCTCTTGGTTGGATGAAAGGATCACTCTTAAACAAACTAAGACTCTCTAAATGATCAAAGAAAGTGATCTAAATAAGAAGGGATTAGACTAGAAAAAACTAACTGGAAAAATCAAGTTAGAAGTGTAAAATGGTCCACTATTTATAGGCAAAGAAAAAAAACTAGCCGTTACGTACGGATGGTACTACTAAATACTCGACGGTACCACTAAATTTAGTGGTACCGTCCTAGCGTCCTAGACATGGATGCTCCAAATTTTGTTTTTACTAGTGAAAGTTTATTTGGGGAAGTTTGGAGCTGATTTGGGGGGGGGGGGGGGGAATAGCTGTTGGGACTTTTAAACTTATTTTTCAAAATAAAACATTTTTTTTAATTAAAAAATAATTTGTAAAATGTATTTTTGAAAAAATGTTTTGCCACATTAAAAATGTAAAGTTTAGAACAAAAAACTTATTTCTTTGATCATCCGTCAAGTTTAATTTTATTTGTTCATACCTTGAGTGATTTACGTCGGGATGAAAATCTACGACTCTGTTGAGGCATACTTGATTCGTTGAGAGATGTTGATGTAAGTATGCGTTGATGATTTATGTTTACAAGTAACTTGCGCTTTTTACGTTATGCATTACATGTTACATGTTTGTCATTATTAAAACCGAAAAAACCGTTTAGTTTAAATATCGTAATATTTGCACTAACAATCTCCCCCTTTTTGATGATGACAAATATGTAAACCGTAACACACAGTAAAGTATAAAAGTTATCTGTTTACACTCCCTTCTCCCCCTTTTGTCGAAGCAAAAAGGTAGTTGCCTCGAGCTCTTCCTCGAATTCACTCCCTACTCCCCCTTATTGCACTACTTTCCTTTCTCCCCAGAAAGGCGAGCTTGCATCATCCCATTGAAGTCTTCTATCACCACTGTTAAGACGACTCCATGCTATGTATTCAAATACTTCCGAGTTCCCCCTAGCTCAATGCTCCCCTTTGGTGATTGAGTCCCCTTGTTTATTTACCTTAGTAACTTGCGGATCTATGGATCAAATTCTTACAAAGGCTTTTCCTACATCAAGGGTTAGCTCCGTGCAACATAATATATAAAAAAAAGTAGGAGCAACATTATAGGGATAAAATACTTTTAGCAAGACATGCAAAGGTTAAACTAAGTTAAAGTGTAGCTACCAAAAAAATATAGTTTTATGAGGTATGTGAGCATATCAAAGTATGCTAGAGGTTAGACACGTGATGAAGTGTGCTAAAAGGATGAAAGCAAATAAGAAAGCTTAAGAAAGTTAAGCGAAAAAAAAATAAAAAAATATGAATGCATATTGCAATTCAAAGACACTTGAGTGTCACAACCCGACCAACAACCTAAGGTGTAATTGTTCAATCAATCACACTAATAAGAATGAGATTCGTTCATTGACTGACACACAAAATGACTTATTATAAGTTGTCATTAGGAAGACGAGTTCTAACAAGCCTTTTGAACGACATAATCATCTACCAAAGATGATTGGTGTTAAGGATAGTTTGTTGAGAAGACATAATCTAAATGAGGTCGATATATGTTATTACTATTATGACAAGTCATGCCATAAAGTAGAATCGATGGAAGTTTAAAAAAAATAAGAGTGAGAACGACACGCACTAAGATTCGAATGGAAATGATTCCATAAGATGGGAGAGTGTTGGTTTTGACCTTTGATAGAAGGTGGGTAAAGATGGTTTAGATTAATATATCGTTTGCACTGACAATGAGATGCATGATATATTTCAAAGGAGAAAAAGAAAATGTGCATGTGATCCTAACAGGGTTGTGGGCGAATATCTCTCACAGGGTTGAGGTAACGAAGTTCTAGAATTCTAGTTTTGGATGATCCTAGATGTGGGTTAGAGATAATTTGGTGTATGAAGGATTTCGTGTTATTGTGTAGTTATACACTTTGGGTATAATGATTGTGATGGTTGAAGGTTTTTGAACTAACTGTCACTATCAAGAGTGAAGTATAGTGATAAGGTTTGAGTGAGATTGATATAAGGGTTGAAGGTTCTGAAACCAAATATCACTATCAAGAGTAAATTTTAGTTATAAGGTTTGATGTGAGGGTTGAAGGCGCTTGTATAGAACAAATAGATAAGCGTTCTCAAAGAGTTGAGGTTAGGAAGTGTTGGGAATTAAGCTTAAGCAGTTAGTACGGCTAAATAAGAGAAGTTAGTACGGTTGATAATAAGAGCAGTTAGTACGGTTATGAAAGAAATATTTGCACTGCTTATTATTATTTTGTAAACGTGTAAGTAGATAAATATGAAAAAGATATTGTGTATATCTTATACGATTAGAATGATAGTTACCTTGTGAAGGAATTCTTGGTCTATAAAAGGATTGCCTAGGTTAAAGTTTAGGATATATGAAAGAACAGAAAAAGTGTATCGTTTTGTTAAGATTCAAGGTTGTAAACCCTAGTGACAGGAGATCACTCGTATTATTGTTCTAATAATATTGAATCGTTGAAGTTCATTATTCTGTGTTCATTCATTGTTACATTCAAACCATACAAAACACAAACACATAAAGTCTTCTAAGTGCTAGCTAGTAAATTCCGCTTGCTAGACTACGTATAATTCTTAGTATCACATCTAACACAAGGCGTGTGTGTAGATCCGGTCAAGTGGTATCAGAGACAGGTTGCTGATACTTAGATTTAGAAGATCCGAGAAGAACAAAGATGGACATGGAAACAACACCAACCACAACTAACATTGCTGCTAAGCTTCCTATGCTTAAACCTAATGAGTTCAACATGTGGAGACTTCGTATTGAGCTGTTTTTCCAAGTGCAAGACTATGCACTTTGGGAGATCATTGAAGAAGGAAACTCTTTTACACCTGTATCAACAACAACTGTTGTTGAAGGAAAATCTGAGACTACGGTGCAGACAAAGCCAACCACTACTGAAGAGAAGGCAAGGTACAAGAATGATGTTAAGGCTAGAAGTTTGCTTCTGATGACTATTCCCAATGATCAGTTGTTGAATTTTAGCAAGTTTAAGTGTGCTAAAACCCTTTTTGAAGCTATTGTTGCAAGATATGGTGGGAATGAAGCCACCAAGAAATTTCAGAAGACTCTTCTCAAGCAACAGTTTGAGAACTTTACAGCAACAAGCAATGAGTCATTGGATCATATGTTCAATAGGCTTCAAAAGCTGGTGAGTCAATTGGCTATTCTAGGAATTGAGATACCTCAGGAAGATCTCAACTCCAAATTTCTGAGGAGTCTACCAGCTGAATGGGCTATGCATGTGGTTGTATGGAAAAACAAGCCTGATATAGATTCCATGAGCTTAATGGATCTCTATAGCAACTTCAAGATAGTTGAACATGATATTAAGAAGTCTGCTGGATCAAGCTCAAGCTCAAGCTCAGGGAATTTGGCCTTTGTATCAACTCCCAGTACCTCAAGTCCAGATGAAGAAGTGTAAGTTGCTGGAGCAGTTGGTACTGCTAGCACCTCAAGCAGTACCAGTCGACTTTTGAATGATGATACTTATTGTGCTTTCTTGACTACTCAGCACAATGGAAGTATGTTGACTCATTCAGATCTTCAAGAGATTGATGAAGATGATATTGAAGAGATGGATATCAAGTGGCAGCTCTCTCTTATCAGCTTGAGAGCTAGGAGATTCTTGAAGAAGACTGGCAAGAAGATTTTCATAAACATCAATGATGTTGCAGGGTATGACAAGTCCAAGATTGAGTGTTTCAACTGCCACAAGAAAGGTCATTATTCAAGGGAGTGCAGATTGCCAAGCCAACAAGATGGAAAGAGCAGAGGATATGGAAACAAATCATGGGTTATGGAGGTTACTGATTCAAGCTCGAAAGCCATGGTTGCCATTGATGGCTTAGGGTTTGACTGGAGCTACATTGCAGAGGAGGAAGCAGAAGCATCTACAGAGGTTGCTCTCATGGCATTCTCAGATTCTGAGGTACAAGTTTCAAAATGTTCTAAATCTTGTGAAGCTTTAAAAGATCTAGAAACACTTAAGACAAGATATGAGAATCAGAGAAAAGAGCTAGTTGAAACTGCTTTTAGCTTAGCAAATCATAAGAGAGCTTTAGCTGTGTTAGAAGAACAAATTGTTCATTATAAAAGTAATGAGTCAAAGTTTTCTGATGATATGATTATTGTTAAGAGAGACTTAATGTTTAGGGAGAATGAAATTACTGTGTTGAAACATGAGATAGAACAGGTTAAGAAAGCAAAGGAGAACATTCAAATGACTGTTGACACACTTGAATTTGCAACTCAGGGTGTTAGTAAGATTGTTGAGTGTCAGATCCTTAATAAAGCTAAGTCAGGCCTAGGTTATAAGTCAGTTCCACCTTCCTATAGAGGAATTCCAACACCCTCAGGCATAGACTTAGAACACACAGGACTCCCTGAATTTCAATTACCTGTGCTTAACTATGGTCCTCAACCCAAGAAGGATGTAGTTGACAAACCTGTGTATGAAAGTGCAAGTGATAAATCACTATCTGAGGACAAGGTGTCTTCTGATAGGTCCTAAGCATAGCAAGACCTTAATCTTTTTCTAGGAATGATAGAATGATACCTAGATCAGTTCTTTTAAGGTCTGGACCCAAAGCAATTCAAACTGCTAGACCAGCAGTTCAGACTGTCAGACCTATGAGAACAATTCACCCAAGGCCACCAGTTCAAAATGCAATAACTGTTTTTAAACCATCATACAAAACTGGTAAAAGAACTTTTTATGAGAAAGCAGTGGTGAAAAACCAAGTTTGGAAACCAAAGGTGACAACTACCAAGCCAGCAGTTCCAACTGCTAGCAGAGTAGTTGGTACTGGTATGAATAAAAACACTGCTAAGGGAAATATTGGTACTGGTATGAATAAAAACACTGCTAAGGGAAATATGGGTACTGGAGTGAATGCATCAGCATGTTGGGTATGGAGACCTATTAAACACAATGGTGCTAAGATTGTTTTGAAAAGAATAAATTATGTTGATGCTAGTGGAAAACCTAAGTCTGTATTAGCTTGGGTACCACAAGGAAATTAATTTTTCTTTTTTTGTGCATTGTTATTCATATGCTTGTATCTTATTTCTTTGTTTTCGGACTAACAATTGCAGGATTGGAGGGAAAACACCAAGGGATTATGAATGCTTGATGTTTTGGACTAAATGGTGTTCTGGAGATTAGTATGTGATCTTTGCATACAACAAATGGTAATTGGTTCACCATGTCTAACCCACATAAGAACCAACTAGTCCAGAGCAAACGGTATCTGGTAAAGACTAATCAAATCCATTGATGGTTGACAATTTACCAAAAATTGTATGGTTATCAGCTCACCATATCTAAGTGTGAAGAGTTGGCTAGTCCAAAGCAAATGGCTATTGGTAAAGACATAACAAATCCGTTGATAGCTGATAGTTTGCTAAAAACTATGTTTGAGCCATGGTATTTTAAAATCCTTTTCAATAAGTTCATACGGCTCACAATTTTTTTTAACAGTTGGTACTGTTAGTTAAAAAATTGGCACGGTTCAACTAGCCGTTATAACTGACGTGTCAGTAATTAATTTTGGGGTAAAAACTAGCCGTTGGCGGTTTGTTGCGATTTTTACTGATTGAATTACGGATTTCAAGGGATCCTCTTATAGATATTCTTTATTTTATTATATTCTTATTCTAAAATAAAAGTTACCATATTCTTTAAGTCGGTCAATTGAAACCCTACAACTCTCTCCATAAAATCTCAATTTTGCTTTCATCTTCTATCTTTTCACTCAAAATTATTACTATTCATAGCTGTTAACTAAAATTTACCAAGAAGAATGGCTAATTTGGAATTTGTTAAGCGTCACAACCAGGTTGCGTTCTTAGAGAAAACAGAGCAAGGAGATGGACCAAAGTTTTATGAGATTGTGGAATTTCTAAACCACTCTCATATAAGGTATGCTCTAACCGTTTCTCCTACTCTTTATGTCTCGCACATCACACAGTTCTGGCAGAATTCATCTGTCTTGACAAGTGATGACGGAGACATAGAAATTCATTCTGAAGTAGATGGTGTTAAGTTTGTTGTTACCGAGTCTATAATTAGGAGACATCTTAAATTAGAAGACTTAGATGGTATCCACACTATGCTAAATACTGAAATATGGGAAGAACTTACTAAAATGGGGTATGATACATCTGAAGTAGATGGTGTTTCTCACCTCAATGGAGATTTTTGATACATACCCTTCTACATTGTTTAAGTCCCAAAAAGACTGCATGGGAGCAGTTCAGTAGCAATATTGCTATTGCTCTCATTTGTCTGTCTACAAACAAAGTTTTTAACTTTTCCAAATTTATTTTTGAGGGTATGGCATCAAATGTCGACAGTAAAACAAAGTTTCTAATGTATCCAAGATTTGTTCAAACTCTTTTGAATAAAAAGACATATTTGCTTACAAAACCAACAGAAACTTTTGCTACGCCTAGCCTTCAATCAAAAGTTTTTCAAAATATGGCTATGGCTAGTAGGCTTTTTCAAGAGGAACCAGTTCCATTGTTTCCTCAAACGCTTCAAATTGAGTTGGGTGAAGGTTCAACATTTCCAACTGATCCCCATCACACACCTACTCAAGTACTTGCAATAACCCACCAACCAACCATCACAACTTATAGGAGAAGGTCTAAACCTAGTCAAACTAGGGTTGAGACTAGATCCTTGCCCCATGATTCACCGCTCCTAGCAGGTAACACAGCTAGAAGTGATGAGGGTAGTTCTTCACAAACTGAATTGACGGCTTTATGTACCAAGTTAGTAGCCAAGGTTGACACTTTGGAGAAGGAGCTAAAGAAAAACAAGGAGGAATTCAAATCTCACAAGGAGAATTTTGCCATAGTCTACACCAAATTAACAAAAAGGGTGAAGAAGCTTGAAGAAGAGTTGAAGAAGAAAAGGGCAAGAATGGTATTGGATGATGATTCTTCTTCTGATGATGATTCAGATGGTTTAGAAGGGAATGATGAAAATTCTTCCAAACAGGGGAGGAAATTTGGTAAAGAAAAGGATAGATCAGGTTCTCAGGGGAGGCATGATAAAGGCTCAGAATATGATAAAGGTTCTGGTGTTGCAGATATTTGTTTAGGTTCTGGTTATGTTGAAGAAACTGTTAAGACACAAGAAGCAGTTCAGACTGGTATTCAAGAAGCTAAAAAAGTTCAAACTGTTGAAGCAGTTCAGACTGCTGAGACAGAGCATGAAGCAGTTCAAAGGGCAGATAAGGGAAAGAAGCCAATGACATCTGAAGAAGTTGATGCTGTTCAAGAATTGGAAAGGCTAAAGAAATCAAAACCAAAAACTCAAGAACAGATAGCCTTTGATGCAGATGTAGCAAGGCAGATTCAAGAAAAAGAATTGGCTGACAAACGAGCTGAAGAAGCTCAGATAGCTCAAGATGTGGAATTTGCAAGAAAAATGGCTGCTGATGATGTACGAAACATAGCTGAATTCATGGAAAGAGCAAGATCTAAAGAGGCAAATCAAGAGGAGTTCAATGAACAGCTACAATATTTGTTGGATTCTGATTTGATTGTAAGAGCTCAAGCTTCAATGGTTCTCAAAGACAAACAGTTGAATGAAGAAGAAAAGACAGAGGAGGTTAAAGAGTTCATACTAAAAAAGAATGGAGTAGCAACATGGGAAGATCTGATTCAGAGGATAAGAGAAAGGCAGAAGTCAGGATACAAGATAAAGTTGCCAACAAAGAAGGAACAAGTTGAGTCTATGAAACATTATTTGAAGAACTCAGCAAATTACACTATGGATGACTTCAAGGGAAAATCTTATGTTATAATTGAAAGGGAATTCTATGAAACTTATGCTATTCTGAACACTCCAAGAAGAGGTTTCAAAACAGGTAAGAAGAGAGAATCAGAAACTATGGAATCAGATGTTGCAAAGAAAATAAAGACTGGAGAAGAAGCACTAACTGAATAGTAGATACTGCAAAAGCTAAGGAAAGCCCAAACGAAGAAACTGATGATGTAAGTGTTTGGAAGAATCCTCATTTGGAAGGAAAAGCTTAATTGAAGAAACTTAGTGATTTGGAGAAATCATAAGTTTAGGGGAGGATTGTTGGGAATTAAGCTTAAGCAGTTAGTACGGCTAAATAAGAGAAGTTAGTACGGTTGATAATAAGAGCAGTTAGTACGGTTATGAAAGAAATATTTCTACTTCTTATTATTATTTTGTAAACGTGTAAGTAGATAAATATGGAAAAGATATTGTGTATATCTTGTACGATTAGAATGATAGTTATCTTGTGAAGGAATCCTTGGTCTATAAAAGGATTGCCCAGGTTAAAGTTTAGGATATATGAAAGAACAGAAAAAGTGTATCGTTTTGTTAAGATTCAAGGTTGTAAACCCTAGTGATAGGAGATCACTTGTATTATTGTTCTAATAATATTGAATCGTTGAAGTTCATTATTCTGTGTTCATTCATTGTTACATTCAAACCATACAAAACACAAACACATAAAGTCTTCTAAGTGCTAGCTATTAAATTCCGCTTGCTAGACTACGTATAATTCTTAGTATCACATCTAACACAAGGCGTGTGTGTAGATCTGGTCAGGAAGCTAGAGCCAATTGTGGTTTTGTAACTGGGGTTTTGCTAAGTAGCGGGTATTTAAGCAATGAGTGTTTTAGTAAAGAATTCTAGGGAATAAGAACCATGTTTGTGTGTTCTTGAAAGTGTTTGGTGAAAGACTATATGAGTGTGTTTTCGCTCCCCCTTAATCGATGACCAAACGTTGACGAAAGCGATGACCTTAGTAACGTCATGACAAGTGGTGGATAGCATACAATAAACTTCACCTTTGAAGTCACGTAGCTCTTCTCAATCATTGTGAATATTCATAGAATATTCATATGATGAGGCATGTGATTACGTGAAAATATGCTAAGGGTTAAGAAGATAAAATCTTCAAGGTTGTGGGGTTAGTGAAAAGGTTCTAGTGGGGTTATCTATGTTGATAAAGAGGGTTATCTCAACTTATCCTAGCGGTTCTTCGCTTGAAGTGTGCGGAAGATGTGTGGGATGCGGAAGCATTTGTAGTGTAGAACGAAGGTTGAAAAGTGTGGATAAGTTGAGAAGATAATGGATACGGAAGTAACCAAACATATGGCGTGTTTAGTACCATGCGGAAGTAAAAGGGGAAAAAGCTAAGGAATCAGAAGATAGGCAGAATCTATTATGATAGGAGACGATTCTAGTTCAAGACTACAGCGAGTGGGTTTCGATAGTGCTTTTGAAAAAGTGAGAATTGAAAACAAAATAAACTGTCTCAGCAGACAACGGTCCGACGGTACCATTAAATTTGGCGGTATCATCCTTTATTTAAGGGTGTCGTGACCTGCTGAGGTCAGTTTTGACCCAGAATTTGATTTTCGACAAAGAAATTTCACATATGTTGTGATTTTTCTGGACCTTAGATTATAGGAATTTATATCAAATAAATTCTTTTATGAATGAATCCAACGGGATTCGATGAACGTTGATTGATAACGAGAGATGACATTTAATTGCATTTCGCAAATTAAATATACTTTAAATATTTCGGCTGAAATATTTAAGTTGTCATTGGAATTTAAGAGGATTTTACGAATAAATCTCGCTGATTTAGTGAGACTTTTTGACACAAGAAGAGAATTTATACCTAATAAATTCTTTTTACGAGATGAACGAGACTAGACGAGAAGAAATGACTTTTATATTTCTGAAGAAATACATAGGTAGTCATTAGAGCGATGTGAAGGATGACTTAATATTTTCGGTGAAATATTTAAAAAGTCATGAGACGAGACATAAGGGATGACTTCAATATTTCCAATGAAATATTCAAGTATTTATAAAAGGGATATGAAGGATGACTTAATATTTCTAGTGGAATATTTAAAAAGTCATGAGATGAGACATGAGAGATGACTTCAATATTTCCAGTGAAATATTCAAGTAGTCATAAGAGGGATGTGAAGGATGACTTAATATTTCCAGTGAAATATTTAAAAAGTCATGAGACGAGACATAAGACATGACTTCAATATTTCCAGTGAAATATTCAAGTAGTCATAAGAGGGATGATACGTTGGTTTTCTACCCTAAAACTGGTGGATACGTTCGATCCTCATTATTTATGAGGTAAGCTTGACACAAAGCACGATGACCAACCTATGGTGATAAAAGGAACTAACGGAAATGAATATACTTGGTCTTAAGAAGTATATTCACACGAGGATGAATGGAACTACTAATCACTTATGTAGTAACTCATGAGTCCTTTGTCACCCGAAGGTTGATGTTAGCTTTTAGCTTTTGGATGAGCGTTTTAACATATGTTGTTAAAAGGCTTGAATATGATGTTTCGGATATGGCATTTAACAATTGCGATCGCAAGTCAAACTTACTTAAATATTTTGGATGAAATATTTAAGTTTTCAAACCTACTACGAGTTCTACTAGGTTTTTATCTAACCTCCCCATGAAAAAAGGGTGTATTACTTGGAAGAAGGCGAAATGATGACCAAGGAATTAGGACAATTTCGCGACTACTTTAACTTATAGATTTTGACACTAGTGTATGACTGTATGACGTCTAAGAGTTTATAGTGATAGGCATACCTAATTCATTATGTGCCAGAATGATATAGTGTGGGTGCAAAATTGAAAAAAAAAATCATGTAAAATGCACATAAGGAATAAATGGAAACATCATGCAAAACATGATAATCATTTAGCATTTAAGGTCATGAAGACATTCAATCATATCTTACGAGAACATGTTATCATTTTGAAACACATACGTGGGATGCAAGCAATCTAGTTTCGCTAAGGAGGATCCTAATTACTACTTGTTCAAAATGAAATCCTAAAGGGAGATAAAGTTCACCGATGTAAACTATCTTTAGTCAAATGTAGGAATGAAAAATTTTCAGGTTAGAGAATGAGTATGAGACTATCACTAGTGGTGCTCAATTCAGGCTAAACACGACCATTTTTACGGGTTATACCATGAACCCAACTTCTCTCCTAGAAGCAATTCAACCGTTAGGTCAAACTGAATTTCTAGTGCGATAGGTTCTCCAGTAGTCATTCTCATATTAGAAAAATTCAAATTCCTATATTTGCTTATCGAAGTATAGCAAAGATGATATTAGCTTATTTCGCTAATACATGGCCTAATATGACTCAACTAACCATATTTTGAAAGTCGGTTACAAAGATGACATGTCTTACACAACTTCTAACAAAGGCAAGCAAAATGTTTTAATATCGTGTTTGAGATTTAGAGGTTATTTGGTGGAGATGGTGCATTTTATGATCTCTTGGATAACATCTTTGTTTGTTGAGTTGTTACATGTTATTTTAACATTATTTGGTTTACTAGAACCAAAAGATGCTCTAATGTGATACAATGTAGAATCTATTACATCATGAGTGTTTCAAGAATGCTCCTTTGCATATCTTGAGAAAAGAATCTAGTAAATGTTACTTACCTCAATAGATCTTGTGAGTATTATATGATGTATGATTGAAATGAAATATATTGTATCTTTCAACAATTATGCTTTTCTAAAAGGAAACTGTTGGATCTAGGCCTGCTAGGGTCGTACACCTAGATAGATCTTTGAGCCTTTGTAGATCGGTAGAATGCCTATGTAATCACAAGCACACTACAAGAGAATCTCTGAATATAAACTAATAAAGAAGAAGAAGTAACTAATAAACTTTGATCCTCTATGGATCTTTTATTGACTAAAAATGTTTCAATTCGATTACAAAACTCATAGCCGCATGTTTCTTTTATACTACAAGAAACCCTAATGCAGCATTACTAAGAAAACGTGTAAAAGAGATATACACAATCTCTTCCTAAATTAACTCTAACAAACTTTCTAAACATACGGGATTACCCGCAGCAATGACAACTAACAGCAGAAACAAAATGTACTACCAGCAGGAACCACTACCGGCAGGAACTACATACCTGCCAGCAGGAACCACTAATACTAACAGCAGGAATGAAATAAACTATTATTCTAATAATTCCTAACAATCCTCCCCTAAACTTGAATTTGAATTGGTTAACTTCAAGTTTCCAGATAGATCTTTGACGTCCAGGGATAGAGTTTCATACTATTCTCATCACTTCCAGGTGTGTTAACTCCTGTGAGAGGTGAATCATTGAAAATTAATGGATTTGATGTCTCTTTACCAATAGCCATTAACTACTGGAGTAGCCAATGTTTAGGTGTGTAAGACCATGGTACATTGATAACCATATGATTTTTAGTAAATCATCAACTATAAACGGATTTGAGTTATCTTTACCTGTAGCTGTTTGCTCAGGACTAGCCAATTCTTAGGTTGCATAACCTTGGTGAATTGATTACTAAATATGATTTTTCACTGCCTTTACCACATGCCATATACATGTGGGCTAGCCAATTCTTTGGAAACCCTAAAGGGTAAAATCCATGGTGAATTGAAAACCATTCAACTCTCAGTAATGAAACATGGGTGAGTTGAATACCCTATAGTTTTGAGCAAACTATTAAAGCTGTCAACGGATTTGATAATCACACCAGAGCCGTACCCTCATGATGAGTCAGCTCTTGCTTGTCTGTAAGACATGGTGAGTTGATTACCATTTGTTGTGTGGTAAGAAACCAACACTGTACCTACATACAAGTTAGATTTATTTATTTATTTATTTTAACTAATAAAGAAACAAAATAAATGAAACATAATGAAAAGAAAGAAAGAAAACAAACAAATGAAAATGAAAAATGTACAACAATAAGCCTCCCCTTAGGCTTATACCTGCCCTCAATCTCAACACTTAAGGATTGAGCATCCCAATATGGACCACCAAATAGTTAAATCTTGGCCCATCAAAAGCTTTTGTTAACATATCAGCCACATTGTCATCAGTGTGAATTTTAAGCACTTGAATAAGATGCTTCTCATTAGCATCTCTGATAAAATGGTGCCTAATTTCTATGTGTTTAGTTCTTTGGTGAAACACTGGGTTCTTAACAATGCAAATGGTGCTTTGGTTGTCAATAAAGATTTTGGTGTTCATAAAATTAAACCCATAGTCTAATAACTGATTTTGAATCCAAAGTACCTGACCACAGCAACTAGCAGCAGCAACATACTCTGCCTCAGTAGAAGATGTAGCCACTATAGTCTGTTTCTTGCACTACCAAGAAATCAATCTTCTTCCCAGAAACTGACATCCCCCAGTAGTTGACTTTCTATCAAAGTTAGCACCAGCATAATCACTGTCACTGTAAGCTTCCAACACAAAAGGAGAATCTCTTGGGTACCAAAGACCCAACTTAGGTTGTCCTTTTAGATATTTGAAGATTTTCTTGACTGCATTCAAGTGTGAAGTTAATGGTGTAACTTGATGTCTAGAACAAGCACTGACTGCAAACATGATATCCGGCCTAGAAGCTGTCAAATACATTAGTGAACCTATCATGGCTCTGTATAAGTGAACATTAACAGCAGCATCAGGCTCATTATTGGACTTAGGCTTTGGAGCTTCATATGGTGTAGTTGCAGTCCTCACACTTTCCAAATCAAACTTCTTAAGTATGTCTTGCACATACTTGTCCTGGCTGATAAAGATGCCATCAAGCTTTTGCTTGACCTGTAAACCCAAGAAAAAGGTAAGCTCTCCCATTGCACTCATCTCAAATTCTCTCTTCATTAGCACCTCAAACTCCCTACACCAAGCTTCCTTTGTGGAACCAAAAATGATGTCATCCACATAAACCTGAACAAGGATGATATCTTTTGAATTCTTCTTGATGAAGAGAGTCTTGTCTATTGCTCCTCTTTTGTAACCATGCTTCAGCAGAAAAGTAGACAACCTAGCATACTGATGCGTGGGTTTTGCAACCTTACAACAGGTTTTACCTCTCGAGGGATCTCAAGAGGCTTACAACCCCACCAGGCAGTGTACCTGACCGATGTAGTATAGTGTAGTGGTAAGTACGGGGGATTGATCGTTCTCCACAGGGAATAGTGTTCGTTAGGTATGAAAGGCTACTCTAATTAGGTCTAAGGGTTGAGGAAGATTCTTTTTATGTTTTTATAATTTTTATGAAAGCAAGTAAAATCTCGGGTTTGAAGGAGTGGGCGGAATTAGTTGCTAGTCAACTAACCCAAATTACTACGAATGCAAATAAAATAAAATAACAAAAATGAAAATGTGGTGGAAACTTATATGTAGAGAAATGTGTTTACTTAGATTTCCTTACTCCCTAACTATCTTTTACCGGTTGATTAGTGTGCATTAGTCGCGTGGATGACGGGTGTATTCCTTAATACCAATTGTGGGGTGGCGTACGTACTTCCCCAACTCTACAAGCTCCTACTTCACTCCTATGTCGAGCCGGCTAGGAAGCTCCTAACATGGGATCACTAGAATTCGCTTGTGCATTAAATACAACCATAAAAACCTTTAGTACGCATTTGGTTCATGTTTCTTAAGACGTTCAAGCAAGTTACCGAATAGGAAGTTAGCCAGTTTTCTTAAGCCTAACATAGATAAACAATCATCCAATACAACTAATAACACACTAATAACCAATAATCAATAGCTAGGTTTCATTAGATCTAAGCAAACACAAGATAAATCTAGCCTAACATGTTAAACAAAAGACAAGAACAAGATAAATTCAAACAACACATAGACATATTGAATGATTAATTGATAACTTATCTTTCAATGTAACATGGAAGATCTCAAGGCAAAAAGCCTTGAAAAAGAAGCTAAAATCGTCTTAGGGTTTTCTCCCAAAATTCCACACACTAAGTTCCACACTAATGACAAAAAATTAGAAAACTATATATAGACTTTTGGATCTGACGGCGTCACCTTATGGAGTGTGACGCCGTCACCTCGCCGCTTCTAGGGTTCCCGGATGACCTTCTTGACGCCGTCCCTCTTTAGCTCTTCAAAAATCCATTCTGGCTTATCAAGGCTTGACGCCGTCGAACCTTGAACGTGACGCCGTCCCTCTTTGATTTAAGCCGTGACACCCTTGATCAAGTTAAAGCGTGACGCCGTCAGAATTCACATGCTATTTTCACTGGCTTATCATGAGTAAATTTCACGTCCACTTTTTCTTGCCAATGCATGACGCCGTCTAGAGTTAATTTTGACGCCGTCAAAGGTAACTTTTAGCCGATTTTTGAGACTTTGCCGTTTTCTTCACTTTTATGCTCCAAAAACGTCCAAAATGCCTCCTTTTCCAGATTTCTCCTCAAAAGTACCTAAAATGACAAAAGGAACGATTTAGGGCGATATTTGATCAAATAAATACGATTTAGGGCTTAAATGACCCCTTAAAAGCGGTACACTTTTCGCTTCATCAAATACCCTTACACTTGAGATTTGCTTGTCCTCAAGCAAATGCGCTTTTATTCTAATCAAAATACAAGTTAGGGGTCATTTAATGCTAACATAAAAGTAATTACAACAAATAATCGTTCCACTTTAATCATAATAAGCACGGAGATTACATACTAGCACCTCACAAGTAGTGTTTAGATACTCACATCTCTCAAGTGTCATCAAAATAAATCTCATAAATGAAAACGGATAATATCTCTCACTACCTGTCATAGCAAATAGATTACCATAGGCTTGGGAAAGGATCGAAAACCTCCTCCACTAGGCGTAAGCACCTAAGATAAACTATCAAAGAGGGCTTTTAAATGGGTTATAACGTTAGGTGTAGGGAAAAGGAAAACACGGTTTTGTTGGATAAAGGACATTTTACTGGTGGCGAGTTAAAGATCTTGATTAATTACATGTACTATACAACGTTGCTAAGCCAAGACTAGACTCGATCTTAAGCTAGAAATGAAATAGCAAAAACAAAAACAAAAACATAAAAATAAACATAAAATGAAACGGGATGGTAGTCCGTATGTTTTTTCTATTTTTATTTTTCTCATTTTTTTGTATTTTTCTTAATTAATTTTTTTTTTTTTTTTTTTTTTTTTTTTTTTTTTTTTTTTTTTTTGTGTGCATACACTTTTGCCCTACCATCCAAAATAATACATCATAGGGGCATTGCATCCCCCTTACACTTGAACTTTTACATAACTTTACAAATACTAATCTAATGACTCGAATTAAGATAATTGAAAAACTTGGAGTACTTTTAAAACATTTAGCACATATGGGGGTAATAAATGATGTTCTTCCCCATTACTCCATTACACTAGTACTTTACCCATGAGTCCCAATCGTCCCAAAACAATATGTACAAGGATATGACTCGACTTAGCAACCATGTAATCAATTAGATAATTAACTTGGGTTTAAACAAATGTTGTAACAATAATGCACTAAAAATGAGTGCATACAAGGTAGGCTAAGGCGATTTGGGTGTACATTTTAGTGGGGTGTAACAAATTCTTCCTTTAAGTAAAATGCTTAAAGGTCGAAACGAAAAGATAGGCTCTGAGGGGTGTACTAGGGGTATCGTGTACTAAAAATGAGTACAACGCAAAGGGTGCGGGAGAATTACTTGACCAATGTAGCCAATGTAATTATAACAAAAACACAGGTGTAAAACAATGGGTTAATCCTAATGCCTCTTATCATGTAGTAAATCTAACTACACGAATGTAGTCTCACTTGTGGGCTTGGAATGGTCCTAACGCAAGTTCTAGAATCTAAGTGCTACCGGTACACACATCATAGCATAAATGCTTTTCCTACCAATTCTAGGGGCGAACCTCACATATTTGGGGGTGGAAAATTTTTTAGTGGTACGGTTTTTTGTGCTAGTCATATAACTCCTATCCATGAGACGCTCATTAGATCAAAGTTTCACTCCTATATGTTGTAAAAAATTTTAAATTTGGCACTAAAATTGCCCTAACAGGTATTTATCTCAGTTTTATTACACATCTACCTTTATACAAACAAAAGTCAAGCGTAATTGTATTCTCTAAAATCGTACTTTTACCCCCCCTTACACTTAAGATGAACATTGTCCCCAATGTTCAAATAACAAGATGTAAAAGAAAAAAAGTAAAGGAATGAAATCAAATACTCCCCTGATTCGTTCGGTGGACAATGAAGTTACACGGTTAGATCTTCCCCCAAGGTAATGTTGAAGCTCCATGACTAATGCATCGCCATAAGCTTGATTCCATAAACATCTCCTTGTCCAAAATAACCTGTTAAACCTGAGAAAACAAACACGAAAACCTGCATAACATCGGCGGGATAAAATCTATATATAAGGATATAATGCTTGTGGAATGATAATTTTGCAGATTCCTGGAGATTATAAGTTGGAGATTTTAATAAAAACTTTTTTTAAAAACAAAACTTTCAAAAATTTCTGAAAATTAAATCTGACGCCGTCAGGTTATAAACCCTGACGCCGTCAGAAATGACCTGACAAAAATTTTCATTTTAAGTTTCCGGAAAATTTCTGGAAAAACCTTTACCTTACTTCCTGGAAATCCTGCAAAACATCATTATGACTCGATACAAGCATTTGACTCAAACAAATACGAATATGTATGTTAATTTATTATTATTACGATTCATGTTCATATGTGTTCTAATAAACCAATTTAGATTTCCCTTACACTTATCTTTTGCAAAATACCTTTATATGTAGTTAAGACGAAGTTAAAAACAAAATAAAGCATTTTCACAATTTACTTTTGAACATGAATCAATACTAATAAAAATTAAACACACATACGGAAACAAATAAAAACAAACAAACAAACAAATAAACACACAAAGCAAATAAAGCAAATAAAGCTTGGGTTGCCTCCCAAGAAGCGCTTTTCTTTATTAATGAGTCTTGTAGCTAGACTCAAAGTCACGTACATTACGTGACTCCATCATCGGTCACGGTTCCTAGGCCATTCTCCTTCCCGGTTTTATATTCCGGTCCTAATTTCAAACAATCCTTGTAGAAACCGAATATCCTTTCCATAACATAGTCTACTCCTTTACTTCTATCCTCATCATTCCTATAGTAGACCGCTTGCTTGAGCTCCTTCTCAACATTTGACAAGTGTTGGAATTGTTCTATCTTATATGGCATTTGGTAGCTTACTTCATCGGTCTCATCCTTAAATCTAACTATCCCTAAGGAAGGTTCATAAGTCATTCTAGAGACCTCAACAAATGGTTTTCCAAAAACCACTTGAGTCAAGGATGCATCGACTATTGGGCGGATATCTTCTACAATTACAAAGTCGGTGACATAGGTGAAGTTTCCTACATAAACCGGTAATCCCTTAACTCTTCCCGTGAAGTTACTCATCCAACCCTTGTCAGGGAACATCCTATACCCAAGTTGATTCTTCATTATCAAGTTGTAGTGGGCTCTAGTCATGATGTTTATGGGTGATCTAAGGTCGATGTAGGCTTTCCACACATGCAAATGTCCGATGTTGCATGGTATGTTGAGATTAGAAGGGTCGCCTATTTCTATGATTGGTCTACCTAGGAGGTATGGTGTCTCGGGGTCATCGAATAAGTTTGTATGATATGCGCGCTCTTCCTTAGTGGGTAGCCTATCGAAGTAGTCCTCATCATCATCTACTTCTTCAATCTCACTTGTCCTAACTTCCTTATCAACCTCGACTTTCTTATCCTCATCCTTAGGTTCACTATTATCCTCATTCCTATCAATTGGTTTAATAGTGACAATGTTGACAAAGTGGACGTGTTTGGATGAAGAGGGGTCTTTTACTTGGGGTCCGCTATTTGTGTTCCTAGCGTCCTTATGTGGAGGTGATAACACTTGGTTATGGAGAGCTTTCAACAAGTTGTCAATTTTATTGGTCATCTCCGTTTGTTGTTGATTGAATTCGGTCTCGAATCTAGCTATCCGAGCTTCTTGAGATGCCATAAATTGGGAAATCAATCCTTCAAAGTTATTGGTACTACCATTGCCGGAAGGATTGTTGTTGAAAGTACGGTTCGAGTTGGAACCGCTTGATTGGAAACGATTAGGTGGGTTGGAAGAATTGGTTTGTTGCGTGTTTTGGTTTTGGTTCCACCTAAGGTTCGGGTGATTTTTCCATGCGGGGTTGTATGAATCACCGTAATGGTTTGGCTCGGGTTTGAAAGTGTACCACTTGTCTCCCGCTCCGTCGGTATGCGAGGATGCGTAGTCCACAAAAGCTTGTTCGGGGAGTTCCATGCAATCACGAGTGTCGTGGGGACCACTACATAATTCACATGAAGAAGTGATTTTGTTCACTTGGCTTGAAGGGTTAGGAGCCTCGTAGGATTTCATGAGAAACTTGACTTGGTCTTCAAGTTCTATGATCCTACGGTCAGAAGTGCTTGAATTGTTCGAAGGCAAAGATATTGCCTTGACCGTTTTATTCAAATCATGGGGATCACTCCAACTTTCGTTGTCATAAAGAGCAAGATCCTCTAGGAGAGCCCATGATTGTTCCGCACTTAGATCACGTAGCTTGCCACCGGCCGATTGGTCAATGGTTTGCCTCGTGGAGAGATTGATATGGCCATAGAAGATTTGGACTTGGAGCCAAAGTTCTATGCCATGGTGAGGGACTTTTTGGAGTAAGTCCTTGAATCGAGTCCATGCCTCGTAGAGAGTTTCGTCTTGACGTTGTTGGAACATCAAGATATCATTCCTTAGCTTGGTAGTTCTTCCCGGTGGGAAAAACTAAGCAAGGAAACGAGTGGTGAGATCATCCCAAGAGGTGATGGATCCTGCGGGTTGACGTTCTAGCCACTGACTAGCTTGGTCCCGCAAAGAGAATTGAAAGAGACGCAATCGGGTCGTCTCTCGAGTGGCAACATCAAGGTCTATAGAATCAACAATTTTAAGAAAGTCCTTGAGATGTTGATTAGGATCTTCAGAACGAAGTCCATGGAATGCGCATCCGCTTTGCACCAACCGGATGGTGTCGGATCGCAAGGGTGTGATATTGGCTCCTTGAGTGAGCTCAATGGTGTTTCGATAGCCATGGTGGCTAGGACGGGAATACTCTCCTAAAGTACGGGCTCTAGGAGGTGGTGGTGGTTGTTGTGGTGGTGGGTTGTGGGGATTAAGGATATTACCATCTTCCATGATGTCGGATGGTATGGTTACGAACAAAGACACGAAGAAAATAGATAGACTAAAGAAAATCTAGAAAAAGAAAATAAAAATCTCACTAGAAAGGAATCTAGTGAGTAGACCTAATAGAAATAAAAATTCAACCTAAACAATAACTATTCCCCGGCAGCGGCGCCAAAAACTTGATGCGTGGGTTTTGCAACCTTACAACAGGTTTTACCTCTCGAGGGATCTCAAGAGGCTTACAACCCCACCAGGCAGTGTACCTGACCGATGTAGTATAGTGTAGTGGTAAGTACGGGGGATTGATCGTTCTCCACAGGGAATAGTGTTCGTTAGGTATGAAAGGCTACTCTAATTAGGTCTAAGGGTTGAGGAAGATTCTTTTTATGTTTTTATAATTTTTATGAAAGCAAGTAAAATCTCGGGTTTGAAGGAGTGGGCGGAATTAGTTGCTAGTCAACTAACCCAAATTACTACGAATGCAAATAAAATAAAATAACAAAAATGAAAATGTGGTGGAAACTTATATGTAGAGAAATGTGTTTACTTAGATTTCCTTACTCCCTAACTATCTTTTACCGGTTGATTAGTGTGCATTAGTCGCGTGGATGACGGGTGTATTCCTTAATACCAATTGTGGGGTGGCGTACGTACTTCCCCAACTCTACAAGCTCCTACTTCACTCCTATGTCGAGCCGGCTAGGAAGCTCCTAACATGGGATCACTAGAATTCGCTTGTGCATTAAATACAACCATAAAAACCTTTAGTACGCATTTGGTTCATGTTTCTTAAGACGTTCAAGCAAGTTACCGAATAGGAAGTTAGCCAGTTTTCTTAAGCCTAACATAGATAAACAATCATCCAATACAACTAATAACACACTAATAACCAATAATCAATAGCTAGGTTTCATTAGATCTAAGCAAACACAAGATAAATCTAGCCTAACATGTTAAACAAAAGACAAGAACAAGATAAAATCAAACAACACATAGACATATTGAATGATTAATTGATAACTTATCTTTCAATGTAACATGGAAGATCTCAAGGCAAAAAGCCTTGAAAAAGAAGCTAAAATCGTCTTAGGGTTTTCTCCCAAAATTCCACACACTAAGTTCCACACTAATGACAAAAAATTAGAAAACTATATATAGACTTTTGGATCTGACGGCGTCACCTTATGGAGTGTGACGCCGTCACCTCGCCGCTTCTAGGGTTCCCGGATGACCTTCTTGACGCCGTCCCTCTTTAGCTCTTCAAAAATCCATTCTGGCTTATCAAGGCTTGACGCCGTCGAACCTTGAACGTGACGCCGTCCCTCTTTGATTTAAGCCGTGACACCCTTGATCAAGTTAAAGCGTGACGCCGTCAGAATTCACATGCTATTTTCACTGGCTTATCATGAGTAAATTTCACGTCCACTTTTTCTTGCCAATGCATGACGCCGTCTAGAGTTAATTTTGACGCCGTCAAAGGTAACTTTTAGCCGATTTTTGAGACTTTGCCGTTTTCTTCACTTTTATGCTCCAAAAACGTCCAAAATGCCTCCTTTTCCAGATTTCTCCTCAAAAGTACCTAAAATGACAAAAGGAACGATTTAGGGCGATATTTGATCAAATAAATACGATTTAGGGCTTAAATGACCCCTTAAAAGCGGTACACTTTTCGCTTCATCACATACCATGCCCTGGGTGCTTGATGAAGTCCATAGAGTGCTTTCACTACCTTGTAAACCAAATCAGGATTCTGTGGATCCTCAAAACTCTTAGGTTGAGTTACATACACTTCTTCTTCAATTTCACCATAGAGAAATGCACTCTTCACATCCATCTGATAGACGATGAATCTCATGTATGAGGCAAAAGCTAAAAATAATCTAATAGCTTCAACTCTTGCCACAGGAGCAAACACCTCATCATAGTCAATACCTTCTTCCTGCCTATGACCTTGAGCTACCAATCTAGCTTTATTTCTAACCACAATACCCCGAGCATCCCTTTTGTTTTTGAGAATCCATTTTGTCCCAATAGCATACTTTCCTTCAGGCAAAGGTACTAACTTCCAAACTTTCTGATTGTAGAACTGTTGCATTTCCTCTTGCATAGCTTCAACCCAATCAGAATCTTCAAGGGCTTGTGCTACACTGCTTGGTTCAATTTGAGACAAAAAACAATCATCGAGACAATGTAGATAGTCTGTGTGATTATTCCTTAGCTGATCTTGAATATAACTAACAAATGCAGATTCTCCAAAACCAGGTTGTTTCAACTTGCTTCTTGTCTGAACAGTTGAATTGGGATCTTCAAGAATCAAAGACTGAGGATGAACAGTGTTTATCCTCTTGGTAGCAGTGGGATTGACATCAAAGGTTGAAGCTTGATTAGTAATAGTGGGATTGAATTCATCATCATACGAGGAGTAAGTGAAGATGCCTGTTCTTGATTGATAATGAGGATCTTCCAGCTTAGATCCTGAAGAGAGTGAATTCCCAAGGTCAGATGGACTCGGGTATCTTGTGGGAGGTTCAATGAAACCCAATGTGTCAGTCGAAAGAGTGGAAAAAGGACCAGCAGGAATGGTGACACCAGCAGGAACAGAAGAACTATCAGCAGAATTGGTAGTAGCAGTAGGAACCGGAACACCACCAGCAGAATCCAGGTTCCTGTGGGCTTCGTCATAAGCTTTTCTTAAGATCTCCCCTATTTCTTGTGTGAATTCGAAACCAAACTTTTCAGCAGCTTCCTTGGCATTATGTTCTTGTCTTTGAAGCCTAGCAAGATCTTCTGCAAAACTTGAATCTCCTTCAGCCATTTCAGAAGAATCTTTGAGCTTAGAACCTGAAAAGTTGTTAGAGGGAAAAGAAGGAACAACAATGGGTTATTCATCACACTCTGAATCTGAATCATCATCTGAGGTACCTGCATTGTTAGTTTCATAATCATGTGTACCTACAGATTGATTAGCTTTGTATCTAGAATAACCTAAAGTATCAGTCAGATAATCAAGGTCAAAATATCACTCACGACCTGCACCTTGTAAATTAGGTTTATCCTCAAGATATCTTAAATTGAGTGTCTCCTCTATCCTCTTAGCAGATAAATTATATACCCTATAGGCCTTACTATGAGCAGAATAACCAACAATAAACCCCTCATCTGCCTTCCCTTCAAATTTACCTAGGTGATCACTTGTGTTCAATATAGTTACATGACATCCAAAAGGTTTAAGATAACTAATGTTAGGAACCTTCCCAGACAAAAGCTCATAAGGTGTTTTATTATGAGGACTAGTGATCGAAACCCTATTCAGAACATAACAAGCAGTGCAAACTGCTTCAGTCCAAAACATGGTTGGCAACTTAGAGTCAGCCAGCATTGATCTAGCTGCTTCTATAAGGGTTCTATTTTTCCTTTCAGCAACCCCATTTTGTTGTGGGGTTCTGGCATTACTATAGTCCCTTTTAATCCCCTTATGCCCACAGAGTTCAATTAGGTTAGAATTTTTAAACTCTGTCCCATTGCCACACCTTATACTCTTAACCTTTTTATTTAGCTAGTTTTCAATTAAGGCAATAAAGTCCCTAATCACAGGATAGGTTTCATCTTTAGTACCTAAGAAGAAAGTCCAAGAAAACCTGCTAAAGTCATCTGTAATCACCAGGCAGTAGTACTTATGGTCTATACTTCTGATGGAAGTAGGACCAAAAAGATCCATATGAAGTAACTGAAGAGGCTCAGTGATGGTGCTCACAGCTGTGATGGCCTTGTATGAAGCTTTGTGTTGCTTTCCTTTGTTGCAGGCAACAAAATTGTGTTCATTTGTGAAGGTCTTGAGAGGGAGCTCTTGTACCAATCCATTCTTTGCCAGCTTGTTGATGGTCTTAAAGTTCACATGTGCCATCCTCCTATGCCATTTGTTGGATTCATCCACAGATGCTTTTGCCACCAAGCAAGCCAAATCACCCTCAGGCTGGACATCATTCAGATTGAAACTGTAAAGGTTGTGTGTTCTTGGGACTTTGAGTACAACCAGACTATCATCAGGCAACTTGAAGTCTTTGTACAACACAAGACAGTCAGTCTCAGTGAAGAGAACACTGTTCTTCTAAT
Source organism: Artemisia tridentata subsp. tridentata (assembly GCA_021014915.2). Classification (NCBI taxonomy): domain Eukaryota; kingdom Viridiplantae; phylum Streptophyta; class Magnoliopsida; order Asterales; family Asteraceae; genus Artemisia; species Artemisia tridentata. The sequence goes on along the minus strand of CP139501.1, from coordinate 221,841,005 downwards.
CACATATTTGTGAGACAGAGAACAAGTTGAAGTTCTAGAGTTCCTTTACATAGAAAACATTCTCAAAATCCAGCTTGGATGTCTTAATGGTTCCCTTCCCTGTTATCTTGCCATCTCCTCCTCCAAATGTCACAGTCCCTCCATTAATGGGTATAAAGACATGCAGTCTCTCTAGGTTACCAGTCATACTTCTGGAACATCCACTGTCAACAATACCTACATCTTTACTTCTATGAGGATTATCCTACAACAAAAGAATACATACAACAACATTAGTTACATGGGAGACCCAAGCCATCACTGACTTGGGCCTGCCTAGTGGATCAATAATAATTAAACCATGGAGATTGATGAGATCCACCATTGTTCTTGGACCCCATAATCATATAGTGGTCATTGTTTCTCCAAGAACAACCTGCTGAGGACTTAACAACAGTTTCCCATCTTGCCCCCCCCCATGTGCATGGTGTCAAAATAAACAGGCCTAAGATCATTCTAAAAATAAGTGCTTGTAGGTCTGTAGAAAGGTCTAGCATCATTCCTCCTCCAACCAGCAGAATTGGTATTACCAGCTGGAACTGGCTTACCAGCAGGAACAGAATTACCTGCAGGAACTGGCTTACCAGCAGCAACAGGCTTACCAGCAGAAACTGGCTTACCAGCAGCAACAGGCTTACCTGCAGGAACTGGTCTACCAGCAGGAAAAGAAGCTCTACAAGAGTTCATTCTTGCTGCTTGTGAAACATATGGGGGTATATCATTAACATTGTTCCATATAGGCCTTGTTTGACCAGCATACATACCCACCTTTTTCTCATAAAAATCACAGTCTTTGATAAGATGAGCATAACTACCACACACAAAACAAGATTTCTTCCTAAAAGACTTATTCTTAGCATAACTTTTCTTATTGCAACCAGAATTATCACAACCACAAGATGAAACAAAATTATTCTTAACAGAATTAAAACCAAAAACATCATTGTTTGAAACAGAACCAAAACTAGAAACATCATTGTTTTTAACATAATCAAAAGAAATATCTTCAAATGCAGCTGTCTTTGAATGAGATTCATCATCAGCTACTTCTGAGGAGAAATCTTCTGACTTGGTTGAGGTAGACTTGTCACTTGAATCACATGTGGCATAGTCATTGGTCTTGATTTCTAAAGATTTGTCACTGTTAGAAAAAGAGACAAAATCATTAGAGTCACAATCAAGATCAGACAAATCATTTGCCTTCTTGCCATAACTCATTTGTGAATCATCAAAGTCACTATAGGGAGAGGTAGGCTTAAATGTTCCAGTTATTGGTGGTGGAACAGCATTCATTCCTCCTTCTTTTACAAACTTTACAGGTTTTTGATAGTTTACAGGTTCAGGGTCAAAAGTACTTAGCTCATTAGGGTCATAAACTTGATCTGGCCCTATGTAATCTCCATATCCTAAACCTATTTTACACCTGATAGACTGAGTACTATTGTTTAATTTAGCTAGGTTTTTAGATTGCCGTTGCCAAGTAGTACATCTGGCCACTTCTTTATCTAACTTGGTTTGTAAGTCCTGTTTTTCTAAAGATACCCTAGCATTTTCAGACTCAGAATATTTAAGCAAGTTAGTGGTGTTCTATAAGTCCCTCTTCAAAACCCTTATCTTTTCCTCATATGCTAACTGTTGGGTTTGATACCAAGCCTTTTGTTTCTCTAATGTTTTCAGAGCATTTTCATAAGCTTGAACTTTAACAAACAATTCTTTATATTGAGGCTCTAAATCATCAAACTCTTTCTTAAGTTCAGTATATTTAATTTCACAACCAAAGGGACAATTTTGTACCTGAGATGGGTAGCCCATCAAACCAAATTCCCCAGCCACTTGTGCCTCAACATCATATCCAGCAATCATCCCATAGACCTTTGCAGCTCCTCTTACTGCATCAGCTACCTCATGTTGTTCCCAATCCAGCATGGAATCCACAGACAGCAAGGCTTTGGGTTCTTCTGACTCCAATTCTTGAATCTTGAAAGCAAAATACCTTGTTTTGTCATCCACCTTCTTATCTGGGCATTCTCTAGCAAAGTGACCTGGTTGTGAGCATCTGTTGCATATCACCTTCCTCTTGTCAAACCTTGCTCCTTCCTGTCCATTGAATTTGATCCTCCTCCCTGCCTTCTTCTCAAATCTGTTAACCTTCACTGACAGCATAGCCATCTGCCACTTGATTTCCATCTCTTCCAGATCCAGTTGATCAATCTGGTCAAAGTCTTCATAGGCAATTTGCTGTTGTGGAGCACTTTCAGCAACAAACGAATGAAGAACTTCCTCAAGCACATTGCCAGACCTTGACTGTGATCTAGGTGTTGCAGGGGAATAGGAAACTGATGAAGAAGAGGGGGTTGGGCTATCACCATATGAGACCTTGTTAGTACTGGTAGCTCTAACAAATGCAGTATGAGTTGGAGTGTGAGATGAGTAGGTTGAAACCCCTTTGATGTCAATTTCAAGGGTCTTGAGCTTGTTGTAAAGATCATCAAAACTCATGAAATTGATCCCACCTCTGGCCTTAAGGGTGATGGAAACCTGAGACCAGGATGGAGGCAGAGCCCTCAAAAACTTGGTGTTGCAGTCTTCATTGTCTGGCCTGGCCTCAACTGGTTGAGTTGGCTCAGGATCTTGTGAAACCTGTCATAACCTTTGTGAATCCCTTCAGCCTCAAAGATCTTGAACTCCTGGAACTCCTGCTTGAGCATGGACTTCCTCATCTTCTTGGACTCATCATTCCCTCCAAATCTAGCTTTTACAGCAAGCCAGATCTCCCTAGCATCATCCAGGTGATGAAAGTCACCCATATGATCTTCTGGGAGAGCCTGAAGCAAAAGAGTTCTTGCCTTGGTCTCCCTTTGTACAGCAACCTGCTCCTCTGCTGATACAGGTGGAAGTATGATGATGTTCCCCTTCTGATCTCTCCCAGTTTTCTTCTTGCTGTTCCCATTCAGGATCACATTCCATAGGTTATGATCACTGTTTGAGATCCAGTACTCCATCTTCATAGCCCAAATCTCGTACTCATCTTTCTTGAGGTATGGGAATTTAGCATTACTGTTAGACACAGTGGTTGTGACTATTTGTTGTTGGACTTGTGAAGTTTCAGGTTTTTCATTATTGATGACAAACTCATCAGAATTGACGTCAGCCATTGTGCAAGGGTTTAAGAGATTTGTTTAGAGAAGTTTTCTTCTTCGACAGAGATTCTCACCAGTCTCTGATACCACTTGTTGGATCTAGGCCTGCTAGGGTCGTACACCTAGATAGATCTTTGAACCTTTGTGGATCGGTAGAATGCCTATGTAATCACAAGCTTGCTACAAGAGAATATCTGAATATAAACTAATAAAGAATAAGAAGTAACTAATAAACTTTGATCCTCTATGGATCTTTTATTGACTAAAAATGTTTTAATTCGATGACAAAACTCATAGCCGCATGTTTCTTTTATACTACAAGAAACCCTAATGCAGCATTACTAAGAAAACGTGTAAAAGAGATATACACAATCTCTTCCTAAATTAACTCTAACAAACTTTCTAAACATACGGGATTACCCGCAGCAATGACAACTAACAGCAGAAACAAAATGTACTACTAGCAGGAACCACTACCAGCAGGAACTACATACCTGCCAGCAAGAACCACTAATACTAACAACAGGAATGAAATAAACTATTATTCTAATAATTCCTAACAGAAACTTATCACTCTTATGAATGCTTAGTAAAACAAGTATTTTAGTGTATGATCAATTTTACTTGTTTATGCAATGACACATGTTGTATTGGGTTATCACTCAAATCTAATATACTATATTTGTTAAACAAGATGTAGTGTATTCTTTTGTAACATAACCATTCATGTTACAAAGAAAATAAGATGCATAAGATATAAGTTATCCTTTGTCAATCTTTTGATTGGAGAAATACATGTGATATTCTCGAAGACTGATGATGTACATAATAGTTAATAACATATTATGTGTGACACTTTTACAAGACATGTGATTTTGAGTGTTGAGTCATTCATGAGCAAAGTTTACATATGTTGTTTGTTTGCTCGTGTTTGGTTTTTCAGAAATGACACATTTACTAATTGCATTGCAAAGTAAATTATTTGAATATTTCGGATGAAACATCCAAGTTGTCAATCCTACTTAGTTGTGTATTTTATGCATCTTTTAAACATATTAGTTTAATGTTTGGATCACAACCATTGGACAAGAAGACTCAATATGGCATCTTCAACACAAGTGTGAGTTATGATCCAATGCATATTAGTTTCCATTCCTAAGAAGGTTACTAAAGCATCTTAAAACTTGCAAGATGTCGAAAACACATATGCAAGAAAAGTGGTCTATGCCTATATGCAATGCAAAATCAATTACGCAACTTAGTGCATGAAGTCTAGTCTAAGTCCTATTGACGCATAAGCCCAAAAACTAATAATTAACACATAGCAACAAGACATGTAAAACGCTTGTGATTATAGATATAATTAGCTCAACTGAAGATAACTATAAGCACTAAAAAAATATTAACTAGCAATACTAGGACACAAAGAAAAACAAATAGTCATTTAGCATAACACACAAAAATACTTATCGTCATTTTGTGTATTAATTATAACAATGTATACTAAACTTGATTTTATTTGAAAACGAATTGGTTTCCTCCACATTTCAAAGATTTTTACCAAGTCACTTTGAAAATACGTCAAGGTTCAAAAGTTGAAACGCCCTTTTTTTAATTTAACCAAAAATTTACGCAAACGGCATGACCAAAAAGACCTTTAGTTGAAAATCAAGGATTCAAATATACTTTCATTTAGAATAAATTCAGAAAAGTATTTTTCAAGTGAAAGTAGACTCAACTTCGTTTAAAATGATGGATGACACAACACCTATGGACTTACGGTTGCTTTTATACGAATTTATGAAAATTGTTGACATAAATAATGCCTAAAAACATTATCAATATTTATTCATATCTCTATGTTTTGATGATCACAAAATGTAAACTCATTAAAACATAAACTTATAAAATAAAAAAGTACTTAGTTGTAAATATTCACTTCTACAACTAAAATCCCTTAAGGTATGAATGAACTAATGCTTAATGCATTATATGATCAAAGGATCATTTTCTTAATAACTAGATTTTTAATAAAATGTCAAAAACATTTTATATAATTTAGAAAAATATTTTTGGTAATAAATAAAAAGGTTTAATTCATTATAAATTTATAAATTCAAATTTTTAACCATAATCAGTAAAAATGTTCTAGAAAAACCTTCCCAACAAAAAGACAAAACATGGCAACGGCTAGCATGGGCGGCCCCCTTAAAATTAAGGGGACCGCCCCCTATTTAAGGGGGCCGGCCACGCTCCTGTAGGTTCCAGCTGTCCAGTTTTTCTGCCTATAAATACCAGCCTTCCCCTGGATTTTTACTCACCCTTTTGCACTAAAACTTTCTGTTGTAAATCTCATTTCATATCTTCAAAAAACCTTTGATCATGTAATCTTAAGCATTGGTTTCCAAGTGATCCAAGCTTCCACCATCCAAGTGCAAAAGAAGAATACTTCTATTAATCAAGACTAGAAGTATTACAACTTAGTAGCATCTTGTTACTCAAGTTGTTTGTTTTGTATACTTTGTAAATCTTTCATTCATTTGTGTAAAGTGTGTATATATGTTGTAAACATAAGTGATTAGGCTAGAGTAGTGTGTAAGTAGTGAAGAAGGTGGATAAGTAGTTGTGGAGTAAAGAAGTAGAGTAGAAGCCTTGTAAAGTTGTGAAGTAGAGAAGTCTTGAAGCCGTTGTGAAGCCATAGCCTAGAAGTCGTGAAGCCATAGCATAGAGGTTGTGTAGCGGTCGTGTTGAAGCCATGAAGTCCTAGTCATGAAGTCCTAGTGTTGAAGTCGTGAAGCCGTAGCATAGAGGTTGTGTAGCGGTTGTATTGAAGCCATGAAGTCCTAGTCGTGAAGTCCTAGTGTTGAAGTCGTGAAGCCGTAGCATAGAGGTTGTGTAGCGGTCGTGTTGAAGCCGTGAAGTCCTAGTCGTGAAGTCCTAGTGTTGAAGTCGTGAAGCCATAGCATAGAGGTTGTGTAGCGGTCGTGTTGAAGTCGTGAAGTCTTAGTCGTGAAGACATAGTGTTAAAGTCGTGAAGCCGCAACATAGAGGTTGTGTAGTGGTCGTGTTGAAGTCGTGAAGAAGTTGTGAAGCAGTTGTGAAGCCGTTGTGAAGTAGTCGTGAATAAGTTGTGAAGAAGTTGTGTTGTGAAGTTGTGAGATTGGTTCTAACTACGATTAGAACTCGACATTTAGCTTTGTGTCGTTAAACCCGTGTAAGCTAAAGTTGTGTACGGTTTTCTCCGCCATAAGGGAGCTTATTGAAGTTGTGAAGAAAACTCTCGAGCTTGGTGCTCGGGGAGTGGAGTAGGGCAAGGAAGGTGTCCTTGTAGCCGAACCACTATAAATCCCTCGTGTCTCGGTTAGATCTTTCCATCTCTTACTTACATCTTTATTTATATCGTCATTACTTTTATAACATATAGGCATATATAATTGTTAGTAATAATTTGAAGTTGACTTCACATATAGATCAAATTGAAACTCCATTCAAGAAACCAAAACTTTTACAATCAATTTAAAAGAATACATATATAACTAATAATAAGGTTCAAGTTTTATTTTTCATACAAACTTGAATCTAAGTGTTTTAAAAATAAACAAAGATTTTCATAATAAAATTAAAAAGACATAAAACTATTCAACCCCCCATTCTAGTTTTTCACAATTGGTATCAAGAGCCACGTCAATCAAGATCTTTAAAATATACTGTATTTTAAAACTTGAATCGATCTATGGAATTCGAAAAATATCTAGAAGGGGAATCTTTGCTAAAACCACCACTATTTGAAAACTATACTTTTCTTGAATGGAAAAATAAATTTGAAACTTATGTGAAATGAATTGATCTAGATCTTTGGCATGTCATTTCGATTGGTGATTTTGAAAGTCAAACAAAAACATATTTTGAAAGTCAAACAAAAACGGATTTTGAGAGTCAAACAAAAACGGATTTTGAAAGTCAAATTGAGCATTTGAAAACAAAGAATGACATAAATAATAAAGCTAAAATAATTATTTATAAAACCTTGCCGAAAGTTGAATATGAAAGAATATTCTTCTGTAAAACGGCAAATGATATTTGGAAAAATCTCTTAAACTTTCATCAAGAAAAATGCCAAGCCAAAGATGAAGATTTTGATCTTGTACACGAATTAGTTATCTTAGAAAATTTAATAGATAAACATTTAGATAAAATAGATACATGTGCTACTAGTTCAAATGTTGTTAATGAAGGTGTTAACGACGAAGACTACATGAATCTACTCCAAAGTGAACTCAATCCAAAATCATGGAGTGACACAGACGAAGGAGTAGATCATCATCCGACTCACCTATCATTCACACGTAGATCATCATCTGAGACATTACGAAGAAAAGCTAGGACGTGAGGTAAGTTCTCTTTTTAAATTTCATAAGTAATTACTTCATGTATATAATCTTATTAATGCCTTAGGATACGCTTAGTCTGATAGGTTGCTTTGCCTCTACACTTTAGTTATATTCGTTCTGTGGCTTAATTAACTAGAAACCCTTTAGTTTGCTCCCCTAAGTATTAGTAAACCAAGCAATCTTCATATTTGGTACTCTTCGATAGGTAAATTTAGGAACTTAATTTCTTCTAAAAAGAGAATGACTATTGGAGAATCTATTGACTAGAAACTCAATTTGACCTAACGGTTGAATTGCTTCTATGTGAGAAGTTGGGTGTGTGTAACCCGTAAAAACGGCCATGTTTAGCCTGAATTGAGCACCACTAGTAATAGTCTCATACTCATTCTCCAACTTGAATACATTATTCTTCCTAAATATACCTAACGATAGTTTACTGTTATGAATTTTGCTTTTCACTAGAGTTTTTTATTCCTAGATTTATGTCATCTTGCATATATAAAATTTCTAGATGTTTACTTGCTCCTATGTGATTTGACTGCATGCCTTCGTAATTATTTGTTTAGTTGTTGAATGCATTGTCATTATAATAGCTTTTGTTTTTCTCTAACTACTCTGACATGATGTATTTTTGTATTTAGTCATAATATATGCTTAAATGCCATAGGATATGTAGAAAGAGGTAGCATGTGACAATAGACTTAACCAATACCCTTGAGCATGAGATCTTTTATAAACCACTATTTTTAAACCTATAATTAATGGGACTTATTTTTAAATTTGCAAAAACTTCACATTTTCGAAAAATGATTTTTTCAAAAGATTATGACACATTTCTATTTTACATGTTTCACCATCCTACATTTCTTCCAAACTTGTGTCCATAATTACGTGTTTATCAAAACCAAAGATTGGAAAAATATGTTTTCTTTCCTCATAAAAACATTTTGAAATAAAACCAAAACTATTTCATTAAAATATTTTTCACATCCACATAAAAACCCACTTTCAAACATTGTTGAATAATGCCAAAAACATTTCTTAAAATTATGCATGGTGATCTCATATCTGTCATCTATATTTATGTATGTGACATTTATAAGTGAACTAAATTTGAAAATAACCAAATTTATTCACTAAGACCTCACTTGGTACAAGTCTAGAAGTCCATGCTATCACAACTCTACATTCTCATGCACATAGATATTCATTAGGATTATTTAACTAGCTTATTAATCTTCCTAAATATGATACTATGAATTACTTGGTGCTATGTAGTGTTTTCTTGTCTAACATATATATGTTACATGCTAAATGAGTTGTTTGCATGCTAGATAATAATGTCTAATGAATATGCTTAGCATACATAAGTTATTAAATCCTAAATTGCCTCAAAAGAAGTTGGACTTGCTTGAAACTAAACCCAAAAACACAACCCTTTCAACAATTTTCTGCCAAAAACCCATTTCCAGTAACCTGGAAATCAGCAGATGGGCGGCCCCCTTAATATTTAAGGGGACCGGCCCCTTAATTAAGGGGACCGGCCATCTGATGGTCGAAGGTGCTGCTCTCTTTTTTAAGCCCATTTTATCCTATACTTCCCAAAATTCACAAACACATTTTGTCACAAACCACCCTCCAAAATTTACCTTCCACAATCACATCATCACTACACCATAAATACCCATTTGGAGGAGGAAGCTTGACATTTGCCATAACCCAACAAATGATGTTGTTCAAACTCAACCAACACCTAAACCTCATCCTAATGAACCCTTTCACACACATAACCAATCATCCATATGTCCACCTTCATTCACTCATAATTACCCAAGTTCACAAATGTCTCCACCACCAAGAGTGTCACCACCACTTCCACCAAATAACAACCACTCTCCATTATCATCACCTTCCACTCAACACTTGAAGTTCATTGAAGAACTCAAGGAAGCCCATGAGCTTAATGCTCTCCTTGCTTTGCACCTTGCTCAAAGCAACTTAGACCCATCACCATCCATCTCACCATCATTACCATCATCACCACATTACTTGAGTCAAATTGAGAAACATGTCAACAATTGTCCTTGTTGCATCTTTCTCCAAAATCAAACCATCGCCTTAAATGAGCGTCTCACTTGGATTGAGTATCTTCTCACTAGATCTAATCCAACACCACCACTTGAACAACATTAAAACCCTCATTCAACATGGTCAAGTCCAAGCTCTCCACCTCCAATTCCTCCATCAACACTCTCTCCAACATCCATACACCCAAACTTACAACTCCATTAATCCAACATTTTTACCCCCTCTTTACCATCATCCATCCAAAATAATTCAAGTTTTTCATGTCTCAACCAAGTCAAATGGATCTCTTAGGCAATTTAAAATTTTCTACTTATTGTATGCTACAAGCAAAATATGTGTTGTATCAATAATTATGTTTTTAACATAATTATTTTCAACTAATGAATGCTTTATTTCTTGTCTTTAATATATGATTGTTATGCTTATTGCTTGTATACTCAATATCATGATATATATAAATGCTTGATGATTAATAACATGCTTATTCCATAATATGTTTTAAATGTATGCATGCGTATTTAACATGTTTATGCCACTGTTTAATCATTCTTGATGTATATGATTCAAATGGAGCTTGTTGCAAAAACACCCTAAAAATGACCCTTTTCTGGAAAATTTTCAAATTTGGTCGCCTGGGAAAACACCAGATGGGCGGCCCCCTTAATTCCCTAGGCGGTCCCCTTAATTTTAAGGGGGCCGGCCTACAATTAAGGGGACCGGCCATCTGGGCAGTAAAATTTACTGTTTTCTTTTGCATCTTGCGACCCCTTTTATCTAGCCCCAGCTACCATTTCTCTTAAAAGACGAACTGGTATTGGAATTTTACCACAAAACCTCCAAACCTTACCTAAATCAACCATCACCTCCATCAAACACCCATTTTCATTCACCATGCTATCACCAAAATCATCTCTAAGACACCAAAACTCCATCACCACCACCTCAATGTTCATCCCCAAGTGCACCAAATGCACCATCAAAAACACCTACTCAAGAATCCCCCATTCACCCACTACACCACCACCACCTTCATTCTCACCAAATTAAGCATATGCAATGCTTAATCAAAAATAATTTTTCAAACCATTTTGTGTGCAAGCCCCATGGAAGATCATGTACTCCTAGAATGATTATGTAGATTGCATTACTTACTAGCTAATGTAGGATTGAATATAATCTTGGATGGTTGTGTATTGATACACAACATTTTTAATGAATGTCTTTATATGCATGCTTATTTTTGCTATATATATGCTTGTGCTTCTAATATTTTTTTGCAAGTATTCCATATATCGATTCCTTGGTGCCCTCAAACGAGGGGGAGCACACATCAAGGGGGAGTTCTCGTTCCGACAAATTTTTTCTCTAAAACTTGTCGGCTCAACCTTTTTGATGCTACAAAAAGGGGGAGAAGTGAATATAAACTCACTAAATACTTGTCCAAAAATAACTTTTTGGATTTAATGAGTTTAGGTTTTGTAATCATCAAAAAGGGGGAGATTGTTGACATAAATAATGCCTAAAAACATTATCAATATTTATTCATATCTCTATGTTTTGATGATCACAAAATGTACACTATTAAAACATAAACTTATAAAATAAACAAGTACTTAGTTGTTAATATTCACTTCTACAACTAAAATCACTTAAGGTATGAATGAACTAATGCTTAATGCATTATATGATCAAAGGAACATTTTCTTAATAACTAGATTTTTTATAAAATATCAAAAACATTTTATAAATTTTAGAAAAACATTTTTGGTAATAAATAAAAAGGTTTAATTCATTATAAATTTATGAATTCAAATTTTTAACCATAATCAGTAAAAATGTTCCAGAAAAACCTTTCACACAAAAAGATAAAACTGGGCAACGGCTAGCATGGGCGGCCCCCTTAATTTTGCTAGGCGGCCCCCTTAAAATTAAGGAGACCGCCCCCTATTTAAGGGGGCCGGCCACGCTCCTGTAGGTTCCAGCTGTCCAGTTTTTCTGCCTATAAATACCAGCCTTCCCCTGGATTTTTACTCACCCTTTTGCACTAAAACTTTCTGTTGTAAATCTCATTTCATATCTTCAAAAAACCTTTGATCATGTAATCTTAAGCATTGGTTTCCAAGTGATCCAAGCTTCCACCATCCAAGTGCAAAAGAAGAATACTTCTATTAATCAAGACTAGAAGTATTACAACTTAGTAGCATCTTGTTACTCAAGTTGTTTGTTTTGTATACTTTTAAATTTTCATTAATTTGTGTAAAGTGTGTATATATGTTGTAAACATAAGTGATTAGGCTAGAGTAGTGTGTAAGTAGTGAAGAAGGTGGATAAGTAGTTGTGGAGTAAAGAAGTAGAGTAGAAGCCTTGTAAAGTTGTGAAGTAGAGAAGTCTTGAAGCCGTTGTGAAGCCATAGCCTAGAAGTCGTGAAGCCGTAGCATAGAGGTTGTGTAGCGGTCGTGTTGAAGCCATGAAGTCTAGTCTAAGTTGTGTTGAAGTCGTGAAACCGTAGCATAGAGGTTGTGTAGCGGTCGTATTGAAGCCATGAAGTCTTAGTCGTGAAGTCCTAGTGTTGAAGTCGTGAAGCCGTAGCATAGAGGTTGTGTAGCGGTCATGTTGAAGCCGTGAAGTCCTAGTCGTGAAGTCCTAGTGTTGAAGTCGTGAAGCCATAGCATAGAGGTTGTGTAGCGGTCGTGTTGAAGTCGTGAAGTCTTAGTCGTGAAGACATAGTGTTAAAGTCGTGAAGCCACATCATAGAGGTTGTGTAGCGGTCGTGTTGAAGTCGTGCAGAAGTCATGAAGCAGTCATGAAGCCGTTGTGAAGTAGTCGTGAATAAGTTGTGAAGAAGTTGTGTTGTGAAGTTGTGAGATTGGTTCTAGCTACGATTAGAACTCGACATTTAGCTTTGTGTCGTTAAACCCGTGTAAGCCAAAGTTGTGTACGGTTTTCTCCGCCATAAGGGAGCTTATTGAAGTTGTGAAGAAAACTCTCGAGCTTGGTGCTCGGGGAGTGGAGTAGGGCAAGGAAGGTGTCCTTGTAGCTGAACCACTATAAATCCCTCGTATCTCGGTTAGATCTTTCCATCTCTTACTTACATCTTTATTTATATCGTCATTACTTTTATAACATATATGCATATATAATTGTTAGTAATAATTAGAAGTTGACTTCACATATAGATCAAATTGAAACTCCATTCAAGAAACCAAAACTTTTACAAATAAAAGAATACATATATAACTAATAATAAGGTTCAAGTTTTATTTTTCATACAAACTTGAATCTAAGTGTTTTAAAAATAAACAAAGGTTTTCATAATAAAATTTAAAAGACATAAAACTATTCAACCCCCCCTTCTAGTTTTCCACAAAAATGACCCAATTCTGAGAACAGACAGAAAGATGCACGGTACCTTTAAATACCCCACAGTATCGTTAAATATAGCGTTACCGTCCTATATTTAGTGGTACCGTGACCTGTTTCTTGATTCAGTTTATTATTTTAGTCCGGCGACTCGACGAAAAGATGTAAAATTTATTAAACTAGATACCGAACATATAAAATATATAATAAGCATCACTTCCACGTTTAGGACTAAAAAAGACATTTACGATAATACTTTTACTACAAAATAATGGTTTGTCCCAAACACTCCTTTCAAAACCGCATGACTTTATGACTCGTTCTAAAGACATGACCGGATACTTACAAACTCTATTATTTTATTGGTTTAACAAAACCTTCAAGCTAGTATGACAAAGTATACTTAACAACAAAACTTGTAAGTATTAAGGAAGTAAATACTTTTCATATTTTATCACCTTTATAGGTAAGTTGATACATGGATCGGACTCAATTTTGAAAAGCATTTGTTTTAAAAATTTGAGCGACGTGGCTCTGGTACCAATTGTGGAAACCGTAGAGGGGGGGGGGGGTGAATACGTTTCCATTTAAAAACTTAAATATTTTTTGTATCAAACACCCGATCAAGTGTGACATAACATGAAAAGTGTCAACAATGATCATACAACATCTAGAGATGGTATAAAGTAAACTACAACACAAACATAATCAAACCATGACACAAACATAATCAACATAATATAAGCAACAAACCACACAAACATAAACACAATGCAAATATAAATATAAAGAGATAAAGACTAAAATAAAAGTAAAGAGATAAGTTGAGAAGGCGCAAACTGGACACAATGATTTATAGTGGTTCGGTCACGAAGCTCCTCTTCGCCCTACTCCACTCCCCGAGTACCCAACTCGAGAGTTACTTCACTAATCAACAAGCTACCTTCAGGCAGAGAAAATCGTACAACGTCGCTTATCCTTATTTCCGACACTAAGCTAAATGTCAAGTACTAATCTTAGCTAGTACCAATCTACCACGATCCACACGATCCTTACTACTTCACATAATCAACACACTTGACTCGATCTACCCTTGATCCCCTTGATCAATGCACAAGCTCACAATCTACAAAAGATCTCCAAGATCTCAACAAGATCACAATGATCTACTCTCACTTGACTCGATCTACCCGATCTACCCTTGATCCACTTGATCAATGCACAAGCTCACAATCTAAAAAAGATCTCCAAGATCTCGACAAGATCACAATGATCTACTTTCACAAACTACTCAAAAGAAAATTAACTTGATGTATGCTAGGATACAACAAGCGCGTAACAAGTGTTACGAGTGCACTAGGCTAACACTATAACACTTTGTATCTTTGTGATACTATGTGTTCTTCTCTTGCACTAGTAGAGGAATGAAGGTGATCTCTTGGTTGGATGAAAGGATCACTTTTAAAAAAACTAAGACTTTCTAAATGATCAAAGAAAGTGATCTAAATAAGAAGGGATTAGACCAGAGAAAACTAACTGGAAAAATCAAGTTAGAAGTGTTAAATGGTCCACTATTTATAGAAAAAGAAAAAAACTAGCCGTTACGTACGGACGGTACCACTAAATACCCGACGGTACGGTACCACTAAATTTAGTGGTACCGTGGTACCGTCCCAGACAGGGACGCATCAAATTTTGTTTTTAGTGGTGAAAGTTTATTTGAGGAAGTTTGGAGCTGATTTGGGGGGGGGGGAAATAGCTGTTAGGACTTTTAAACTTATTTTTCAAAATAAAACATTTCTTTTTTAATTCAAAAAAAATTCGTAAAATGTATTTTTGAAAAAATGTTTTGTCACATTAAAAATATGAAGTTTAGAACAAAAAATTTATTTCTTTGATCATCCGTTAAGTTTAAATATTTTTGTTCATACCTTGAGTAATTTACGTCGGGATGAAAATCTACGACTCTGTTGAGGCATACTTTATACGTTGAGAGATTTTGATGTAAGTATGTGTTGATGATTTGTGTTTACAAGTAACTTGCGCATTTTACGTTATGCACTACATGTTACTTGTTTGTCATTATTAAAACCGAAGAAACCGTTTAGTTTAAATATCGTAATATTTGCACTAACATCTTTCTTGCACCAAATCTCTTTAAAAATGAAGTTTTCAAGCACTTTTCTTGAGTTTTATCTATGTTTTTATATAATCATTCTAGATCAGTGAATTTAATGATAAAACACTCTTTTTAGAGTCATAATATTGTGTAATAGTTTTGGTTTGTTTATTAGGACAAATGGTTTAAGAGTTGGTGCCTTTAAATGGCGTAAAAACTAGTGATTTTGATCTTTTAATACCCTTTTATGTACATGCAACCAGAGAGTTTTTTTTTTTTTTTTTTTTTTTTTTTTTTTTTTTTTTTTTTTTTTTTTTAAGTTTGCTACTGAGATTTAGTAGTATTTAAACACTTATGATAGATTTATAAAAGTTATCTAGGAGTTGGTGTAAGAGGTTGGTGATTAAATCTAAATGATGACATAAGAAAAACTAGCTAAAATCATAGATTTTTACTCATTTTTGCACTTTTAAATGCATGCATGATAAATTAGTTGTTAGATCTATTATAATACTGAGATAAATTGATAAAAACAATGCTAACACCTGTATAAAATAATTTTTTGGAATGGTTTGGGTCGTTTTTGTATGCATGGGTGGTGATTTGACATGTTTTGATTGGTGAAAATTCCTAACAGCCCACCATAGAACATTTGTATCATTTTGTTTTAGGTGTAAGTTGATGAAAAATAGGTCAATGAACATGATTCTTGGGTCTAAAATCAAGTTCTTTGAGTCTAGTTTTTAAAAATAATGGCCTTGTAA
The DNA here is from genome assembly GCA_021014915.2 of Artemisia tridentata subsp. tridentata. Taxonomy (NCBI): domain Eukaryota; kingdom Viridiplantae; phylum Streptophyta; class Magnoliopsida; order Asterales; family Asteraceae; genus Artemisia; species Artemisia tridentata. The sequence continues at coordinate 221,825,104 of CP139501.1, read as the reverse complement.
GAATATGAGGTCGTTTCGTTAGTGGGATTTTTAATATGGTGTAAGGTGTCAAAACAGTCCCAAAATTAGTTTTGAACCCTTGTAGTATTTTGGTCTAGAAATCATAAACTAGGACAAATCCTTGCTTGAAACTGATGTGGGAAGTACTTCTATATTTTATTTAAAATCTTCCATTGGCCCTAACCATAATACCTTCATCTAGTCCCTTTGTCATTCAAAATACTTTGTAGGTCCATATTTGACCCTTTTTTTGGAGTCGGGTATGAAAGGACGGGTAGAAATCTTTAATAAATTCTGCAAAAATTATAGGAGATTCCTAAGACACTATATTAAAACATACTTGAAGGGCTTGGTCAGTGGTTGAGTCTAACTTGGCAAAATGATCACCCGTTGAGACTTAAAAATTAGGACAGATTTGGCTTTTTGAGACTAATAGTATAATGAGCTATATTTTGACGAAACTAATATATTGACTTTTTATTTTTCGTCATCGAGTCCGAGCATATCGTTAAAGGTCTAATAAGTATTATGTTACTGTCCTTAGGTAATTTTTAGACACACGCGTTCGTTGAGGTTCCTAGATCATGTTTGGTCATTCTCGTCTTGAGCCGTAACTACCTTGATTTAAGGTGAGTTTTCACATTCCCTCTTTATATGGATAGTGCTATTAGTATTTACGATGTGCAGGGGTTGAGACATTAGTACTTATGGATAGTTCTATTAGTATTTAACCACTCCTCACTCCCTACGTCGAGAGTGCATATTACTAGATCTTTTGCCATTAGTTATCTAGGTAACCGATATGGTTGACTGGACGATAACTATTCTAGAGGCGTTGACTTTAATTATGATTGATTTGTGATTGGAAATAGTTATTCGGGAACTGTCTTACTGCTAGTGGAGCTCACTAGGCGGGATGATCGGTTGAATGCGTTTAAGTAGTGGCTTCGCATAAACAAAATTGCATACACTAATTTAGTATATGTTTTACATATACACTTTTGACAAATGACTTGAACTATTTTTCGTAAAGATCTTTGTTGGTGGATCATATGACTTTTATATTGTTAAGAATATCTCATAATCTAGTCGAGTTATCAGAAATATATAGCTCAGTAATAATTAGCGGTTTAACATAATATCATGGCAGTTCTTTTTTTTAATGAGTTGTGATATTGGGTTAAACTCGGTTATTACTTAGCTCTAGACTAATGATTACTTTACTTGAAGACGGGAGTTTTCTTGAGGATGATGTGAGACCGATTCTGAAAAACTGTTTTTGGCAAATCTTTTAGATACGTCCTCGGACTATCTGGAAACGACTTTTGGAACTATATTTTGGTGTACAAAACAATGTTAAACTCACCAACTATTTTATAGTTGACTGTTTTTATCATGTTTTTCAGGTGATCATGTGAAGGTGGAAAGTTAGTCGATGCATTCATGGATTTTCATATTAGTTATGTATCGAAATAAAGACAAAGACCTATTTATAACAACTATGATGTCATTCCTTTTCAGACTTGTATTTTGAAATGACAATGTAATTGTTGGGTTTATTCTTATGTATCAATGTATGGTGTTGTTCTATCATCTTTTGCGATATATTTTGAATGCGTCGCACCTCGTGTTTCCGTCTTCGGCGGGGTGTGCCAATAACCGATTGAACTTGATTTATAGAATACTTGATCATTTGACTTTTAACCTTGAATCTTCATATCTTTAGCTCACCCTCAATCGTATGACCATCTCTTGAAGTAGTGATCTTGGTTGTCAAAATATTTGATTTTGAACCTGATTGATTTATTGTTGAAGTCGACATTAATATTGATGAGAAGTGATCATATGGTATTATTAAAATAGCTATCTTGATAGAACTTTGAGTTTGATGAGACACTACCACTTATTCCAAACACTTGTTGATGCAACTGTCATTAATCTTCCATTCAACTAACGATTATTGACAAAAAAAATGAAGACGATAATCAACCATGAAGACAAATCATATCTTCTTGATCAAACTACTTTGCGGCAATAACTTCTTGATCTCAATTTATTCACTAATGATAGTATCTTCCCATGATTTTCAACCAAAATAATTTCTACCCCTCATGGTGATTATGATTCATAATGAGCATTGATGTGTTTCGAAAGCTTTAAATTTATAAGGCTAGTTCCACCGATTCCTTAATACCCAAAACACACGGGTAAAGTATACCTCGTTTATAGTAAAGATTTAGATAAGACCAGGTCGTCCCAAGTGATTTGTAGCAATTAACAGATTGTTTATCAAGAACAAAGCCAAATGATTGTCACATATCAAATAGCCTAAACGTGTGTAAAGCAAAGTAAAGTACCAAACAAGGCATGTTCACATAACATGATTGATAAAGATATTGCAAAACTTTATATAAACTAAATCATACAAGCTGTGAATAACGGGTAATTACCAAAACAATCATATCTACCAATAATGACATAGAATCCTTTCAGCCTATATACTACATTATAACTAGCGCATTGTTGGTCCACAAATTGTATATGGATCACTAAGTAGTTTTGAATACCTAGTAGATTGTTAGGATAAATCCGAACCAATCTAAGTGAGAAACCCTAAGAGATTGTTAATGTTAATGCGGAACCTTAACAAGAACAATTTAGAACACAAGCAGGGATATCACTAACTTCGTATATTGATATTCACTATTATCAATTCGTACAACTCACACACTTGCTAACAACCTTTAGGGATCCTTTTATAACACAAGGAAACCCTAGATGACACAGAAGATATACACAAATCTTCTATAAAGATACATACAAGCAATGCATCTTTTCCTAATATATCTCTAACAAACTTTCCTATCTTCACGACCAGACCAGACTTAATAAGTCAACCAGACTTAACATTTACTACCAGACTTAAAACACAAACAGACCTAATTCAGTAAACGACCAGACCTAAGTAGTAAACTACCAGACCTAAGTAGTCTGTTCTTGATATGCATCATAATTCCCAACAATCCTCCCCTAACTTGATCTTCATGCTTCATGAACTTCAAGTTCTTCTGATTTAGCCTTCTGAGAATTGAATCTTGAACACTTTGAAATGTATTTAGGTCTTGTTCCTTTCTAGCAGCTTGAATCTTGATAAGCTCTTCTGATATGGACTTGACAGCAACAATGACTATATGTACATCAATTCATATTAAGTTTCATAGCTATTCTCATCACTTCCAGGTGTGTTAACACCTGTGAGAGGTGAATCATTGAAATTTAATGGATTTGATGTCTCTTTACCAATAGCCATTACTACTGGAGTAGCCAAATGTTTTGGTGTGCAAGACCATGGTACACTGATAACCATATGATTTTAAGCAAATCATCAGCTTATCAACGGATTTGTTAAGTCTTTACCAAAAGCCGTTTGCTTCTGGACTAGTCAATTCTTTGATGGAAAAGCACCTCATCATGGTGAATTGATTACCATTTATGGTTTTCCACAGCCTTTACCACAAGCCATAACCTTGTGGGCTAGCCAACTCTTCACTTATCTTAGATATGGTGAGTTGAATACCATACAATTTTTGGCAAATTGTCAGCCATAAACGGATTTGAGCAATCTTTACCTGTTAGCCGTTTGCTCAGGATTAGCCAGTCCTTGTGTTGATGAGACAAGGTGGACTGATAACCTTTTGATGTGTTAGTGCAAAGCACCTCCACCAAGTGAGAAGTTCCAATAGTCTCACTCAACAACTTGTGAAAATTCTTTCAAACACTCTTAGGCTACATCCTTCAAAGACTGCTTCTTGATTAAATCCAATAACATCTCATATCCTTCATCCTTTTTACTTGCATACAACTTTTTGTTCATCATTTCCTTGCAGACACTTGATGATAAAGGATATTCCACCTCTGCAAGCATATAAATATCAGCATTCTTTAATGACACACAATGTACCTTGCAGGTATGAAAGTATCTCCAGCTGACAATGTTCTGTTCTTCAGGAAGTTTCCACACTATATCAGACTCAGTAGGTGGCTCGAACATCACCTTCAAATTTCCCCAAAAGACTCTTTCAAACTCATCTTCAGGTGGTTGATCTCCATGTTTAATGTTTACCAACTGATACAGTTCTTGAAGATCCTTCCTATTCACATCAATCAAAATGCCAGCAAAATTCATATAAACAATGTCAGAATTATCTTCCCTTATTATTTGATATGCAGCCCTTCCACCAGTCATGATAAGTTGATACTTGACAATCTTAGTAGGTTCCTTAGTGCTTTCAATAGTCCCCATTGTGGCTCCCTCAGATGAAGGTTCTTCATCTAAATCCTCTTCAACAACTACTTTCTTGGATTTACTCTTCCTTTCCAAACCTTTTCTTCTATGAAACACAATAGGCCTAATCACTTCATCTTGCACTTCTTCTGTTGACTTACCAGCTTCAGGTTGTGTATCAATCACTTTATCAGATTCAATGACTAGTTCAGTCTCTTTAGCCTTTCTACCTTGAAAGCAAAATTTCTGCACATCATCATAATCAGTAGCTTTGTAACCTTGATCTCTCTCAAATGCCTTGAGATATGCTACTTGAATTTCTTCATATGACTTCTTTTTCATCTGATCCAAAGAAAGATGCATTTGATTCTTAAGATACATCTTCATATCATACTTCTTTTCTGCCATAGACATCTTCTTAGGAATCTTAGCTTTCTTTTGAAGTTTGAACTTTTCCAAAAATCCACCCAATGTATCATCATTACTTCTTGCATTAATGAAGTCAGCTAACTGTTTGGCTCTTTCATCAGCAGTTAAACCTTCAATAGTTAGCAATTCTTCATACTTTGCTCTCACTTCATCATCAACATTGAGTAATTTTGTAAAATCATCAGATTCTTCAGCCAACTGTCTTGCATAGACTGCATCTAACATCTTTTGTCTTTCTTCATCAGCAATATCTTGAGCCTTAATCCTCTCAATTTCAGCCTCAGATGCAAGTTCTTCTCTTGTTTTTCTCTTAGACTTCTTTGGCAATGAAGTTTCTTCCATGACCTGCTTTCCCTTTCTTAGTGCAGATTTTTCTTCTTCATTACCAGAACTAAGTTCATTACCAGACTTTTCTTCTTCATTACCAGAACTAAGTTCATTACCAGACTTTTCTTCTTTACCAGACTCATCACCAGACTTTTCATTAGAAATAGTTCCAAACTTCTCAATCTCTTCCTCAGCAGACAAAATTAACTTTCTTCTCTTCCTATCTTGTTTAATTTTGCCCATTGATTGAGCCAAAGTCTCTGCAACTTCCAGTGTCTCTGGACTAATTGTAGTGGTGACATTATCTTGAACAAGTGATTCTTGAATTGGTGTTTGAAGAATATTTTCTTGTTCATGCTCCAAATTCCTCCCCTGTTTGGAAGAATTTTCAGCTTCATCATCCTCATCATCAAAAGAGACACCCTTTTTCTTCATTGCTACTCCCATTTTCTTTACTTTCTTCACCAACGTCACATAAGCTTTCCTTAGTGCCTCATTAGTCTTTTCCAAAGTGTCAATCTTCTTCTGTAGTTGAGGAACAATGACAAGGAGATCTTCCACAGTTATGGGATTATGTGCCTCCTCCCTTTCAGGACTTGGAACATGTGGTTGTGGAGGTGAAGATTGTTGAATAGGTGTAGATGATCTTTCAACTGATGGTTGTGATGGTGAGGGATCTGGTTGAGGTGATGGAATTGGAGAGGATGTAGGTGTAGCAGATTTAGATGATGCTTGGGCTTGTGCTTCAGCAGGGTCCACTTGTGCAGCTCCAGAAGTGCCTGCATTGTTAGTACCAAGCATAGCAGCAAGCAAAGGTTTGTCTGTCCCTTGAAAACTCCTTTTTAGATTTGCAAAAAGTTTGGAAGTAAAGGCCACACTGATGTAAGGCACTTTATCCCTAGTTTCAAAATTTAAGATCATTTGCAAAAATCTTGGATACATTAAAAATTTTGGGTTCTTAGCATTTTTCACCATTCCTTCAAAAATTAATTTTGAAAAGTTAAATTTCCTTCCAGATGATAAACAGACCAATGCAGAAGCAATTTTGCTTCCAAATTGATCCCATCCACCACTTTTGGGACTTAAACTCTGAAGTAAATGATGTACTAAAAACCTCCACTGAGGTGAAAAATGACTTTTCCAAAAGGTAAAGCTTCCATCTGTGGGATACCCAATGCTATTCAAACCCTCAAAAATATCCTCATTAGACAAATCAAATTCTCCTAAGGCATCATCCAATTTGAGACTGTCCCTAATGGATGCTTCAGAAATGGTAAAACCATTTTTGTCTATGACAACTTTTAAGCATGGTGTCCCATCATCAAGAGTATCAGAGGTAACCGACCTCCAGAACTGCTTGACAAGGGACTGATAAATAGTAGGATTATGAGTTAAAGAATAACAAATATAAGAACCTTTTAGAAAATCCACAATCTGCTCAAAACCTGCACTTTGATCGGGCTTCTTCAAGAACCCGACTTGATTATGTTTGTCCACAAACTTGAGATTAGCCATGGATGAGTTAATGAGTTAGGTCTGGTTGACAAGAGAGGTAGGGTTTTGAAAAATGTTTGCGTAGAAACAGAGTCGTGAGTAATAAAGATTATTTAAATTTGGAAGCAAATAAAGAATAAAAGAAGATAAATAATATCAAATTTTAAGCTTATATACTTCATAAATATCTTGTTTTACCGAAAATAGTGCAACGGTAATATATTAGTAAAATCTTTAGTTACTCTGACCAGATCTAACGGTCATAAAATTAACACTACCCGACCTAAAAAGTCAACCAGGCCGAATCATACACTTACCAGACCTAACCAAGAGAGTGAACTTACATACTTAAGATAGCGAATGCAAAGCTTTGTAACACCTCATTCCACTCTTTTCTGCAAGAATTAGTTGAAAGAACAAGAAACAGGAGACAAAAACCAATATTTGCAAGACACAAGAGCTACCAGATTTAACACTTAAGGTTACCCGATTTAAAAACATTTAAACCTTGTACATTTGCCTCCCCTTAAATGTACATTACCTCCCCTTAAGTGTAAAATCCCCTTTTTTTTTTTTTTTTTTTTTTTTTTTTTTTTTTTTTTTTTTTTTTTATCACAAGAAAATACTTAACCAAAATAAACACAAAGGTCAACTTTCCAAAAACGCAATTAATAACTCTATCCCTGCAAGTATTAATTCATACACCAACCAAGCATTAAAAGACATTAAACCTTGATTTTTCCTATAAAACCACCCATAGTTTAATCACAAATACCATCACAAATCGGAAGAAAACCTTACAAGCATAATGGATCCATCCAACTTAAACACCATAGAGATTTCATCCGATTCCTGGGATCCAAATGATTCATCCTCTGATACATCCTCAGGAGGATGGGATGGATACTTCCCACCAGGGTATTCATCAATCACCAGAAGCAAGACATTGAGAGAAGCAACTCTGAGACAATGGCTAGCTGCTTATGACCTGTCTGAGAAGGAACCAGACAATGAAAAACCAAGAACTTCAAGACCAACTCCTCCTTCTGATGTAGATGATAAAAGTGCCAAAGAAGAAGTCCCCTCCAAGAATGATGAAGAGACCTTTCCTTCGAAGACTGTGCCTTCCCTGAGTAGTGGTTCTGTGCTACGTCCTCCACCAAGCAGTGTGATTCTTGCACTTCCAAGCCCAAAAGCATGGAATCAATTTGGTGGAAGAGGAGCCAAGAAGACCATTCCTGATTTCATGGGTAAAGGGAAGCAGAAGGTGTAGGTGGTGATGATTAGCTAGTTTGGGAAAAATCTTTTGTCTTAAGAAGCTTTGTAATTTGCATCCTAGAATGCAATTTCTTGTTATTAAATAAAAAGCTCTTTGGTTCTGATGTCTTAATTTTCCACATATGAATGACTTGCAAATAGAAAAGAGCTAACAACTGCAAAACAAAGTTAAGTACAAAATACCAAACACACATACTATAGAGAACAAAATAAGTACTGAAAATAAGAATAACCAAGGAGAATAGCAAGATAAGAAACAAACAAGTATACAAACTATACAAAGTTAAGAAAGAAAATCAGTTTTTCTTAACAACCCAAGCCTGAGTGGGCTTGTGTCCATCCTGTGGAGCAACATACTTATAGGTCTTGTATGAACTTGCTCCAGTGAAACCATGTTTGGACTTATAGGTAAATTCATTTTTAAGTGGATTCCAAGTCCAGCAATCAGAGAAATTGTCAGTAGAACCCCCATTTGTTTGTCTTCTTACAGGTGAATGAGCTTTGTAAAAATTATTTCTTTGAAAATTTTCATTCACCTGAGGTTTTTGAAAAGGTTTCTTGGGTCTTACAAAACCAGAGTTCACATTAGGTCTCACAGAGTTAACATAACCAGTATTCACATTAGGTCTCACTGTAGGCCTCATAAAATTAGGATTTTGCCTATTCACATTAAAGTTTCTGTAGCCAGACCCAAAATTTGGTCTACCAGAACTAACAAAGGAGTTAGGTCTGGTAGTGTTATTTAATTGAACAGGTCTGGGAACAAACTGGTTAGCATGATTAACTCTACTAGCATTGTTCCAAACTGGTTTATTTGAACCATTAACCTTATTAGCATTCATTCTCTTTTGCTCAGCCTCTCTTTTCATTCTCTTTTCATGGAAGTCACAATCTCTTATTAAATGACTTAAACTTCCACACACAAAACATCTTTTAGGAGCATAATTGTAACTACTCCTACTTTCTCTGTGAACACTATTGCTTCTAGGTGACTCATTCAATTTAACAGATTCCCTAGGAGTTTTTATGTGATTGACACAACTAGGTTTAACTGTTTCAGCCTTTTGTTCAGTCACTAAAGGTTTAGTAACAACTGGTTCACACTTCTTAACAACCTTAGGTTCAGGATTCTCTTTTTCCTCATTGTTTGACTCAGACTTAGAGTGATCAGAGGAATTATCAATAGATCCTTCAGAGTCATTGGATTGACAAGAAGAATATCTACTAGATTTGTCCTCTGAGGTAGTTGATTCAGACACTTGAGGACCTTTCTTACCATACACAAAGAGTGAATCATCCAACTCTTCTTTTTCAAGAGGAGTATAGTCATCACTCAAAGGTGGTGGTACTCCCTTAAAATCACCAGTCTTAACAAACCTATTGTACAAAGGTTTATCAGCATAGTCCTCTTCTCTATTCTTAAATATATCCCTATTCTCATTTTCCTCATATCCTAAGCCACATTTTTTATTTGACTTAATTTGAGAATCCCAACACTTAAACAGGTTTTTATTTGAATTGTTCCATTGATCTACCCTTTTTCTCAGCTCATCCCTTTCCTTCTGAATTTTAAGCCCTAATTGTCTATACCTTTTAAGCTTCTCATCTTGTTCATATATCTTATTAGCTTGAAAGTATAGTTTTTCATTTAAAGCAGCATGTTGGTTTTGAAGGGTGACCTTTTGTGCCTCTAAAGTTTTCACAGCATTTTTATGTGCTAATAAATTTACTTCTAGATCACCTATTTGTTCTTGCTGCTCATCACATAAAGCCTTAACATGATTATATGAGTCAGTACATAATTTAGAGCATAATGATACCTCATTACCAATGGCCATGAGAGCATGATCAGACTCCTCATTTACTCTTGGATGCTCACCCCAATTGACTCCTCCAGCTTCCATTGTCAGCAGACTCATCTGATTCTTTTCCATCTTCCCATCTTCAATTCTTTTCTCATCAGCAGACTTCTTCTCTGGACAATCTCTTGAAAAATGCCCATGCTTGTGACAGTTGTAGCATTCAACAGTCCTCTTTGTGTATCCCACTGGTGATTTGTTGTTGAAGTTGATAGTCCTACCATATTGCTTCTGAAATCGTTTGACCCTTAAAGCAACCATGGCAATGTGCCATTTTATGTCCATCTCCTCAACTTCAGCATCATTAATTTGTTCAAGGTCTTCACTAATAAAGCTTTCATCTTCCGTTTGATTGGCAAAGAAAGAATGTATCACCTCATCAGTGAAACTTGAAGCAGACCTTTCACTTGAAGGAGTTTCATAGTTACCAGACCTAACACCAGATCTAACCTTGTAAGTACTGCTTTTGTTTTGAGATACAAAAGCAACATTTGAGGAACTGGTTGAACCCTGAGTGTTGTTACTGATGTCCCTTTCAAACATCCTGAGATTATTGTAAAGGTCATCAGGTGTCATAGAGTCTACTTCCTCCTTAATCCTCATTGCCACAGATACATTGCCCCATTCTGATGGTAAAGATCTAAGGAATTTGTGATTTGCATCCTCATTCGAGACTGCTGCACCATGAACTTCCAATTGTGTTAACAGATGTTGAAATCTGTCATAGCCCTTCTCCAAACCTTCAGTCTTTGAAACACTAAATGTTTCAAATTGCTGTTTAAGAACAGCCTTTTGCATCTTCTTGGAGTTAGCATTACCTCCAAATCGTTTCTTGATAGCTTCCCACATCTCCTTAGCATCAAGAATGCCATGAAACCTTTGTAGATGCTCCTTAGGAATAGCCATAAGAAGCAAGGTTCTGGCCTTCTTTTCCTTCTCCACAGCCCTAATCTCCTCAGCAGATACTGGTGGCATTATTCTGAGTTGCCCATCATTCCCTTGTGAAATTCTCTTCTTAGAATTTCCCTTCTGGATCACTTTCCATACATCACTATCAATGTATTCCAGATAATGTTCCATCTCCATGGCCCATATATCATATTCTTCTCTCTTCAGTAGTGGAAGTTTTATGTTTGAGATTGTGGTTGTGGAAGGGATGGGTTGTTGTTGTGTTTGAGAGTTACTGGTTTCGGTTTTTCCTTCATCTTCATGGTTTGATTGCTCATCCTCACTGTTATGGATTGAGAAAGTTTCAGGCTTATCGAGTTCAGACATTTTGAAGGGTGATTTGAGTGAGAATTAGGTTTTAGTGTTCTACGAATTCAGAGTCTCTCCCTTGCTCTGATACCACTTGTTGGTCCACAAATTGTATATGGATCACTAAGTAGTTTTGAATACCTAGTAGATTGTTAGGATAAATCCGAACCAATCTAAGTGAGAAACCCTAAGAGATTGTTAATGTTAATGCGGAACCTTAACAAGAACAATTTAGAACACAAGCAGGGATATCACTAACTTCGTATATTGATATTCACTATTATCAATTCGTACAACTCACACACTTGCTAACAACCTTTAGGGATCCTTTTATAACACAAGGAAACCCTAGATGACACAGAAGATATACACAAATCTTCTATAAAGATACATACAAGCAATGCATCTTTTCCTAATATATCTCTAACAAACTTTCCTATCTTCACGACCAGACCAGACTTAATAAGTCAACCAGACTTAACATTTACTACCAGACTTAAAACACAAACAGACCTAATTCAGTAAACGACCAGACCTAAGTAGTAAACTACCAGACCTAAGTAGTCTGTTCTTGATATGCATCATAATTCCCAACATTATAACTAGCGCATTAAGAATGGTTTATATCAAATATGCATACATATGAATTCCTCCCGACCTGGTCGGTCAACATAAGGAAGGGTCTTAAACATCATTCCACTTGGTTTGTTTATCAATTTATCACACAATTTCTACAAGCATGATATTGACTCATGATTCAAAACTAATCAAGCAACTAATCCTTTTGACCTATGAAAGTTGCACTAATCAATCAAAGGATAAACAAGGTCCAAGTAAAAGTAATATCGAATTCATAAATATATCTATTCATAAGTCATACTAATATCGTCCAAATAAGCGAGAATCAACCATATCATAACCAAACAAATAACCAACATCACAAACATATAAAACTTAGAAACTTATTCAATATTATTAGTAAATAAATGTACCTAATCCGTTTATGCAATTAATATGAATACAAAGAGCCAAAAACCTATATTTTGACTACCACAAGCACTAGTCCAACGACCCAAGTATCCATGATAAACCAAAAACCTATGCTACTGAATATACCCGAGGAAATGTTATGTTCACCTCTGCAAATCCGCAACGTGTCACCAAATGCAGTGTTTGGTAACAAGGTTAATGGTAGATACTCGAGAGGATTTGGTATGAATCCTCCAAGTATTGTGTTTAGGTTCTGTAAAAGTGATGAATGGTGATCTTTAAATGGTGGTGGACCTCTGTGAATTCGTGGTTAGGGAGGATGGTGATGGTAGTGGTGGCTCAATGGTGATAAATGGGTGTTTAGATCATTGGATCATAAGATCCTCACCAATCCTCCTCTTCTCAAACTGATATATGTTGTGGAAAACTAGAAGGGAGGGTTGAATAGTTTTACGTCTTTTTAATTTTATTATGAAAACTTTGGTTACTTTTAAAATATTAGATTCAAGTTTATGTGAAAACTAATACTTGAACAATATTGTTTATTGTATGTGTACCCTTTTAGATTTGTTACAAAAGTTTTACTTTTATGAATGGAGTTTTAAATTAATCTTTATGTGAAATCAACTTCTAACTAATGCTAACAATTATGTGTGCCTATATGTATGAAAGTAATGACGGTATAAATAAAGATGTAAGTAAGAGATGGAAAGATCTAACCGAGACTCGAGGGATTTATAGTGGTTCGGCTACAAGGACACCTTCCTTGCCCTACTCCACTCCCCGAGCACCAAGCTCAAGAGTTTTCTTCACAACTTCAACAAGCTCCCTTATGGCGGAGAAAACCTTACACAACTTTTGCTTACACCGGCTTAACGAGACAAAGCTAAATGTCGAGTTCTAATCGTAGCTAGAACCAATCTCACAACTTCACAACACAACTTCTTCACAACTTATTTACTAAGGCTTCACGACTTCAACACTAGGACTTCACGACTTCTACACGACCGCTTCACAACTTCTATGCTACTGCTTCACTACTTCTACCCTACGGCTTCACGACTTCTACCTTACGGCTTCACAACTTCTATTATGCTTCTACACTACTTCTTTACACCATAACTACTTACACAACTTCTTCACCACTTACACACTACACTAACCTAATCACTTATGTTCTCACTTAATATACACACCTTATATACACACTTTACACAAATGAATGAATGATTTACAAAGTATACTTGACAAACAACTTAAGTAACAAGATGCTACTAAGTTGTAATACTTCTAGTCTTGATTGATAGAAGTATTCTTCTTTTGCACTTGGATGGTGGAAGCTTGGATCACTTGGAAACCAATGCTTAAGAATATATGATCAAAGGATTTACAAAGATAGAAGAAGAGATTTAGAACAGAAAGTTTTAGGTGCAAAAGGTGAGAAAAAAAATCCAGGGGAAGGCTGATATTTATAGGCAGAAAACTGGACAGCTGGAAGGCTACTGGAGCGTGCCGGCCCCCTTAAATAGGGGGCGGTCCCCTTAATTTTTAAGGGGGCCGCCCAAGCCAACCGTTGCCCAGTTTTGTCTTTTTGTGGGGAAGGTTTTTCTGGAACATTTTTACTGATTTTGGTTGAAAATTTGAATTCATAAATTTATAATGAATTAAATTTTTTTATTTATTACCAAAAATGTTTTTCTAAAAGATATAAAATGTTTTTGACATTTTATAAAAAATCTAGTGATTAAGAAAATGTTCCTTTGATCATATAATGCATTAAGCATTAGTTCATTCATACCTTAAGTGATTTGAGTTGTAGAAATAGATATTTACAACTAAATACTTGTTTACGTCATGATCTTTCGTTTAATGATTTTACATTTTGTGATTATCAAAACATAGAGATATCGAAAGAATATTAATAACGTGTTTAGGCATTATTTATATCAACAATCTCCCCCTTTTTGATGATTACAAAATCTAAACTCATTAAATTTAAAAATTAGTTTTTAATCAAGTATTTAGTGAGTTTATATCTACTTCTCCCCCTTTTTGTAGAATCAAAAAGGTTATGCCGATAATTTTTAGAAACAAAATTTTTCGGAACTAGAACTCCCCCTTGATGTGTGCTCCCCCTCGTTAGAGGGCACCAAGGAATCGAGATATGGAATACTTGCAATAAAAGATATTAGAAGCACAAGCATATATATATCATGATATCACATATAAAATCAACAAGCATAGTAAACACATATTAAAACATAAAACAAGACTTTCATTAATAAAATAAAATGATTATGTAAAAGACATAATCATTGTTACAACATATGTTATGCTTAGAGCATACATTCGGTAGAAAATTCTATTTTGCCTAAAAATCCATTTGACTTGCTTGAGACATGAAAACTTAGATGAATGGAGAGTGAGGATGTTGGATTAATGGAGGTGTATTATTGGGTTCATGGAGGTTGGAAAGAGTGGTGATGGAGAAATTGGAGGTGGAGAGTTTGGAGTGGACCATGTTGGATGAGAGTTTTGATGTTGTTCAAGTGGGGATGTTGGATTGGATCTAGTGAGAAGATACTCAATCCATGTGAAGTGCTCATTCAAAGCAATGGTTTGTTGTTGAAGAAAGATGCAACATGGACAATTGTTAACATGTCTCTCAACTTGGTTTGTGTTGTGGGGTGATGAGGGAGAGCTAGATGAAGGTTGATATAGGTTTCTTTGGGCTAGGTGTAGGGCAAGAAGAGCACTAAGCTCATGGGCTTCCTTGAGTTCCTCAATGAACTTCAAGTGTTCGGATGAAGGTGATGATGGTAAAGTGTTGTTGTTATGTGGGATGGATGTTTGCACATGCAACATAGGAGTAGCATGTGAGTTGGTAGGAGGTGGTGGTGACACTCTTGGTGGTGGCAGATGTTTGTGAGCTTGGGTAATCATGAGTGGATGAAGATGGTGATATGGATGAAGTGGGTGTTCCAAGAGTGGTGAGTGTTTTGAATGATGCATTGGTGGGTTGAGTGTGAATGAGGTTAGGATTGTTGTTTTGGGATTGATCATTGAGAGATGAAGGTTTAGAATGAGCATGAGGCTTGGGTGTTGGTTGACTTTGAACAACATCATTGGTTGAGTTGAAATTATGACAAGTGTCAAGCTTTCTTCTCCAAATGGGTCTCACCGAAATCTTAGCAACTCTTGAAGGCTTGGATCTTGGGTTGTTTGAGGATGACTTGTTTGAATGGATGATATGGATGAGTATTTATGATGGAGAAGGGTATTTATAGTGTATGGATTATGTGATTGAGGAAGGTAAATTTTTGGTGCGTGGTTTAGGACAAAATGTGTTGGTGAATTTTGGGAAGTATAGAATAAAATGGGTTGAAAATTGAAAAAGAAAACAGTAATCCGTCACTCCAGATGGCCGGTCCCCTTAAATTTAAGGGGGCCGCCTGGGTATTTAAGGGGGCCGCCCATCTCCTGATTTCCAGATTACTGAAAATGGATTTTTGGCAGAGATTTGTAGAAAAGTTGTGTTTTTGGTTTTAGTTTCAAGCAAGTCCAACTTCTTTTGAGGCAATTTAGGATTTAATAACTCATGTATGCTAAGCATATTAAGCAATTTTATCTAGCATTCAATCTACTCATTAACCAAGTGACACATATATTTATATATATAGATGTATATATATATGTGTACATATATGGACAAGAAAGCTATGTCAAGTAATTCACAATATCATTTTTAGGAAGATTAATACGCTAGTTAATTAATCCTAATAAGTGTCTATGTGCAAAGAAATGGGGAGTTGTGATAGCATGAACTTCTAGAGTTGTACCAATAGAGATCAAAATGAGCAAACTATGATTTTTCATTTTTGATTTAGTTCACTTATAAATGTCATATACTCAAATATAGATGACATATATGAGATCACCATGCATGATTTTAAATAGGTGTTTTTAGCATTATTCAACAATGTTTGAAAGTAGGTTTTTATGTAGATGTGAAAGTTATTTAATAAAATAGATTGAGTTTTATTTCAAAATGTTTTTATGAGGAAAGAAAACAAAATTTTCAATCTTTGGCTTTGATAAAAACATCATCATGGACAAATGTTGGAAAGAAAAGTGGGATGGTAAAACATGTTAGAAAGGTGATAAATTCTTTTGAAAAATCATTTTTCCAAGATGTTAAGTTTTAGCAAAAAAAATAAAATAAATGTCATTAAAACAATGGTTGTAAAAGATTTCATGCTCAAGGAAATTGGTTAAGGCTATTGTCACATGCTACCATTTTCTACATATTTTATGGCATTTAAGCATGTAAATACAAGAGAAATTATCATATCAGAATAGTTTATAGAAAAACAAAAACTATTATAATGAATATGCATTTAATAACTAAGCGAATAATTACGAAGGCATGCAATTAAAACACATATGAGCAAGTAACCCTCCAGAAATTTTATATATGTAAGATGACATAAATCTAGGAATGAAAAACTCTAATGAAAGACAAAGTTCATAAAAGCAAACTAGCGTTAGGTATATTTAGGAAGAGTAATGTAATCAAGTTGGAGAATGAATATGAGACTATTACTAGTGGTGCTCAATTCAGGCTAAACACGACCATTTTTACGGGTTACACACACCCAACTTCTCACACAGAAGCAATTCAACCGTTAGGTCAAATTGAGTTTCTAGTCAATAGATTCTCCAGTAGTCATTCTCCTTTTAGAAGAAATTAAGTTCCTAAATTTACCTATCGAAGAGTACCAAATATGAAGTTTGCTTGGTATACTAATATTTGACTTAATGTGATTTAGACATTATCCTTTTATGAGGGTAATCTAGATGATATATTTTACTTACGATCCTAATAGAGACATGTTGAATGGGGTATAACCTAACATCTATAGCTCCTTTGTTGCAGCACATTTATCTATCCTAATGCCATATTCTACAAGAGGTTGTTACATACATATTTATCTAACGCGAAGAGTCTAATCTTACTTCTATGTTAATGATTTATCCGCTTAACTTAACTTACTTTATTACCATGAGTTTTCTAATAGTGGACATAGAAGATTTCCATTTTAAATTTGAAAAGGCTAAATGAGTTCGACAGTGAATAATTCATTTAATACTTAGGAGGCTAACTAAAGGGTTTCTAATTAAATCGTAAATAGGATATAACTAAAATGTAAAGGCAAGGCAACCTATCAGACTAAACATATCCTAAGGCAATTTTTAACACAACTATATGTATGAAGTAACTATTCATGAGATTTAAAAAGAGAACGTACCTTATGTCCAGCTTTTCTTCATAATATCCAGGATGGTAAATGAGGTAGTGAATGGTAGATGAGTCTTCAATATAACCATGGCATGAAAGTATATCACAGCATGCTTCTAACGCCTTATAAGACCAAAGCGGCTTGACCCGAACATGTCTTGTACTTGACATATTAGATGTCTTAGCCTTGATGTATGTGACGTCTTTTTGTTGAGACATTCACGTCTCAAATGCAACCTCATCATGCTCTTTCAACAAATACCATTAATATTTCACTACGCCATTGGGATGTGATTAGGTTGACGTAGGATTAAGTATCATTCCTTTGTGCGTTCATCACCTAATCAAATAAAACAGCTTGGTACCCAGATTCTCATGGGTCCGAGATGGTTAGTTGAAGACATCCATTGCATTTGTATGCACATGGTGAGGATGTCGCCAAGAAGTACAAGAATTCCTTAATAGTTTGTTTTGATGTACAAACAATGGATTTCTTGACTTATATTAATTATAATCACAGTAAATAGCCTTATATCTAAATTTTTCTACTAGGTTTTTCAATTTTGATTTGTTTTGATTTACTTGTTGAAGAATTATCCGAGCTAAATCCTAAACCGGTTTTATCATTGAATGGCTTTTGACAACTTAGTAAGTATTTAAGAGATTTGGAGCTTTCTTCAAATTTAGCTAATATTTTTGCTCTTTCATTTAATCTTTTAATTTCAAGTTTATAATCTTGACATATTTTGCATTCTAGATCAATTTCAATATTACTTTCAAGTCTAGACATTTTATCTTCCAAAATTATTTCTTTTTCAAGATTACTTTCAAAAGTTTTTGATGATTCATATTTAGAAATAGTTTTTAGATCCATGTTGCAACATTTTTTAAACTCATTTTCTAGTTTTGAAAATTCTAAAATGAATGGATCATAGCAAAAATGTTCGATTTTGGATTGTACCTTATTTCAAGTTTTATCTAATTTGCATTCGTCACATACCGGATGGTGATCTTCTCCTTTGTCTGTGTCACTCCATGATTTTGGATTGAGTTCACTTTGGAGTTGATTCATGTAGTCTTCGTCGTTAATACCTTCATTAACAACATTTGAACTAGTAGCACATGTATCTATTTTAACTAAGTGTTTATCTATTAAATTTTCTAAGATAACTAATTCATGTACAAGATCAAAATCCTCATCTTTGGCTTGACATTTTTCTTGATGAAAGTTTAAGAGATTTTTCCAAATATCATTTGCCGTTTTACAGAAGAATATTCTTTCATATTCAACTTTCGGTAAGGTTTTATAAATGATTATTTTAGCTCTATTATTTATGTCATTTTTTTGTTTTAAAATAATTATTTTGACTTTTAAAATCTGTTTTAGTTTGATTTTTAAAATCCGTTTTTGTTGGTTGAAAATCACCAATCGAAATGACATGCCAAAGATCTAGATCAATTGATTTCACATAATTTTCAAATTTATTTTTTCATTCAAGAAAAGTATATTTTTCAAAAAGCGGTGGTTTTTGTATAGATTCCCCTTCTAAATATCTTTCGGATTCCATAGATCGATTCAAGTTTTAAAATACAGTATATTTTAAAGATCTTGATTGACGTGGCTCCTGATACCAATTGTGGAAAACTAGAAGGGGGGGTTGAATAGTTTTACGTCTTTTTAATTTTATTATGAAAACTTTTGTTACTTTTAAAATCTTAGATTCAAGTTTATGTGAAAACTAATACTTGAACAATATTGTTGATTGTATGTGTACCCTTTTAGATTTGTTACAAAAGTTTTACTTTTATGAATGGAGTTTTAAATTAATCTTTATGTGAAATCAACTTCTAACTATTGCTAACAATTATATGTGTCTATATGTATGAAAGTAATGACGATATAAATAAAGATGTAAGTAAGAGATGGAAAGATCTAACCGAGACACGAGGGATTTATAGTGGTTCGGCTACAAGGACACCTTCCTTGCCCTACTCCACTCCCCGAGCACCAAGCTCAAGAGTTTTCTTCACAACTTCAACAAGCTCCCTTATGGCGGAGAAAACCTTACACAACTTTTGCTTACACCGGCTTAACGACACAAAGCTAAATGTCGAGTTCTAATCGTAGCTAGAACCAATCTCACAACTTCACAACATAACTTCTTCATAACTTATTTACTAAGGCTTCACGACTTCAACACTAGGACTTCACGACTTCTACACGAACGCTTCACAACTTCTATGCTACGGCTTCACGACTTCTACCTTACGGCTTCACGACTTCTACCCTACGGCTTCACGACTTCTAACCTACGGCTTCACGACTTCTACCTTACGGCTTCACAACTTCTATTATGCTTCTACACTACTTCTTTACACCACAACTACTTACACAACTTCTTCACCACTTACACACTACACTAACATAATCACTTATGTTCTCACTTAATATACACACCTTATATACACACTTTACACAAATGAATGAATGATTTACAAAGTATACTTGACAAACAACTTAAGTAACAAGATGCTACTAAGTTGTAATACTTCTAGTCTTGATTGATAGAAGTATTCTTCTTTTGCACTTGGATGGTGGAAGCTTGGTGATGAAGCGAAAAGTGTACCGCTTTTAAGGGGTCATTTAAGCCCTAAATCGTATTTATTTGATCAAATATCGCCCTAAATCGTTCCTTTTGTCATTTTAGGTACTTTTGAGGAGAAATCTGGAAAAGGAGGCATTTTGGACGTTTTTGGAGCATAAAAGTGAAGAAAACGGCAAAGTCTCAAAAATCGGCTGAAAGTTACCTTTGACGGCGTCACAATTTACTCTGGACGGCGTCATGCCTTGGCAAGAAAAGTTGGACGTGAAATTTACTCATGATGAGCCAGTGAAAATAGCATGTGAATTCTGACGGCGTCACGCTTTAACTTGATCAAGGGCGTCACGGCTTAAATCATAAGGGGACGGCGTCACGTTCACGAGCTGACGGCGTCAAGCCTTGATAAGCCAGAATGGATTTTTGAAGAGCTAAAGAGGGACGGCGTCAAGAAGGTCACCCGGGAACCCTAGAAGCGGCGAGGTGACGGCGTCACAATCCATAAGGTGACGCCGTCAGATGCAAAAGTCTATATATAGTTTTCTAATTTTTTGTCATTAAAGAGAGCTTAGTGTGTGGAATTTTGGGAGAAAACCCTAGGACGATTTTAGCTTCTTTTTCAAGGCTTTTTGCCTTGAGATCTTCCATGTTACATTGAAGATAAGTTATCAATTAATCATTCAATATGTCTATGTGTTGTTTGATTTTATCTTATTCTTGTCTTTTGATTAACATGTTAGGCTAAATTTATCTTGTGTTTGCTTAGATCTAATGAAACCTAGCTATTGATTATTGGTTGTTAGTGTGTTATTAGTTGTATTGGATGATTGTTTATCTATGTTAGGCTTAAGAAAACTGGCTAACTTCCTATTCGGTAACTTGCTTGAACGTCTTAAGAAACATGAACCAAACGCGTACTAAAGGTTTTTATGGTTGTATTTAATGCACAAGCGAATTCTAGTGATCCCATGTTAGGAGCTTCCTAGCCGGCTCGACATAGGAGTGAAGTAGGAGCTTGTAGAGTTGGGGAAGTAAGTACGCCACCCCACGAATGGTATTAAGGAATACACCCGTCATCCACGCGACTAATACACACTAATTAACCGGTAAAAGATAGTTAGGGAGTAAGGAAATCTAAGTAAACACATTTCTCTACACATAAGTTTCTCACCACATTTTTATTTTTGTTATTTTATTTTATTTGCATTTGTAGTAATTTGGGTTAGTTGACTAGCAACTAATTCCGCCCACTCCTTCAAACCCGAGATTTTACTTGCTTTCATAAAAATTATAAAAACATAAAAACATAAAAAGAATCTTCCTCAACCCTTAGACCTAATTAGAGTAGCCTTTCACACCTAACGAACACTATTCCCTGTGGAGAACGATCAATCCCCCGTACTTACCACTACACTATACTACATCGGTCAGGTACACTGCCTGGTGGGGTTGTAAGCCTCTTGAGATCCCTCGAGAGGTAAAACCTGTTGTAAGGTTGCAAAACCCACGCATCACTTGGATCACTTGGAAACCAATGCTTAAGAATATATGATCAAAGGATTTACAAAGATAGAAGAAGAGATTTAGAACAGAAAGTTTTAGGTGCAAAAGGTGAGAAAAAAAAATCCAGGGGAAGGCTGATATTTATAGGCAGAAAACTGGACAGCTGGAAGGCTACTGGAGCATGCCGGCCCCCTTAAATTGGGGGGGGGGGCTGTCCCCTTAATTATTAAGGGGGCCGCCTAGCAAAATTAAGGGGGCCGCCCAAGCCAACCGTTGCCCAGTTTTGTCTTTTTGTGGGGAAGGTTTTTCTCGAACATTTTTACTGATTTTGGTTGAAAATTTGAATTCATAAATTTATAATGAATTAAACATTTTTATTTATTACCAAAAATGTTTTTCTAAAAGATATAAAATGTTTTTGACATTTTATAAAAAATCTAGTGATTAAGAAAATGTTCCTTTGATCATATAATGCATTAAGCATTAGTTCATTCATACCTTAAGTGATTTGAGTTGTAGAAATAGATATTTACAACCAAATACTTGTTTACGTCATGATCTTTCGTTTAATGATTTTACATTTTGTGATTATCAAAACATAGAGATATCAAAAGAATATTAATAACGTGTTTAGGCATTATTTATATCAGCATATGTGTTAGTATATGATAACCCTGCGTTTTTGGTGGTTTATATAGGCTTTAGGAACACTTAGGGGCAAAGTTGGAGGGTAAATGATCGGTCATAGAGTAAATGAGAGCCAAATAAATGCTGCTAAATTTGATCAGACAAGAAGTATGCCGCACTTCTTTATAAAATTATGGAAGTTTTGGGGCCGTTTCAGCCTTTGACCGAAAAACCAAAGTTGTAGCTCTATCTCTTAGCTTCGTGTGGCCGCTTGAAACAACTAAATCTGAGTTCCTAAGCTCAACTTATGGCCAAAACAGTGGACAGGTGTCGGGAGATCTTTAACTTGAGTTTGTTTCTTCGTTTAAGCTTCATACCTTTGTGTTTTCTTCCGAATCTTCCACGACACGTACCATGAACCAACAATAGCATATATAATCTATTAAGTATCAAAAGTTGTGGAATTTGATAGAACTCCTTAGCTCGTTTTGAGCACTAGAAATAACAATAACAATGATTAACAATATACGCAGCGGATTTAACAAAACATCAATTGTTATTGTAACAAGGTTTCTTCGTCATCATCTTCATAACAATACAATTACAAAAACGATAAGCACCAATTCTACTTGATCAAGTGTAGAACGGTTACTAATCTAACAGAAATCATAAGATCTTTGAGGCTTAACAAACACAAACTCTAGGCGTTTACACAAGAATAACCACGCCTAGGATACACACACACACTTTCTGGTGATCACATCTTGACACACACTAAAACAAACTCCCTATGTCTCTTTATATAATTGAGACATTAGGGTTACAAAGGACTATAATATAAAATCTTCTGTGTCTTCTAAGTCCCTCATGTTTGCTTCATTCTTCATATATTGTTTTGTATTTATCAACTCTATATAAATCCCAACAATCTTCCCCTAGTTGATAATTACAAAACATTCTTCTTTGATCTTCCATGAATGAAACAATCTTCCCCTTAAGCTCAACTCGTGAACTTACATAACATGCTGTACCACCAAGGATCTTCAAGTTGCAAAACCTCTAAGTACTTCTTCTTCCCATTTTTGTTATTATCCACTAGGGAACGTGTAACACCCCCAAAATAATCGCAGCAAAAGATTGTGTCACAGAGTTATTACTTGATAGCTCACAGTACAAGTTACAGAAAACGACTCTAAATGGGACGTTTTGAAATAATTTATCATTCGATTAAGTAAAAACATCAGAGTTTAACAAAGAGGTCCCACAAGTTTATAAGTAATCGACATAAGAGTTTAAAAGTTTTATCGAATGATAATGATGCAATGTCTTCAAAAATTATCTGTGCACCTTCACATGCCAGCTAATAGAAACCTGAGATAAACATGCTAAAAAAATCAACACAAAGGTTGAGTGAAATTCATAGGTTTATATATATAAGAAAATGGACCACAAGATTTCAAGTTTAAGAGACAATTGATAAAGCAGTTATTATGGCACTAAGCTCATGACACTCAAAACGTTAACTGGGTGTATCATAGAGATGATAATAAAGCACTGGTAGGTAATTTGCCATTTTACCTATGTATTCAAATATAGTGCGTTTGTGAAATCCATCTGATCAACACAAATGGGATTCTTCAATCCCAATAGGCATATTCACAATATTTGCACTCACATGGAAATGATTAATGGTTCATGATGTTAGGGACTTATTTTTGGCAATAGCGGTACTTAGGCAATAATACTTTCAGGTAAGCATACAGTTCAAATCACTTGTGTCCAAATTGTAAAATAGCATGTATCTCCCCCAATGGGTTTATAAACAGTTTAAAGAGTTAAAGTGGGGCTATGAACTCACCTCGAAGTGAATGAGCAAACAACATAAGCATTTCATCATGTGAGCACAAATATTGTAAAATAAAACTGTTTATAAACCCATTGGGGGAGATACAGTTTAAAGAGCACAACACAACAATAATCGGACGGCTCGATCTAGAAGATAGGATTTATCTTAACGGTTAGGACACGTTATGAATAGAATAACAAAATTGAGTCTTTCGAAAGGATGGTTACATCAACGCGATACGTTTGTAAAAGATTTAGTTTTCAACTTGTAATAGTTTGGTGGTTAGTTAAATAAATCAAGTGAAAATAGCAAAATATGTAATATATACCCGTATATATATTACATAGGAAAGCACAAGTATATATATAATACATGGTGGGTATTATATATATAAGAAAAATAAATAAAATAGTTCAAAATATATAATAAATCGCTTGTATTATAGAAAAAAATAGAAAAAGAAAAATAAATAAAACTATATACTTCGACACGAATTCGGAAACCTCAAAATATTGAAATAAAGAGTTCACGTTCCAAAAGAAACATACGATTTAATGTTACGAACTAAATAGAAATAGTATTAGAGTTTTTACAAAAGCTACGACTTTCGTCTCTTTGTCGGAAATTATAAAATAATATTTTATAAATTAATATATCATTTTCTCGTCGGGTTTTAGGTAACTAGTCATCTTAATTGTAAAAGTATAGTTTTCGTTCATTTGTCGGGTTATTGTATAATTATAAGTTAATAATTGTAAATGTTGGGTCATTCAGTACCCAAGAGTCGTTAAAACAAGATTTGAATACAAATTAAGCTAAGTGTATTAAACCGAAAACATTCTAAGTCACTGAGTGAACAGTCACTCAGTAAGTTTCCTTCAAGATGCTCAGGACGAGTCTAGGAAGAAAGACTCACCACACAGGGAGGCGGATCTCCCTGAAGTGTTACTTGAGACAAAGAAGAAGGTAATGGGATAAGTGAGCGTTAGACAAGAGCTCACTGAACCCCAAGTCTCCTCAACAACAATAACTGAGGACTGAAGACTGAAGGCAAATGACTGAAGAACCTGAAGCCTGAATAAAAAGCGGGAAGGTTTTGAGAAGATAAGAACAAGTCTTACGGGGTCAGACAAACCATCCCTCAAGTGGCTAAAATTCGAAGAAGTGTCAGGACTGACACTCGAAGACTTTTTGGCTCAATCCTATTGGTTCTTGGAAATGACAACTACTATTGTATTTTTCAGACACGCTTCCTATTTGTTTATGTAGTTTTAATCTTCATTACTCTTAATATGTTTGCCTATAAATAGCAAACAGATGGAGAAAAGTGGGTTAGGTATTTTTGTGCAATAAAAGCTTAGACTTTCACAATACCCCTTTTCTCCTACAAAGAGTAACGTATCCCTGAGATAACTCAGTGGGTCGAATTGTTACCACTTAAAGCATTGCTTAAGTTTAGATAGGAGACACCATACCTTGTCTATTCAATCCCAAGTGTTTGTTCCGCAAAACACTTGGGTAATAGATTCTTTGATTCATTTCTAATAAGAATTTAAACGTTGAAAATACTTTGTGTTTTTATATTTACGGTTTATTAACTGTTAGAATTAATCAATACATTGTATTAGTCATAAACACAAATAGATTAACTTTATACCAAAGACTACTGAAGGGCTAAACAAGCCTGAGACTCAATGGACCATTGATGAGAGGAGGGTGGTCAATCAAGACCAACGCCTGAAAAGCATCATTATATCTTGTCTTCCTGACGATATAATGGAATCAGTCATCAACTGTTCAACAGCCAAGCAAACTTGGGATGACTTGGTCAATAGCTTTGAGGGTCCCTCAGATACCAAGGAAAACATGGTCATGGACCTGAAACTTTAGTATAATACTTTCAAAGAAAAAGACTCTGAAAGTCTCTCTCAGACTTATACCAGATAAAAGACTTTGATAAACGAACTATCAAATGATGGTGTAGTGTTTAATAAGCATGAGACAAATGTTGGCTTTGTCAACAGTCTCCCTGAGAAGTGGCTAAACTTCTCACAAGGCTTGAGGAATGCTAAACACATTCAGACTCTTGAGCTCCCTGAGATCTATGGGAAGTTTTTCTATGAAGACAACTTAATCTCAAGGAGATACCCTGACTCAAATGCTCTTGAGTCCAAAAAGGCCTTGACCTCTACACCCATATCAACTGCTTTTTATACTAATGGTGTTGTGCAGGACTTTCAAGAGGATTCTGAGGATGAAATTGATGAAAGGACTAGTGATGAGTACCTAAAAGATTTAAACTTGGAATTCCAAGAGAGGGCACTCTTTGCTAGGTCAAAACGTTTCATCAAAAGAAACCAGTCCAACTTTTCAAAAGGAAAAGAAAATGAAACCACTGAATGTTTTAATTGTGGTAAAAAGGGTCATTTTTCAAGGGACTGTTATTCTAAAACCATCTCAGAACCCTCTAACAAATTTTTAGGAAACAGTTCCTCAGGAACTAGCAAGTTTCAACCTAGAATGTTTCAGTCGACCCAACAATTTCAAAACAATGGTAAAAAAGACTTTGAAGCAAAATATAGGAAAACTAAGGCTAAACTTGCACTTCTTGAAACTAATCCCTCTATGTCTCAGGCTGCTCAAACGTCCAAACCTGTTCAGACAAAGAACAAGGTTTTAGTAGTTGAAGCTTATGATTGGGATGAAGAAGAGGTCTCTTCAGATGAGGAAATTAGAGTGAGTGCACTGATGACACTCTCTGAAGGTGATCAGGTGGCTGTTGGGAAAAGCCATTCAAGGAATGGAGAGTGGGTAAACATCACCATGAAGAAGGTAAACACTTTACTTTCTATGGATGATAATTCTGATTGGCAGTCTTACATGGATTATATTTGTGTAGATATTAAGTTTGTTGAGGAACAAAGGCTTAACCTGTTTTCAAAATATAACAATATAATGTTAGAATTGAATAAATGTAAAGATGAATTGCTTGTACTGAAGCAAGCCAAATTAGAAACAATTACTCTACAAATTCAGAACACTTAAATTTTGAAACAAAACCAAGCCCTATAAACTGAACTTAACAAAGAAAAGGCTGTCATCCAAGGCTGGACCATATAGAACCCCAAGGTCTTTGATACTGTGGGTTTAATCCCTAGGAAAACAATAGGAATTGACCATCTCATGGTTAACCCTAATGTGACTCCCTGTGAATTGACCTTTGTTCCAGCTGGCATATCATTTGAGCAAGAAATGCTACCCAAGTTAAATGACTGGATAGTCAGGGACAACCCAGTCAATAAGTTTGCAAACTTTGAGACTGGAAAAATGTTGCTTCCTGAAAGTCAGGCTTTGAAAAATATGCTTGGACTTTCAGACCAACTCAGTAATACTGAGTTGGTAAATGAGCCTGAATCAGATACATATCCGCCACTCCCTCCACTGAATACCCTTCAAGGTGCTGCACCAAACTCAGGCCTCCCACAAATGGTCTACTCCCAACACTCTCCAAAGGAGAGGTCAGGAATGGGAAAAACAATCATGAAAAGACCAACCCTTGATGTCTCAGTAAATACTGATGACTCATCAACTTCAGTCCCTTCTGAAGTAATAACCCAAAGCCCTGACTCAAAATTTGATCAGTTGGCTGAAATGGACAGGAAGCTGTGTGAGAAGATTGCATCTTCTGAGAAACCTTCTCAATCCAAGAAGAAGGAACAAAAACCAGCTTCCTCAAGCACCAAACCCCTGAAAAGATGTGAGCTGTGTAACTATACCAATCATTTCACTGATGATTGCTATAGAATCCTTTATTGCATGATTTGCAAAAAGGATGATCACATGACCTCTGATCACAAAACACACTCAGTCACATCAAAGATGGCAGGCCTTAAAGCTCAGTCTTTAAACTACCCTTCTGAATCTAAACAGAAACAGAAACAGAAGGCCAAGCCTTTAGCACCTTGCCC
The DNA here is from genome assembly GCA_021014915.2 of Artemisia tridentata subsp. tridentata. NCBI lineage: Eukaryota > Viridiplantae > Streptophyta > Magnoliopsida > Asterales > Asteraceae > Artemisia > Artemisia tridentata. The sequence goes on along the minus strand of CP139501.1, from coordinate 221,797,342 downwards.
CTACTGTGGGTTGAATGACCACCATCCTAAGGATTGTCAAATTGACAATTGTTGTGAAAATAGTGGAGGTCCCACTCTTGACACCTCAGGACGTTATAAGGTCATTCAGGCCAGAAGAGGTATGACAAAGTCAGCCTCTCAGTCTACTGAGTCTACATCTGCAATCAAATTCATAATTTGTGGTAGCTCAGTCCACTCCACCACTGACCATAAATCAATTGTAAATGTTAAAAAGACCCCCAAAGCTAAGCCCTCCAAGAAGTGAAGTCCTAGAAAGAACTAACCCAGTTTACCATTTGTGCAAAAACATGCCAGGGATCCTGTTTGGCATCTAGATAGTGGATGTTCAAGGAGCATGACTGGTGTGAAGGAGTATCTGCACAAGTATGTTGATGAATCAGGACCCAAAGTGATATTTGTTGATAACTCATCATGTCTCACTGAAGGTTATGGTTCAGTAAACTGCAATGGTATAGTCTTTACTAGGATAGCTTATGTAAATGGTCTTAAATACAATTTGATCAGTGTCAGTCAACTATGTGATGCTAAATACATAGTTCAGTTTGATGATAAACAAGGAATCATCTTCAATGCTAATAAGGAAGTTGTCCTTGTTGCACCAAGAAGACATGATGTTTATGTGTTGGACATGTCCAGTCTGACTCAGAATGGAACTTGTCTCTTTACCAAGGCCACTGATACTCTCAACTGGCTTTGGCATAAGAGACTCTCCCACCTGAACTTCAAAAACATAAACAACCTTGTGAAACAAAACGAGGTCCTTGGCTTACCATCTCTTGTGTTTTCAAAGGATAAACCATGCTCACCTTGTGAAAAAGGTAAACATCACAGAGCATCCTTTAAAACCAAAACCAACTTTTCCATCAGGAACTGCCTACATCTTCTCCATATGGATCTATTTGGACCAATCAGTCCTAGATCCATTAACCATGAGAAGTACACTCTGGTCATTCTGGATGAGTACTCAAGATACACTTGGGTATACTTCCTGATCAAAAAGAGTCTGGCAGCTGAAACAATTATGTCCTTTGTCAGGAATATTGAAAATCAAAATGACATCAAAGTCAAACAGATTAGAACTGACAATGGAATAGAGTTAAAAAATTATGAACTTGAATGTTTCTGTGATGAGAAAGGAATTTCCCAAAATTTCCTCACCTTACACACCTGAACAAAATGGTGTGGCTGAAAGAAAGAATAGAACCCTCATTGAAGCAGCCAGGACAATGCTAAATGGATCACTCCTTTCCAAACACTTCTGGACTGAAGCAGTAAAGACTGCCTGTTACACACAAAACAGATCCATCATTGTCAAGAGACATAGCAAAACTCCTTATGAGTTATTCAAGGGAAGGATCCCTGACATCAGCTACTTTCATGTATTTGGGTGTCCTGTGTTTATTCATAATTACAAGGATCACTTAGGAAAATTTGATGCCAAAGCTGATGATGGATACTTCCTTGGATACTCCCTTGTCTCAAAGGCCTTCAGGGTGTTCAACAATAGGAGACAGCATACTGAGGAAACATTTCATGTTACCTTTGATGAGAGCACTGATGCAATTAATGTCTCTAACAACTTAGTGGAAGAGATAGGTATTGATGAATCATCAAGATACCCTCCTGATGAACATCATCCTGAAAATGGTCCTTCCAATCAGTACCAAGCAAATGCTGACATCTCCTATTACATCATTCCCCACAACCTTCTATACCCAACCATCACTGAGTTTGTTGAAGCACAAAGAAGTACTGATGAAATCATTCAGTCTGAACAAAGTACTCAGGAACCAAATAATCACAGTGATGAGTCAACCCACTCAGAACCTCAAGATGCTGTAGATCATCATGTGTCTGATCCTGATCCTACCCATCTGGCCTCAAGCTCTAATTAGTATCCTAGACCTCAGGACAGTTGGACTAGGTCTCAGGATATAGAACTTGTCAATATAATTGGTGAGCCTACTGAAGGCATGCTCACAAGAAGCATGGCTGCACAACTGAGGCAAGCCTCAGCCAATGAATGCCTATTTGTGGACTTCATCTCCACAATTGAACCCAAAAGTGTCAAGGAAGCACTTAATCACCCAAGTTGGGTTCAGGCCATGCATGATGAACTAGAACAATTTTATAGAAACAAGGTAATGACCTTGGTCAAGTGTCCTGAAGATGTTTCAGTCATTGGCATGAAATGGTTATTTAAAAACAAATCTGATGAAAATGGCATAGTCATTAAAAACAAAGCCAGACTTGTAGCCAAAGGCTATAATCAACAAGAAGGCATTGACTATGAAGAAACATTTGCACTAGTAGCAAGGATGGAATCCATCAGGATCTTCCTTGCTTTTGCTACATACATGAACTTCAAGGTGTACCAAACGGATGTTAAAAGTGCATTCTTAAATGGTTCACTGAAAGAAGAAGTTTATGTTCAGCAACCTCCTGGATTTGAAAGCCATGAGTTTCTTGACTATGTCTGCAAGCTTAACAAAGCCCTTTATGGACTGAAACAAGCTCCCAGGGCATGGTATGAAACTCTATCAGCCTTCCTGATCCAAAATAAATTTGTCAGAGGCAAGATAGACAACACACTGTTTATCTACAAGACAAATAATGATGTCATACTTGTACAAGTGTATGTTGATGACATCATCTTTGGCTCAACAAGTTATAAACTTTGCAAACAGTTTGAAAAACTTATGGCAAAGAAATTTGAAATGAGCATGATGGGAGAACTGACTTACTTCCTTGGTCTGCAAATCAATCAGACTGATAAAGGAACCTCTATCAGCCAAGAGAAGTATTTTAGAAGCCTACTGAAGAAGTATGAGCTCAGTGACTGTGCCTCAGTCAAGACTCCCATGGTACCCCCAAACAACCTTGGTCCTGATCTTACTGGAAAACCAGTGAATCAAACTCTTTTTAGAGGAATGATAGGATCACTGATGTATCTACTTGCATCAAGGCCTGATATCTAATTCTCAGTCTGTTTGTGTGCCAGATATCAATCTGACCCAAGAGAATCTCATATCACTGCTGTGAAAAGGATATTCAGGTACCTGAAAGGCACTCCAAACCTTGGATTATACTATCCAAAATGTTCAGGCCTTGATCTTAAAGGATACTCAGACTCTGACTATGCTGGATGCAACATGGACAGAAAAAGCACCTCAGGCTCCTGCCAAATTCTTGGTGGAAAACTAGTCTATTGGAGTGCTAAGAAGCAACAGTCAGTTGCCATGTCCTCAGCTGAAGCTGAATATGTTGCAGCAGCAAGTTGTTGTGCAAATGTACTTTGGATGAAAAGTCAACTCAGTGACTATGGAATTCAGTACAAGATGGTTCCCATCTTTTGTGATAACACAAGTGCAATTGCCATCTCAAACAACCCTGTTTTTCATCAGAGAACAAAACACATTGATATTAGATATCATTTCATCAGGGACCATGTCATGAATGGTGACATATAATTACACTTCATTCCTACTGAATATCAGCTAGCTGATATATTCACCATGCCATTGGATGAACCAACTTTCACAAGACTGAAAGCTGAACTAGGAATGTTGGATATTGAGAATCAGTCCACTGATTTATTCCATACAAATAAGTGTAAATTCTGAAAACCCAGGTCCCTGACTCAATGTGTTCTTCAGTGAAATGAATCACTGAACCTCAGGAACTAAACCCAAGTTTCTGAAATCTTGAACCTCAGGAACTAAACCCAAGCTCCTGAACCTTAAGTCCTCAGGAATTAAACCCAAGTTCCTGAACTCTTGAACCATCAGGACTAAACCCAAGTCCTGAATAAAAAGGTTCACTGAATGAAAAGTCATTCAGGGCCCTCAGATGACATTCAATGCTAGCTTAAATGCTCTAAGTATCTAGTTAGTAAATGTCTGAGGTTGGTAACTGAATTCTTATTTAATATAAGAATATTTGTTCTTTTGCCTTTCTGGCATGCACCTCATGGGCCACCACATTCCCACTTGGCATTTAATGCCTCTCCAATCCATAACAATAGTGACATCGCAGTAATACTTTTTGCAGACGGCTCAACTGTTTGCCTAGACAGTTGCGCCAAACAGGGATAGTGGGGTGGTTAGGCATTAAATGCGGATCTCAAACGTTTTTATTCAAAACGTTTTTCAAAATAATATCTTTTGAGAAAATAACCGCTTAAATGCCTAAAATACCCTCCACTTCACTTCCCTATAAATACCCCACAAACAAGAAACACACACACATTTTTTAGAAATCTTAAGCAAATTTTTTCCCTTTTCTTTCAAAACTAAAAATTTTGTGTGTGTGTTCTTAGCTATTAGAAACCCAGACCATTTGTTGATTACCCAGACTTTCCCAACAAAAATGGCTTCTTCTATGGCTATTACATACGCCCCAAATGTGGAATTCACAATGGAGGGCGCAGACTTGACCAAGAACAATGTGGTAGGCAATTTTGCCTATCCCCATAAGTTTTGGGCGTACAAGAATGTAGTTAAGTATCTATAAAACTGCTTTCTTGCTACGACATTTACAAAGACCCCTTCAGTCATATATCATGACTACTTGAGGGAATTTTGGTGTACGGCAGTGGCAACAAGCCCTGATGACACCAGGGACTCAATCATAACATTCACAGTGATGAATGGGAGAAGGACCCTCTCCCTTGATTACAAAACCTTTATCAAAGCCACTGGCCTTGATTTCGCTGTGAATTTTGAGCCCAACCCCACTGACCAAGAAGTTAAAGCAGAGTTTCTTTTTCTAGGGCCACATGACCCCAGACAACCTGAGGTGGCCCCAGGTTCATTATTGGCTAAGGCACCAATAATTAAAACTTGGTTTCCCCTAGCCTGGAGGATCCTGATGACTTTTGTCATTCAGGTCCTGGGAGCCAACAAATCCTCCACGGAACAGTTGAACTCATCACAACAATTGATGGTGTTCAGTCTCCTGGAGGGTAGAAAAATAGACATCGTAGGAATAATCTTCTGAGACCTCGTGTCCAAGCTATCAGGAAAGTCTAGGCAAAGACACATGTCCTATCCTAGATTCATTTCCTGCGTGCTTCAGGACCTACTTCGTACTGATTATATGAGGCCTGACTCTCAAGGTTCTAAACCTGAAGTCCTACACAAGACCAATTATACTAGTGGCATTACTGAGGTACAATCAGTCACCCTGACCAACTACATGCTGGTAGTCATTCAGGGTAACAAAGCTGTCTCACCCATTCCTTCTCCTGAAAAGCAGGAGAAGAAGAAAAAAAAGGAAGGGACCAAGAAGGTGGTTAAACCCAAATCACTCGCCCTTGGATCTTCTGCCTCAGAACCCTCAGTAGGGGAAACAATGGCCAAGACCTCAGAGACACCCATCATTGAGACCCTCTTGACCCTAAAACAAACACCAACGGAGGTCACTGATAAATCATCCTCAGTGTCCTCGGGCAAACCTCAGTTTTCTCATGGCTCTACTGACATACACAAGTTGGTTGGGTCAGGAACCTTCAACCTCTCACATTCCGATGAAGGCACTGACAAATCACAATCAGCGCCTGAGGGAGAAAAGGGTCCTGAATCCTTGGTTGGGCAGCACTACTCAACTGGGAAGAGGACCCACCCCCAATCACATCCCGATGAAGGAACTGATAAATCACAATCAGTGCCTGAGGGAGTCAAGGATCCTGAATCCCCAAAAGGGCAGTACAACGCTTATGAGAAGGGGGTCCATCAACAATCACAAACTGTGCCTCATGATAGTGCTGGAAAACACCCGTCAGTACTTGAAGGCGCAAAGGGGGACAAAGATTCAGAGGGATTTAAACTACCCGCTGATACGGAACCTACCAACCAATCCAGTCTCTCGGTAACTGACCCCAAACACCAGGCTGAGCAAACCCACTCAGTTATTTTGGAAGGGTCAGGACCTGGCCAAACCCCGTTTCAGATTCAGTCGATGGCGGATCTTCAGGCTGTTCTTATGTCTGAGGAAGAGCTCAGTATTGAGAGTGAGGAAGAAGTGTATGAGGCAGGTGATGATATGGAGACTGATGCTCAACGCACTGAACAATCGCATTAGTCCTCTCCACATGCTGAAGAAACAAAGTCTCAGGCTGATCATTCTTCAGACTCTGAATCATCCTGTCCTCCAGAACTCAGGAAGTATGATAACATTCTTCCTCTCGCTGAAAAACAATTGGTCAAGTTCCTACAAAAGGCCAACAATGCTCTCTTTATTGGGCTAACTGAAGAAATTTTTGACCAACACTGTGAAGCTGCTGTTCATTATGTCAACCTGAGGGAATCAGTGGAATCCTATCATGATGATGTTAATGAGCACAAGTCATCTATCTCCTTCTCCCTGATAAATCTTGATGAGAATCTTAAACTATTCAACGAAGCTCTCACCAACATACACAAGAGCATTGCATCTATTCAAGAGTTAGTGAAAGATGACACTGAGCTTAACAAGAAAATTCCTCAGGCTTCTGAAGACTAACATCAACAGTCTACTCAGTTGACTGAGCTGATAAACATGCAGAAATCCTCCAATCTTCAGGGACTCGGCTCTATAGTGGACTCCATCAAGTCTTCCCTGGGTCTTATGGAGTCACACTTGGCATATTGGGCTACATATTCTTCTTCCTTGGCTTGGAATCTTGGGCCAAGGATGACAACAATAGAGGCTTCTCAGGCTTCTCTTGAGGCTAAGGTTTCAACTCTTTAGCAGGACACCTCAGACATCAAATCGATGATGACTGAAATTTATCAAGCCTTCAAAGGTCAAGCTGCTCCCTCAACTTCAGTGAGCGCTCCAATTCTTGCTCTCACCATGACTCAAGCCTGAATAAAAGGCGGAATAAAGCGGGAAAGTTTTGAGAAGATAAAAACAAGTCTTATCGGGGTCAGACAAACCATCCCTCAAGTGGCTAAAAGTCGAAGAAGTGTCAGGACTGACACTCGAAGACTTTTTGGCGCAATCCTATTGGTTCTTGGAAATGACAACTACTGTTGTAGTTGTTAGACACGCTTCCTATTTGTTTATGTAGTTTTAATCTTCAGTACTCTTAACATGTTTGCCTATAAATAGCAAACAGATGGAGAAAAGTGGGTTAGGTATTTTTGTGCAATAAAAGCTTAGACTTTCACAATACCCCTTTTCTCCTACAAAGAGTAACGTATCCCTGAGATAGCTCAGTAGGTCGAATTGTTACCACTTAAAGCATTGTTTAAGTTTAGATAGGAGACACCGTACCTTGTCTATTCAATCCCAAGTGTTTGTTCCGCAAAACAATTGGGTAATAGATTATTTGATTCATTTCTAATAAGAATTTAAACGTTGAAAATACTTTGTGTTTTTATATTTACGTTTCATTAATTGTTAGAATTAATCAATACGTTGTATTAGTCATAAACACAAATAGATTAAATTTAGATAACTCTATGCGTGTTAAGGGAACAACAATAAAACACTGCGATTTCATCCTTTTATCGGGTTTTTAAGGAATTAGAATTTTAATGAAAATTTACTGAGTATAGGTATTTTTTAGAAATTTTGGCATGACCTATACATTTATATAACGTTTCCCATATTTACAAAATCAATGTTTTCCACTTAAAACAATCCGACAATTCAAATATAATTACAATGTCCAAAACAAACGAAGCCCCTTTTGGTTTACGAAAACCAAAGTGCACTATAATACTATATCAATAAATGTTGCAAATATTCGCAAGTTCAATATATATAATTATACTTTAAACGCAAGTCTAAAATCAAATAAGTTAAGTAAATAAGTTATAGATTTAAAAAACTATGTAAGGCACGAAGAGAACCAAAATAAATCCATAAGCCGGCTAATTAAGCTCAAAGCCATTAGCCTCTTGGCTTGGCTCATCCTCGCCAAATAAGCAAAACCAAACACGCCATAAGTAAAACCACATCTAAACAGCCTTTGGTTGTTGTCGCTGGATTAAACAAACACCCCCTTCGCTGGGCCTGTTGGGCCGAAGGTGAACCAAGACCAACACCCCTTGTGGGTTTGTGTGGTAGGCCGAGACAAAAAAAACCAAACAGCCTAATTGGTTGTGGTTGGAACCAAGATAGACCAACAACTAACCGAGCCACAAGCCCGACACCTTGAAGGTGCGGCTGTGGTGGTCCGAGACCGAGCCAAACACCACCCGTGGTGGTGTGTTCGGCTGCAAATAAACACCCACGAAACCAATAAGCCGAAACACATAAGAAACAAACCAAAACACCCTTTTGGGGCTGAAAATAAACAGAACCCAAACGCACCCTATTGGGCTTTGTGTGGGTCGAGACAAACAACCTAACAAACCCTTTTTGTTATTAGACCGCTATGGTGTGGGTCGAAGCCCAATCAAAAAACACGCCCTGTGGGCTGTTGGCAGGCCGAGAACCAATCCAAACGGACCCTATTGTTGGGTCGTGGTGGTGTGAGCCGAAACCAAAACAAAAGAAAACTAAATAGTCCATAAGTCCGAATAAGCTATAAGCTTATTAAATAAGCTAGGAAAGGAAGAAAAACAAAAATAAATCAAACGACCCTATGTGGGTTTCGAACCCGAGACCTCTCGGTCGGGTTTTTGTACCGAACATGCAATAAGCCCCGAGAGCTAATAAGCTAGCGGGTAGCTTATTCCAATAAACTATAAGCTCGAAATAAGTTCTTTAGCAAAACAAACTTTATTTACCCAAAACAACCACCATTAATTAACTATTAATTTTTATAAAAAGTGTACATAATAGATCTGATTCATATGAGACATATAATCTCTCGATCGATAGATTAACATTACAAAAATTAATATTTCGTTATTTAACCATCCAAATTGAAAGGTAAGAGTATAGAAATGAAAGTTAAACAAAAACCCACATAGGCATGTGATTAAGCCGCACGGATCCGACCCTAAACACGTTTTCTTTTCGTTGTATGAGTACATCTGTGAACAAGAGGCATGGGGCTTGAATCTACAGGAAGATAGAGGTAGCCATGGGGGCGGCGTTGTGGTGGCCGGAGGTGGTGGCAGCTGGCGGCTGCTAGAGAGAAAAAGGAGAGGGTGGCTAGGGTTTGTGTTAGAAGTGTGCTATCAAAATGATAAGAAACCCTATCTTGTTCTTTATATATAAAAGTATTAGGTTAAAAAAGGGTGCATGGACCAAAAGTGACAACCTACAAAGTTTAAGGCCAGCAGAGTAACTTTACATCAGGGGCCATTCTTGCAATTTTAATTATCTTTTATATAATTGAGTTTCGGGACTCGTTTAGGTTAGCAAACGTTTGATTCAAGGTACGAAAATTACGCCGTTGCGCTTAGAATAGTTTTTCCAATAAAAACAAGTATTCACACGACTAGTTTCTTGAAAACAATATAATAATCAAATTAAATTATTTATTAGGTTTATGATTGCCGAAATGTGTTGTGTGTAGTTTTTTACGTCTTGCGAGATAATTTCTTGTTTTCAAATTAAAAGAGTTCAGAAAAGTTTGAAAATGAAATATAAGTAATAATAAATATAATTTATAATAAAAGTGAGTTCCGAAAAATTACGGGTGTGTGTTACGACGTACGCGATTTAACTTTCTCGGTAAATGTAATTTACTTAAAATAGGATAATAAGAAATTGTAAATATTAAAATAATGACCCAAAATTTTACGTTTGTTACATCACCCATCCTTTAAAAAGGGAATTACGTCCTCGTGATTTAGTTAGTGTTAGTGCCGAAGCGATGTTAGTGAGGAGGTGTGGTTACTCGTAAGGAATGAAGTCTAGGGTAATTAGCGATGCAGTTCGATTCTCGTTAACTCGGAATACGGTGTAGAGTAAGGTTAACTACACGGGGTAAGGATAGAGTAAGAATCTGCTTAGATGTTATGCTTGATCGTATGAATACCGCTGAATTGTTTATACTTACACAAGAATTTTGAGATTCTCGGAAATTACGTAGAAAATCAATTAGACATAACCCATATATAACTATTCCCAGTATTTGAAAATTTTAAGTTGAACATAGGTAGTCAGACTATGTTCCACTGTCCCTAGGTTAAACATAGGTGACTAGAATATATTTAACCGAGGTTCGATAAAATTTTCAAATACTTAATTTAGTTATACTCGTGATATGTCCGTTGCTGGACGAGTATGGAGTTTGTATGAGTATCTTATACACAAAGAGTGATATAACTTTGTACATACGTAAGAATCAATTATAAGTACGTAGTATGAGTGTGTAACACAAGCGAATAAGGAAACAAATAAGCGCAGAAAGGAAGTTTTAAGCAGTTCTAAAACAGTCCACACTGGGCCAGAATCACGGACCTTTAACAATTAAGGTTTCGGAAGAGAAATTGGTGAATGTATAGAAAGTTGCTGAACTTCAGCTTTTGTAGATGATGAATCAGTTTAGAAAATTTATAAGAAAATGACAAACAATAAAATAATAACAAGACAGTTCATAAGTTGATAGTAAGTCTGATTATTCGTTTACAAGGTATTAGTAAGGTAATTCTTTGGAGAATAATAAATCCATTTGTAATATAGTGAAAGATAGTTTATATGATAATAACGGAGTTGTTTATAAAATGGCAGTGAAATTGCCAAGGTAAATAGATAGACTATGACGGGCTTCACGTAAAATACTGCTGTGTAAGGTCATGAAAAGTTTTTAAATATCATGGCATTACTCACAATGTTTGAGAAAATAAATGAGACCACTGTGTCACTCACAGCGTATGAGAAAGTTTTAAGGGATCATAAAAATGAATAAATATGTATTTAATAGTTTAGTAATCTTGGTAAAATAGATACATAATTGTGAGAAGTAGAGTTTGACATGGTGTTCTGTAGACTGAGTATATACAGGGTAAGAATCATTAAAACATTTATAGAAATAACCTTTAAGTAAATTAGGAGTAACGCTCTGGTAAATAGATATAAGTAGTCGAGAGCAAATCAAAGGTATATAAATAGTCTTTAAAAAGTATCAATAGTGGTGCTTCAGAAGATAAACGAAAATGCTCAGAAAATATAAGTACATGGCGAGTAAGACAATCAAGAGAAATCGATAAACTGTAACGAGTTTCGCTATCATATGAAACGATATTATATAAGGTTATGAAATAGTTTAGAGACCATTGTAATGAGCTACAATGTCCGAGAAATAAGAGAGGCAATCGTGCAATTCACAATGTCAAAGATGTAAACGAGACCATTGTGCAGCTCACAATGAATGTCATGAAAAGGTTTCATGGATCACAAAAATGTAAGAGTAGGTACATGATCGGGGAAAACAAGGTTCGACATGAAGTTCAGGAAACAAACGTAAGAGGTCAAGACTAGTTAAACATTTATATAAATAGTCTATATATAGATAAACAAGTGATATGTTAAAGAGTAAGCATGTCGCACTGAATGTGAAGACAACAATAAGTGGAGCGGGTCTTAACGTAAAAAGTAGTTATAGTCTAGGTTTAAAATGCAACCTAGTTCTCTATAACTGTAGCTCTGATACCAATCTGTAACACCCCCAAAATTATCGCAGCGGAAGATTGTGTCACTGGGGTATTACTTGATAGCTCACAGTACAAGTTACAGAAAACGACTCTAAATGAGTCGTTTTGAAATAATTTATCATTCGATTAAGTAAAAACATCAGAGTTTAACAAAGAGGTCCCACAAGTTTATACGTAATAGACATAAGAGTTTAAAAGTTTTATGGAACGATAATGATGCATTGTCTTCAAAAATTATCTGTGGTTTTCACATGCCAGCTAATAGAAACCTGAGATAAACATGCTAAAAAAATCAACACAAAGGTTGAGTAAAATTCATAGGTTTATATATATAAGAAAATGGACCACAAGATTTCAAGTTTAAGAGACAATTGATAAAGCAGTTATTATTGCACTAAGCTCATGATACTCAAAACGTTAACTAGGTGTATCATAGAGATGATAATAAAGCACTGGTAGGTAATTTTCCATTTTACCTATGTATTCAAATATAGTATGTTTGTGATATCCATCTGATCAACACAAACGGGATTCGTTAATCCCAATAGGTCTATTCACAATATTCGCTCTCACATGGAAATGATTAATGGTTCATGATGTTAGGGACTTATTTTTGGCAATACCGGTACCTAGGAAATAATACTTTCAGGTAAGCATACAGTTCAAAGCACTTGTGTCCAAATTGTAAAATAACATATATCTCTCCCAATGGGTTTATAAACAGTTTAAAGAGTTAAAGTGGGGCTATGAACATACCTCGTAGTGAATGAGCAAACAACATAATTAGATAATCAAGGAGCACATCACAACAATAATCGGACGGCTCGATTTAGAAGATAAGGTTTATCTTAACGGTTATTACACGTTAAGAATAAAATAATGAAATTGTGTCTTTCGAAAGGATGGTTACATCAACTTGATACGTTTGTAAAAGATTTAGTTTTCAACTAGTAATAGTTTGGTGGTTGGTTAAATAAATCAAGTGACAATAACAAGATATGTAACATATACCCGTATATATATATTACATAGGGAAGCAAAAGTATATATATAATACATAGTGGGTATTATATATATAAGAAAAAGAAATAAAATAGTTCAAAGTATATAATAAATCGCTTGTATTATATAAAAAAAATTGAAAAAGAAAAATAAATAAAACTATATACTTCGACATGAATCCGGAAACATCAAAATATTGAAATAAAGAGTTCACATTCCAAAAGAAACATACGATTTAATGTTATGAACTAAATAGAAATATTTTTAGAGTTTTTACAAAAGCTATGACTTTCGTCTCTTTGTCGGAAATTATAAAATAATATTTTATAATTTAATATATCGTTTTCTCGTCGGGTTTTTGGTAACTAATCATCTTAATTGTAAAAGTATAGTTTTCGTTCATTTGTCGGGTTATTGTATAATTATAAGTTAATAATTATAAGTTAATAATTATAAAACACTACTATTTCATCCTTTTATCGGGTTTTTAAGGAACTAGAATTTTAATCAAAATTTACTAAGTATAGGTATTTTTTAGAAATTTTGGCATGACCTATACATTTATATAACTTTTCCCATATTTACAAAATCAATGTTTTTCACTTAAAACAATCCGACAATTCAAATATAATTACAAGGTCCAAAACAAATGACGCCCCTTTTGGTTTATAAAAACCAAAGTGCACTATAATACTATATCAATAAATGTTGCAAATATTCACAAGTTCAATATATATAATTATACTTTAAACGCAAGTCTAAAATCAAATAAGTTAAGTAAATAAGTTATAGGTTTAAACAACTATGTAAGGCACGAAGAGAACCAAAATAATTCCACAAGCCAGCTAATTATGCTCAAAGCCATTAGCCTATTGGCTTGGCTCATCCTCACAAAATAAGCAAAACGAAACACACCGTAAGTAAAACCACATCTAAACAGCCTTTGGCTGTTGTCGCTGGATCAAACAAACACCCCCTTTACTGGGCCTGTTGGGCCGAAGGTGAACCAAGACCAACACCCCTTGTGGGTTTGTGTGGTAGGCCGAGACAAAAGAAACCAAACAGCCTAATTGGTTATGGTTCGAACAAAGATAGTCCAACAACTAACCGAGCCATAAGCCCGACAACTTAAAGGTGCGGCTGTGGTGGTCCGAGACCGAGCCAAACACCACCCGTGGTGGTGTGGTTCGGCTGCAAACAAACACCCACGAAACCAATAAGCCGGAACACATAAGAAACAAACCAAAACACCCTTTCTGGTATGGGCCCTTTTTGTTATTAGGCTGTTTTGGTATGGGCCGAAGCCCAATCAAAAAAACACGCCCTGTGGGCTGTTGGCGGGCCGCGAACCAATCCAAACGGACCCTATTGTTGGGTGGTGGTGGTGTGCACCGAAATCAAAACAAAAGAAAACTAAATAGTCCGTAAGTCCGAATAAGTTATAAGCTTATTAAATAAGCTAGGAAAGGAAGAAAAACAAAAATAAATCAAACGACCCTATGTGGGTTTCGAACCCGAGACCTCTCGGTCGGGTTTTTTTTACCGAACATGCAATAAGCCCCGAGAGCTAATAAGCTAGCGGGTAGCTTATTCCAATAAGCTATAAGCTTTAAATAAGTTCTTTAGCCAAACAAACTTTATTTAACTAAAACAACCACCATTAATTAACTATTAATTTTTATAAAAAGTGTATATAATATATCCGATTCATATGAGACATATAAGCTCTCGATCCATAGATTAACGTTACGAAAATTCGAATTTCGTTATTTAACCTTCCAAATCGAAAGGTAAGAGTATAGAAATGAAAGGTAAACAAAAACCCACATGTGCATGTGATTAAGTTGCACGGATCCGACCCTAAACACGTTTTCTTTTCATTGTACAAGTAGATCCGTGAACAAGAGGCATGAGGCTTGAATCTAGAGGAAGATGGAGGTGGCCATGGCGGCGGCGTTGTGGTGGTATCCGGCGGCTGCTACAGAGAAAAAGGAGAGGGTGGCTAGGGTTTGTGTTAGAAGTGTGCTATCAAAATGATAAGAAACCCTATCATGTTCTTTATATAGTAAAAGTATTAGGTTAAAAAAGGGTGCAGGGACCAAAAGTGACAACCTACAAAGTTTAGGGCCAGCGGAGTAACTTTACATCAGGGGCCATTCTTGCAATTTTAATTATCTTTTATATAATTGTGGTTCGGGACTCATTTAGGTTAGCAAACGTTTGATTCAAGGTACGAAAATTACGCCGTTGCGCTTAGAATAGTTTTTCCTATAAAAAGAAGTATTCACACGACTAGTTTCTTGAAAACAATAGAATAATCTAATTAAATTATTTATTTGGTTTATGATTGCCGAAATGCATTGTGTGTAGTTTTTCACGTCTTGCGAGATAATTTCTCGTTTTCAAATTAAAAGAGTTCGGAATAGTTTGAAAATGAAATATAAGTAATAATGAATATAATTTATTATAAAAGTGAGTCCGGAAAAATTACGGGTGCGTGTTACGACGTACGCGGTTTAACTCTCTCGATAAATGTAATTTACTTAAAATAGGATAATAAGAAAATGTAAATAGTAAAATAATGACCCGAAATTTCACGTTTGTTACAGAACGGTAAGTAAATGCAACTTTGATTTTGACAAGCACTAACCAATATCACACTTCCAATCCAGCCTTCTAATGACTCGAATTACCTTCCATGAAAAACACCAAAAAAACTTACAATAAATGAATTCAAGACAATAGAAACTTAAACCAGCAGCAGTAATAATGATTAGCAGTAGTAAAAGCCTTCCCCTCGAATGGTGCATGTAAATGATTAAACACTCTAGAATATGCTTCCCCTGAACTCCATGTTTTAACCATTTCTTGAATCTTCAATTCTGTAGGCTTCTTGTAATGATTACTGTTGAAGAAAACTAAGTATAACGAACTTGATGATGAAGTAAAACAACTCAAACTTGTGTCTTATGTCTTGTACTATCCACGTGACTTTGAACTTATACTAAATACCAAATATATAAGTAGACCGCAACCTCTTGACAAAATCCTCATCTTCTATGAGACACTGAGCACTACAATGTAACTCCTTTAAGTGATAGCAAATACCAATTGCTAGATTTGACAAGTCTTTGTCACAACGTTAAAGCACGAACAAGTTATCTTTAAACATTTTAAGCCGTTTAAGATATGATAAGAACACGCATCCATGAAACTCCATTTCAAATTCAAATAAGTGATAAATAATCATCTCCGTAATCAACTAATCCAAGTAAATCCAAATACGAGCCTTTTTAAACGTTTAAGAACATTTAAAACAAAACAATCTTCAATGTGTGTCCAACATTTTTGTGGAAAACTAGAAGGGGGTTGAATAGTTTTACCGTTTTAAAAATTTATTTGCTTTAAATACTTAGTGTGATTTCAACTAATGCAAATAACAAACAATAAATAACATGCGAGTAAAGAAAGAAACGATCAAACCACAACACGATTGTTTATAGTGGTTCGGTCTACAAGGACTCTCTTCCTTGCCCTACTCCACTCCTCGAGTCTCTAACTCGAGAGTTTTTCTTCAGTAAGAAACAAGCTCCCTTCTCGGTGGAGAAAACCTTTACAAACGTCGCTTATACTTTTTCCGGTACACAGCTAAATACTGAGTTCTTTTACAAGGGTACAACCACTCCCGTCACACTATGTATTTTAAGGACTAACCGATCACTACAGAGGTTTTATGATTGTTTGGTACAAACAATGATGTGTGAAAAACAACAATTCACATAGTAACTAACTAACAAGTCTTGCAATGCTTTGTTGAAGCTTGTGATGCATTGATCTTCTTGCTACAAAGAACGATCACTTAAAATGAAATATGAAATATGAATGGGTTAGATATGAATGAAAGAATGTATGATGTTGTTTATGCTTATGAGTGATGAGAAAACATGAATGTGTGGCTTGCTATTTATAGGCCAACTGCCTAAACAAGCCACGGATGGGATGGATCCAAAATGAGGGATCCGTCCTTATACCTGTTTGGTTCCGTGGGAACCTGACAGCGTATCTTCCCAAATCTTCACCAAATCTAACCAAGATATTTTCATATCTTTTCTTTGAGTAAGGATCTAAACAAGATATTCATATGATCTTCAAAATCTCCTAAAGATTTCAAAGTGATGCATGCCATGTTGTCATAATACATTTCCAATTTTAGATAAAAATGTATATGAATGTAACTTGTAAGATGTATATGAAAGTGAATATGTAACATGTATATACTAGTTAGATGATGTTTTGTGTTTATGAAAGACTTGTGAGTATATATGTAAAAGGCTTAACTATATTTATGTTTTGCTAAAAATAAAGTTTATAATTGTCATTAACAAAATATAGCAAAGATCGTAAAATATAAATAACGTTTTTTAGACGATATTTGTATTACCAATCTCCCCCTTTTTGTTGAGGACAAAACATAAAGTTTATTTTTAAGTAATGAGATAAATAAAGTCAAGTCTTTAAAAATATAGATTAAACTAGTTTTATGGAACTTTTAAAATCAATTTAGGCATTTTAAATTGTATAAAATGTGTGACGTTTGAGTTTAATATTATCTCCCCTTTTTTATCGAAACAAAAAGAAGAAAAGCGTAGCGGAATGTAGTGCAAGCCCTTGGTCAATACTCCCCCTAGTTAGGGTGCCAAGTATAATGATGCATGGATTTTGAGTGCTTGATTAGCTCCCCCTTGGTCAATACTCCCCCTAGTTAGGGTGCCAAGTATAAATACGTGCTACAAAACAAAGGTTAGTGAGAAATAAGAAATCACAACCAACCATGTACAATAAGAAGTCACAACCAACCATGTACAATAAGAAGTCATAACCAACACACAAACATCATTCATTAGAAAATATTTTGTGAAAAAAGTCACAAAATTGTGCTATAATGTAGATGCTATAAAAGGAAATAAATATAAAAATAACTTAGAAAGAAAAGTCCTAGATTAAAAATCCTAAAAAAAATAACTTATAAAAGAAAAAAGAAAAAAAAATCATAAGATGTGGAGGTCCTAATGTGAGCATCTATTAAGGAGAGTGAGAAAGAGCGTTAAGGCGCTCGAGGATGTGGTTTAAAATGAACCTCATCTCGTTTTGTAGCTCATGAACCAATATGTTGGTTATTTAAGTAAGATGAGCGGTTCGTTCACACAAGGGGCAACCATGGTGAGGGAAGTTTGGTGGTAGGGTAGGTTCGTTTGTTGGTGGTGGTGGTGGTGGAACATATGTTGATTGGTGGTTGGGATTTGGTGGAGATATGATGGATGAAAGCAAGGTGGTTTGTAGTTTCATTGCTTCATGGAGGTGAGAATCCACCATGCTGGAAAAGGCATAGAGGTCCTCATGTATTTGACCTTGAGTTTGTGGAGGATCAATCCACATGGACTCGTCAATGCCTCTAAGTGTTGAGGTTGGTGAGAAGGGTTTAGGTTGAGGTTGTTGAGGTGGTGGAGCATGATCACCGTAGAGTGGGCCATGGATTTCCCTATAAATAGGGTGGAAGAGTAATGGTTGTTGTTGAGATGGTTCACACTCAAATGGCAATGGTGGTGGATTGGTTGATCATGGAGGTAGGTCTTCTAAAGTTTCCAAGAAGGGGTGTGGAGAAGTTGGTGGTGTGGCAAATAACTTTAATGGTTGAAGTTTTGGAGATCTTGGAGGTGATGGTGATTTCACTACAACAAAAGTGGATTTTTAGGACCCTTTGTGTGGGACGGTATGATACTAGAGTCTTAAAAAACTATTTAATAGGACATATGAGCGTTTGGGGTCCTTTTGAAATATTTGCTACTTAGGCGGTGTCCTAAAAAGTTATATAATAGGATGGTTGATTATTTGGGGTCCTATAATCATATAACTTAATAGGACACTTAAAATATGGATCCTAATAAATTACTTTATAATACATTTAGTTGTTGGTGTCCCATTATGTGATAGTGTAATACGACGCTTGATCACTAGATGTCCTATTATAACATAACCTAATAAGACCCTTGACACTTGGGTCTTATAACTTTAACCTTTATAGGACGTTTATTCATTATGGTTTTATTATAATACACCATAATAGGACACTTGAGTTTTGAGTCATAAGACATCAGTTAGTTAAAACACTTATTCACAAAAGTTTTATTATAACAAAATTTAATAGGACCTTTGACACGTGGGTATTATAACGTTAACCTTTATAGGACGCTTATGCACAATGGTTTTATTATCGTACACCATAATAGGACATTTCATTTTTGAGTCATATAACATCATTTTTTTAAAACGATTATTCGCAAAAGTTTTATTATAACAAAACTTAATAGGACCCTTAAGACGTGGGTATTATAATGTTAACCTTTATAGGACGCTTATGCATAATGGCTTTATTATCATACACCATAATAGGACATTTTATTTTTGAGTCATAAAATATCAGTATTTTAGAACGTTTATTCGCAAAAGTTTTATTAGAACGCTTATTCGCAAACGTATTATTAAAACATAACTTAATATGACACTTGACACTTGGGTCCCATAGATTGATACACCATTATAGGACACTTGATATTTGAGTCATAAAACATCAGTTTTATGGAACGCTTATTCGCAAACGTTTTTTATTATAACAAAAGTTAATAGGACCCTTGACAATAGGGTCTTATAACGTTAACCTTTATAGAACGCTTATTCATAATGGTTTTTTTATGATACACCATAATATGACACTTCTTTTTAGAGTCGTAAAACATCCGCTTTTTATAATGCTTATTCAAATTATGTTTTATTAAAACATAACTTGATATGACACTTGACACTTGGGTCTCATAAATTCATCCACCATAATAAGACACTTGAAATTTGAGTCATAAAGTATCAGTTTAATAGAACGCTTACTTGCAAAAGTTTTATTTTAATAAAACTTAATAGGACCCTTGACACCTGTGTCTTTTAACATTAACCTTTATAGTACGCTTATTTGTTATGGTTTTATTATCATACGCCATAATAGAACACTTCTTATTTGAGTCATAAAACATCAGTTTTTTAGAACGCTTATTTACAAAAGTTTTATTTAAACATTAGTTAATATGACACTTGAGACTTGGGTCTCAAAACTTGATACACCATAATAGGACACTTGATATTTGAGTCATAAAAGATCAGTTTTATGGAACGCTTATTCACAAAAGTTTTATGATAACAAAACTTAATAGGACACTAGCTATTTAAGTAATAAAACATCAGGTTTTTACAACGGTTATTCGCAACAGTTTTATTATAACAAAATTTAGTAGGACCCTTGTCACTTGGGTCTCATAGGTTTTACAGAAAGTACTTTATGATACGACAATCCTAGGAAAAATACTACAAAGGTCCCAGCTTATTTAAATAAGCTAAGTAATTCGAATAGCAAATGAGGGAATAAATGTTAAAAGGATTATTAAAGAAGGATAAAACGCAAAAGACCCAAGGGCAAAGAGTGGTAGTGGTGTGTGTCTGGGAGTCCAGAGACTAGGGTTCGATCCTTGCTCTTGGACTTTTTGAATTTTTTTTTTTTTAATTTTCTTTTTACAAACATGAAAAGCACTAATGAATAAGCATTTTTCAAAACTACAACTAATGCTGGAAACTTGAAATAAGCATACAAATAAGCCCAAAGGACTGAGCAGTTGACAAAAACAAGTAATAAACTAAGGCTTAAGGGAAAAAAAGCTGATAAGCTACTAATAAGCTGAGGCAAGACTGAAATAAACTAGATGACTAATAATAAACTAAAAGGACAACTAGAATATGCTTCCCCTGAACTCCATGTTTTAACCATTTCTTGAATCTTCAATTCTGTAGGCTTCTTGTAATGATTACTGTTGAAGAAAACTAAGTATAACGAACTTGATGATGAAGTAAAACAACTCAAACTTGTGTCTTATGTCTTGTACTATCCACGTGACTTTGAACTTATACTAAATACCAAATATATAAGTAGACCGCAACCTTTTGACAAAATCCTCATCTTCTATGAGACACTGAGCACTACAATGTAACTCCTTTAAGTGATAGCAAATACCAATTGCTAGATTTGACAAGTCTTTGTCACAACGTTAAAGCACGAACAAGTTATCTTTAAACGTTTTAAAGCCGTTTAAGATATGATAAGAACACGCATCCATGAAACTCCATTTCAAATTCAAATAAGTGATAAATAATCATCTCCGTAATCAACTAATCCAAGTAAATCCAAATACGAGCCTTTTTAAACGTTTAAGAACATTTAAAACAAAACAATCTTCAGTGTGTGTCCAACATTTTTGTGGAAAACTAGAAGGGGGTTGAATAGTTTTACCGTTTTAAAATTTTATTTGCTTTAAATACTTAGTGTGATTTCAACTAATGCAAATAACAAACAATAAATAACATGCGAGTAAAGAAAGAAACGATCAAACCACAACACGATTGTTTATAGTGGTTCGGTCTACAAGGACTCTCTTCCTTGCCCTACTCCACTCCTCGAGTCTCTAACTCGAGAGTTTTTCTTCAGTAAGAAACAAGCTCCCTTCTCGGTGGAGAAAACCTTTACAAACGTCGCTTATACTTTTTCCGGTACACAGCTAAATACTGAGTTCTTTTACAAGGGTACAACCACTCCCGTCACACTATGTATTTTAAGGACTAACCGATCACTACAGAGGTTTTATGATTGTTTGGTACAAACAATGATGTGTGAAAAACAACAATTCACATAGTAACTAACTAACAAGTCTTGCAATGCTTTGTTGAAGCTTGTGATGCATTGATCTTCTTGCTACAAAGAACGATCACTTAAAATGAAATATGAAATATGAATGGGTTAGATATGAATGAAAGAATGTATGATGTTGTTTATGCTTATGAGTGATGAGAAAACATGAATGTGTGGCTTGCTATTTATAGGCCAACTGCCTAAACAAGCCACGGATGGGATGGATCCAAAATGAGGGATCCGTCCTTATACCTGTTTGGTTCCGTGGGAACCTGACAGCGTATCTTCCCAAATCTTCACCAAATCTAACCAAGATATTTTCATATCTTTTCTTTGAGTAAGGATCTAAACAAGATATTCATATGATCTTCAAAATCTCCTAAAGATTTCAAAGTGATGCATGCCATGTTGTCATAATACATTTCCAATTTTTAGATAAAAATGTATATGAATGTAACTTGTAAGATGTATATGAAAGTGAATATGTAACATGTATATACTAGTTAGATGATGTTTTGTGTTTATGAAAGACTTGTGAGTATATATGTAAAAGGCTTAACTATATTTATGTTTTGCTAAAAATAAAGTTTATAATTGTCATTAACAAAATATAGCAAAGATCGTAAAATATAAATAATGTTTTTAGACGATATTTGTATTACCAATCTCCCCCTTTTTGTTGAGGACAAAACATAAAGTTTATTTTTAAGTAATGAGATAAATAAAGTCAAGTCTTTAAAAATATAGATTAAACTAGTTTTATGGAACTTTTAAAATCAATTTAGGCATTTTAAATTGTATAAAATGTGTGACGTTTGAGTTTAATATTATCTCCCCTTTTTTATCGAAACAAAAAGAAGAAAGCGTAGCGGAATGTAGTGCAAGCCCTTGGTCAATACTCCCCCTAGTTAGGGTGCCAAGTATAATGATGCATGGATTTTGAGTGCTTGATTAGCTCCCCCTTGGTCAATACTCCCCCTAGTTAGGGTGCCAAGTATAAATACGTGCTACAAAACAAAGGTTAGTGAGAAAATAAGAAATCACAACCAACCATGTACAATAAGAAGTCACAACCAACCATGTACAATAAGAAGTCATAACCAACACACAAACATCATTCATTAGAAAATATTTTGTGAAAAAAGTCACAAAATTGTGCTATAATGTAGATGCTATAAAAGGAAATAAATATAAAAATAACTTAGAAAGAAAAGTCCTAGATTAAAAATCCTAAAAAAAATAACTTATAAAAGAAAAAAGAAAAAAAATCATAAGATGTGGAGGTCCTAATGTGAGCATCTATTAAGGAGAGTGAGAAAGAGCGTTAAGGCGCTCGAGGATGTGGTTTAAAATGAACCTCATCTCGTTTTGTAGCTCATGAACCAATATGTTGGTTATTTAAGTAAGATGAGCGGTTCGTTCACACAAGGGGCAACCATGGTGAGGGAAGTTTGGTGGTAGGGTAGGTTCGTTTGTTGGTGGTGGTGCTGGTGGAACATATGTTGATTGGTGGTTGGGATTTGGTGGAGATATGATGGATGAAAGCAAGGTGGTTTGTAGTTTCATTGCTTCATGGAGGTGAGAATCCACCATGCTGGAAAAGGCATAGAGGTCCTCATGTATTTGACCTTGAGTTTGTGGAGGATCAATCCACATGGACTCGTCAATGCCTCTAAGTGTTGAGGTTGGTGAGAAGGGTTTAGGTTGAGGTTGTTGAGGTGGTGGAGCATGATCACCGTAGAGTGGGCCATGGATTTCCCTATAAATAGGGTGGAAGAGTAATGGTTGTTGTTGAGATGGTTCACACTCAAATGGCAATGGTGGTGGATTGGTTGATCATGGAGGTAGGTCTTCTAAAGTTTCCAAGAAGGGGTGTGGAGAAGTTGGTGGTGTGGCAAATAACTTTAATGGTTGAAGTTTTGGAGATCTTGGAGGTGATGGTGATTTCACTACAACAAAAGTGGCTTTTTAGGACCCTTTGTGTGGGACGGTATGATACTAGAGTCTTAAAAAACTATTTAATAGGACATATGAGCGTTTGGGGTCCTTTTGAAATATTTGCTACTTAGGCGGTGTCCTAAAAAGTTATATAATAGGATGGTTGATTATTTGGGGTCCTATAATCATATAACTTAATAGGACACTTAAAATATGGATCCTAATAAATTACTTTATAATACATTTAGTTGTTGGTGTCCCATTATGTGATAGTGTAATACGACGCTTGATCACTAGATGTCCTATTATAACATAACCTAATAAGACCCTTGACACTTGGGTCTTATAACTTTAACCTTTATAGGACGTTTATTCATTATGGTTTTATTATAATACACCATAATAGGACACTTGAGTTTTGAGTCATAAGACATCAGTTAGTTAAAACACTTATTCACAAAAGTTTTATTATAACAAAATTTAATAGGACCTTTGACACGTGGGTATTATAACGTTAACCTTTATAGGACGCTTATGCACAATGGTTTTATTATCGTACACCATAATAGGACATTTCATTTTTGAGTCATATAACATCATTTTTTTAAAACGATTATTCGCAAAAGTTTTATTATAACAAAACTTAATAGGACCCTTAAGACGTGGGTATTATAATGTTAACCTTTATAGGACGCTTATGCATAATGGCTTTATTATCATACACCATAATAGGACATTTTATTTTTGAGTCATAAAATATCAGTATTTTAGAACGTTTATTCGCAAAAGTTTTATTAGAACGCTTATTCGCAAACGTATTATTAAAACATAACTTAATATGACACTTGACACTTGGGTCCCATAGATTGATACACCATTATAGGACACTTGATATTTGAGTCATAAAACATCAGTTTTATGGAACGCTTATTCGCAAACGTTTTTTATTATAACAAAAGTTAATAGGACCCTTGACAATAGGGTCTTATAACGTTAACCTTTATAGAACGCTTATTCATAATGGTTTTTTTATGATACACCATAATATGACACTTCTTTTTAGAGTCGTAAAACATCCGCTTTTTATAATGCTTATTCAAATTATGTTTTTATTAAAACATAACTTGATATGACACTTGACACTTGGGTCTCATAAATTCATCCACCATAATAAGACACTTGAAATTTGAGTCATAAAGTATCAGTTTAATAGAACGCTTACTTGCAAAAGTTTTATTTTAATAAAACTTAATAGGACCCTTGACACCTGTGTCTTTTAACATTAACCTTTATAGTACGCTTATTTGTTATGGTTTTATTATCATACGCCATAATAGAACACTTCTTATTTGAGTCATAAAACATCAGTTTTTTAGAACGCTTATTTACAAAAGTTTTATTTAAACATTAGTTAATATGACACTTGAGACTTGGGTCTCAAAACTTGATACACCATAATAGGACACTTGATATTTGAGTCATAAAAGATCAGTTTTATGGAACGCTTATTCACAAAAGTTTTATGATAACAAAACTTAATAGGACACTAGCTATTTAAGTAATAAAACATCAGGTTTTTACAACGGTTATTCGCAACAGTTTTATTATAACAAAATTTAGTAGGACCCTTGTCACTTGGGTCTCATAGGTTTTACAGAAAGTACTTTATGATACGACAATCCTAGGAAAAATACTATAAAGGTCCCAGCTTATTTAAATAAGCTAAGTAATTCGAATAGCAAATGAGGGAATAAATGTTAAAAGGATTATTAAAGAAGGATAAAACGCAAAAGACCCAAGGGCAAGAGTGGTAGTGGTGTGTGTCTGGGAGTCCAGAGACCAGGGTTCGATCCTTGCTCTTGGACTTTTTGAAATTTTTTTTTTTTTTTTTAATTTTCTTTTTACAAACATGAAAAGCACTAATGAATAAGCATTTTTCAAAACTACAACTATTGCTGGAAACTTGAAATAAGCATACAAATAAGCCCAAAGGACTGAAAAGTTGACAAAAACAAGTAATAAACTAAGGCGTAAGGGAAAAAAAGCTGATAAGCTACTAATAAGCTGAGGCAAGACTGAAATAAACTAGATGACTAATAATAAACTAAAAGGACAACTAAAATAAGCCACAATAGGGGAAATAAGCACTGTTAAAGGACAAAAGAAGCTAAAAAGCCACTAAGGGCTGCTGTTGTAACCTTGGTGCAGGGGAAAAATAGGCTTTTTTCAAGCCATGAAAAAGCACTCTAAATAAATTCTTAAAAATCTAGAAAAAATAGTAATAGCTAGATTGTTAGGAAATTAAGCTTAAGCAGTTAAGACTGTTGAGGGTAACAGTTAGGACTGTTGAAGATGGAAGTTAAGACTGCTGAAGAGTTTTGAAGACATAAGCAGTTAAGACTGCTGAGTATAGAAGTTTGTACGGTTTATGATTTGTGTAAGTAGATAAATATGGAAAAGATATTGTGTATATCGTCTAGAATTAGATTGATAGTTATCTTGTAAAGGAATTCTTAGTCTATAAAAGGATTGCCTAGGTTAAGGTTTAAACACACGATAGAGTTCATACGTATTAGAAAGATTCAAGGTTGTAAACCCTAGTGATAGGAGATCACTCGTATTATTTTCTAATAATATTGAATCGTTGAAGGTTATTATTCTGTGTTCTTTGTTTTATTCAAATCATACAAAACACATAAAGTCTTCTAAGTATTAGCTAGTAAATTCCGCGTGCTAGACTAAGCATAATTCTTAGTATCACATCTAACACAAGGAGTTTGTGTAGATCCGGTCAAGTGGTATCAGAGACAGGTTGCTGATACATAGATTTAGAAGATCCGAGAAGAACAAAGATGGACATGGAAACAACACCATCCACAACCAACATTGCTGCTAAGCTTCCTATGCTTAAACCTAATGAGTTCGACATGTGGAGACTTCGTATTGAGCAGTTTTTCCAAGTGCAAGACTATGCACTATGGGAGATCATTGAAGATGGAAACTCTTTTACCCCTGTAGAAACAACAACTGTTGTTGATGGAAAATCTGAGAGTACTGTGCAGACAAAGCCAACCACTAATGAAGAGAAGGCAAGATACAAGAATGATGTTAAGGCTAGAAGTTTGCTTCTGATGACTATTCCCAATGATCAGTTGCTGAATTTTAGTAAGTTCAAGTGTGCTAAATCTCTTTTTGAAGCTATTGTTGCAAGATATGGTGGGAATGAAGCCACCAAGAAAACCCAGAAGACCCTTCTCAAGCATCAGTTTGAGAACTTTACTGCAACAAGCAATGAGTCGTTGGATCATATGTTCAATAGGCTTCAAAAACTGGTGAGTCAATTGGCTGTTTTAGGGATTGAGATGCCTCAGGAAGATCTCAACTCAAAGTTTCTGAGAAGTCTACCTTCTGAATGGGCTATGCATGTGGTATTATGGAAAAACAAGCCTGATATAGATTCCATGAGCTTAATGGATCTATATAGCAACTTCAAGATAGTTGAACATGAGATTAAGAAGTCTGCTGGATCAAGTTCAAGCTCAAGCTCAGGGAATTTGGCCTTTGTATCAACTCCCAGTTCCTCAGGTCCAGATGAAGAAGTGCAAGTTGGTGGAGCAGTTGGTACTGCTAGTGCAAACCTTGGTACTGCTAGCACCTCAAGCAGTACTAGTGGACTTTTGAATGATGATACTTATTATGCTTTCTTGACTACTTAGCACAATGGAAGTATGTTGACTCATTCAGATCTTCAAGAGATTGATGAAGATGATATTGAAGAGATGGATATTAAGTGGCAGCTCTCTCTTCTCAGTTTGAGAGCTAGGAGATTCTTGAAGAAGACTGGAAAGAAGATTGTCATAAACAGTAATGATGTTGCAGGGTATGACAAGTCCCAGATTGAGTGCTTCAACTGCCACAAGAAAGGTCATTACTCAAGGGAGTGCAGATTGCCAAGCCAACAAGATGGAAAGAGTAGAGCATATGGAAACAAGTCAAGAGTTGTGGAGGTTACTGATTCAAGCTCAAAAGCCATGGTTGCCATTGATGGCTTAGGATTTGACTGGAGCTATATTGCAGAGGAGGAAGCAGAAGCATCTACAGAGGTTGCTCTCATGGCATTTTCTGATTCTGAGTTACAAGTTTCAAAATGTTCTAAATCTTGTGAAGCTTTAAAAGATCTAGAAACACTTAAAACAGGATATGATAATCAGAGAAAAGACTTAGTTGAAACTGCTTTTAGCTTAGCAAATCATAAGAGAGCTTTAGCTGTGTTAGAAGAAAAAATTGTTCATTATCAAAACAATGAGTCTAAGTTTTCTGATGATATGATTATTGTTAAGAGAGACTTAATGTTTAGAGAGAATGAAATTACTATTTTAAAACATGAGCTAGAACAAGTTAAGAAAGCTAAGGAGAACATTCAGATGAGTGTAGACACACTAGAATACACATCAAAAGGTGTTCAAAAGATAATTAAGAGTCAGATCCAAAATAAAGCTAAGTCTGGCCTAGGATATAAGTCAGTTCCACCTCCTTATAGAGGAATTCCATCACCCAAAGGTGTAGACTTAGAACATACAGGACTCCCTGAATTTCAATTTCCTGTGCTTAATTATGGTCCTCAACCTAAAAAGGATGTAGTTAACAAACCTGTGTTTGAAAGTGCAAGTGATAAGTCACTATCTGAGGACAAGGTGTCTTCTGATAGGTCCTCACCTAAGGACTCAGATGCTCCAACCATTGAGGAATGGACTTTTGATGATGAGGATGATCAAGATGTGGTTAAGCCAGTTAGTGCTAAAGTGGAGGAACCAAAAGTTCCAAAGATGGTTAAACCTGAGATTGTTAGGCCTAGATCAAATGCCAAACCTTTTAGACCAACAGTTAGGTATGCAGAGATGTATAGGACCACAAAAAAGCCAAGAGGTAACCAGAGGAATTGGAATGACCTCAAATCCCACCAATTAGGAAAGGATTTTGTTTGCTATAGGAAAGCTTGTTACTCTTGTGGTAGCTTTGATCATCTTGCAGCTTTTTGTGATAAGTATGTTAGAGGGTATTCAAACAAAAGCATGTGTCTAGAAGGACCTAAAACTCTTCCTAGGAATGACAAGATGATACCCAGATCAGTTCTTTTGAGGTCTGGTCCTAAAGCAGTTCAAACTGCTAGACCAGTAGTTCAGACTGTCAGACCTATAAGACCAATTCACCCAAGGCCACCAGTTCAAAATCCAATAAATGTTTTTAAACCATCATACAAATCTGGTAAAAGAACTTTTTATGAGAAAGCAGTGGTGAAAAACCAAGTTTGGAAACCTAAGGTAACAACTGCCAAGCCAGCAGTTCCAACTGCTAGCAGGGTAATTGGTACTGGTGTGAATAAAAACACTGCTAAGGGAAACATGGGTAATGGAGTGAATGCTTCAGCATGTTGGGTATGGAGACCAATTAAACCCAATGGTGCTAAGACTGTTTTGAAAAGAATGAATTATGTTGATGCTAGAGGAAAGCCTAAGTCTGTGTTGGCTTGGGTTCCACAAGGAAATTAATTTTTCTTGTTGTGTGCATTGTTAGTCATATGCTTGTATTTTGTTTCTTTGTTTTTGGACTAACAATTGCAGGATTAGAGAGAAAACACCAAGGGATTATGAATGCTTGATGTTTTGGACTAAATGGTGTTCTGGAGATTAGTATGTGATCCTTGCATACAACAAATGGTAATTGGTTCACCATGTCTTATCCACATAAGAACCAACTAGTCCAGAGCAAATGGTTTCTGGTAAAGACTAATCAAATCCGTTGATGGTTGACAATTTACCAAAAATTGTATGGTTATCAGCTCACCATATCTAAATGTGAAGAGTTGGCTAGTCCAAAGTAAACGGCTATTGGTAAAGACATATCAAATCCGTTGATAGCTGATAGTTTGCTAAAAACTATGTTTGAGCCATTTTATTTTAAAATTTTATTTCAAAAAATTGGTACGGCTCAACAAATTTTTTTTTCAACAGTTGGGACGGTTAGTACAAAATATTGGTACGGTTCAACTAGCCGTTATGACTGACGTGTCAGTAATTAATTTTGGGGTAAAAACTAGCCGTTGGCGATTTGTTGCGATTTTTACTGGCTGAATTACGGATTTCGAGGGATCCTCTTATAGATATTTTAACTTTTATTCTATTATATTCTTATACTAAAATAAATAGTTACCATATTCTTTAAGTCGGTCAACTTGAAACCCTACAACTCTCTCCATAAACTCTCAATATTGCTTTCATCTTCTATCTTTTCACTCAAAATTATTACTATTCACGGCTGTTAACTATCTTTACTGCTAAGAATGGATGTTTTGAAATTTGTTAAGCGTCACAACCAGGTTGCGTTTTTAGAGAAAACAGAGCAAGGGGATGGGCCAAAATTTTATGAGGTTGTGGACTTTCTCAACCACTCTCACATAAGGTATGCTCTAACTGTTTCTCCTACTCTTTATGTTTCGCACATCACACAGTTCTGGCAGAATTCATCTATCTTGACAAGTGATGACGGAGACTTAGAAATTCATACTAAAGTAGATGGCATTAAATTTGTTGTTACCGAGTCTATATTTAGGAGACATCTTAAATTAAATGACTCAGATGGTATGCACACTATGCTAAATACTGAAATTTGGGAAGAACTTACAAAAATGAGGTATAATACATCTGAACATAAATTGACTTTTCAAAAAGCATGTTTTTCACCCCAATGGAGATTTTTGATACATACTCTTCTATGTTGTTTAAGTAATAAAAAGACTGCTTGGGAACAGTTCAGTAGCAATATTGCTATTGCTCTCATTTGCTTGTCTACAAACAGAGTTTTTAACTTTTCAAAATATATTTTTGAGGGTATGGCATCAAATGTTGATAGTAAAACAAAGTTTTTAATGTATCTCAGGTTTGTTCAAACAATTTTAAATAAAAAGAAAAACCTGCTTACAAAACCAACTGAAATTTTTGCTATGCCTAGTCTACAATCAAAGGTTTTTCAAAATATGACTATGGCTAGTAGACTTTTTGAAGGGGAAGCAGTTCCATTGTTTCCTCAAATGATTCAAACTGAGTTGGGTGAAGGTTCAGCAGTTCCAACTGATCCCCATCACACATCCACTCAAGAATTTGAAACAACCCAACAACCACCTATCACTTATAGGAGAAGGTCTAAACCTAGTCTAACTAGGGTTGTGACTGAATCCTTGCCCAAAGATTCACCTCTCATAGTAGGTAATACAGCTAGAAGTGATGAGGGTAGTTCTTCACTAACTGAATTGACGGCTTTATGTACCAAGTTAGTAGCCAAGGTTGACACTTTGGAGAAGGAGCTAAAGTAAACCAAGGAGGAATTCAAAGCTCACAAGGAGAATTTTTCCAAAGTCTATACAAAGTTAACAAAAAGGGTGAAGAAGCTTGAAGAACAGTTGAAAAAGAAAAGGGTAAGAGTGATATTGGATGATTCTTCTGATGATGATGATTCAGACGGGGATGATGAAAATTCTTCCAAACAGGGGAGGAAATTTAGTAAAGATAAGGATAGATCAGCATCTCAGGGGAGGTATGAAGAAGGTTCTGAAGAAGAAAAAGGTTTTGATATTGGTTCTGGTTCTGGTTATGGTCAAGAAGAAACAGCTAAAACACATCAAGCAACATCAAATGTTGAAGCAGTTCAAACTGCTGAGACAGAGCAACAAATAGTTCAAACTGCTGAGACAAAGTATCAAGCAGTTCCAACTGAAGAAACTTCTGCTGAACAAGTTTATGAAAGGAGAAGAGCAGATAAAGGGAAGAAGCCTATGACATCTGAAGAAGTGGCTGCTGCTCAAGAACTTGAAAGGCTTAAGAGGTTGAAACCAAAAACTTAAGAACAGACAGATCATGATGCAGAGGTTGCAAGGCAATTGGTAGAAGAAGATTTGGCTGGTGAGGAAGCTAAACAAGCTCAGATTGCTCGTGATGAAGAATTTGCAAGGAAAATGGCTGCTGATGATATAAGAAATATAGCTGAATTCATGGAAAGAAAAAGATCAAATGAAGTAAATCAAGAAGAGTTCAATGAACAGTTACAATATTTTCTGGATTCTGATGTGATTGTAAGAGCACAAGCTTCAATGATTCTTAAAGATAAAGAGTTGAATGAAGAAGAGAAGATAGAGGAGCTTAAAGAATTCATACTCAAGAAGAATGGAGTTGCAACGTGGGAAGATCTGATTCATAGGATAAGAGAAAGACAGAAGTCGGGGTACAAGACGAAGTTGCCAACAAAGAAGGAACTTGTTGAGGATATGAAGCATTATTTGAAGAACTCAGCAAATTACTCAATGAATGATTTCAAGGGAAAGTCTTATGCTATAATTGAAAAAGAATTCTGTGAAACTTATGCTATTTTGAATTCTCCAAGAAGAAGTTTCAAAACAGGTAAGAAGAGGGAAGCAGAATCTATGGAATCAGAAGTTGCTAAGAAACAAAAGTCTGAAGAAGAAGGGTTAACTAATGAGAAGATCAGAAGCATGATGGTGATTATTCCAGAGTCTTCTTACATTAAACCTTTACAGGTAAAACATCCAATCATTGACTGGGTAGTGTTTACTGATGGTAGAATGAAGGGATGGAAGATTATCAGACTTGGAGATATTTCTGAAAGATATAAGTTTTTTGAAGATTTACTCAAAGGCTTTGACAGAGAAGATCTAAATCAACTATGGAGCTTAGTGAAAGAAAAATTCAGAGATATTGATCCTATTGAAGATAAAGACAAAGAACTATGGGTTCAATTGAAGAGAATTTATGAACCAGATGGTGGAGAGTCGATATGGAGATTTCAAGCACAAGTCAAGGACATCTCTTGGAAGTTATTTGGAATGTGTGGAGTACACAGGGTGTCTACCAAGGATGGAATAGAGATATATATGCTGGTTGAAAAACATTATCCACTCAGACCAGGTGTTTTGACAATGCTGACATATGCAAAACTAGAAGCTAATGAAGAGTCTGAGATGGCTGATATGCTAGTAACAAAGATGTTCAACCTTGCTCAAGAAGTGAAAGCTAGATCTAAGAGTTTTGCTTGATGGGTGTTTGAAAGAATTTTCAGCATTAAGAAGAAGAAGCTTAATTTGAAGAAACTTAGTGATTTGGATAGAAATCATAAGTTTTGGGGAGGATTGTTAGGAAATTAAGGTTAAGCAGTTAAGACTATTGAAGGTAACAGTTAGGACTGTTGAAGATGGATGTTAAGACTGCTGAAGAGTTTTGAAGACATAAGCAGTTAAGACTGCTGAGTATAGAAGTTTGTACGGTTTATGATTTGTGTAAGTAGATAAATATGGAAAAGATATTGTGTATATCGTCTAGAATTAGATTGATAGTTATCTTGTAAAGGAATCCTTAGTCTATAAAAGGATTGCCTAGGTTAAGGTTTAAACATACGATAGAGTTCATACGTATTAGAAAGATTCAAGGTTGTAAACCCTAGTGATAGGAGATCACTCGTATTATTTTCTAATAATATTGAATCGTTGAAGGTTATTATTCTGTGTTCTTTGTTTTATTCAAATCATACAGTGTTCTTTGTTTTATTCAAATCATACAAAACACATAAAGTCTTCTAAGTGTTAGCTAGTAAATTCCGCGTGCTAGACTAAGCATAATTCTTAGTATCACATCTAACACAAGGAGTGTGTGTAGATCCGGTCATAGATAATCCAGCCAACTAACTCTGTGCAAAATTTGAGCTTATAACAACTTAACATGAGTAAATTAAAAAACAAAAGGATGTGCTGCAAATGGGGAAAACCAAAAATTAAGTCTGCTATATCAATAGTGGACTGATTTGAGCTAGTTTTGACCAAGGCTTTAGGAAACTTTATCAACTACTTACTATGGACTGAAATCAACATGAAAATGGAAAAAATAAGGGTCTCAACTGCTTATCCCTATAATAAGCTCAATCCAACAGTTTTGAGCCTAAAATGGGGAATAATCACTCTATTATAGAAAAATCCTCAAAACACCTTATGGTCACCTGAAAACAACTTATCTACATTACATTAAGCTAGATTGAAAGTTCCCTAACATGCAAATGAACAGTGCGCTACCTTATTTACCCGTTTTGACCCTTAGCCAAACACCCCTTAATAAGCTACTTTTGAGATTCAAAACTAAAACAAGCTTATCTAAGCCGAGATACTGAATGCAGATCATTAACTAACTACAGTGAGCCTCTGATGAACAACTTTTAAATTCCAAATAAGCACTTGATAAGCTAGATGCTATGTTGTGACTATTTCATGGCTTTTTGAGCTAATTAAGGCCAACA
Source organism: Artemisia tridentata subsp. tridentata (assembly GCA_021014915.2). Classification (NCBI taxonomy): domain Eukaryota; kingdom Viridiplantae; phylum Streptophyta; class Magnoliopsida; order Asterales; family Asteraceae; genus Artemisia; species Artemisia tridentata. The sequence continues at coordinate 221,763,709 of CP139501.1, read as the reverse complement.
CTAACTTAAGCAATAACCACCTATCTAATTAACTCCAAACAAAATCACTGAGATCAAATAAGCATAGAAAAAGCAATTAAGCTCTAATAAGCTGATGAATAGTACCTTGGTTGACTTTCTTTGACTTTTTTAGAATTATTGGATTAGGACTGAGTTGATTATTATAAGCTAACAAGAAGCTATAATGAGCTTATATGAGCTTATATAAACAGTAATGAGGCTTGTAATTGATTCTTAACAACTAATTTTAGCTTAATTCGAATTATGAAAAAACTTGAATTTTTATTAATAATGAAAATGAGTACAAGCAAGAGTTATATAAACAGTAATGAGTCTTGTAATTGATTCTTAACAACTAATTTTAGATAAAAACAGGGAGTATTACTATTTAGCTAATTGAAATCATGAAGCTACTTCAACTGGATCTTCTTCTCCGGCAAAAACTAAGTCATTATTGTCCACAACGGTTCCATCGAAACCACCTCTAACTAATTCAATATCCATTGTTTCGTCAGGTTGAGGACCCATAAATGAGTCACTCTGCAAATGTGTTTCCACGTCATCAATTTGTTCATCCATGTCATAAACATGTCTGGGCGCTGTCTTGATCACAGCTTGCCATCCTTTGTCAACACGATCTGCAACGTAAAATACTTGCTGTGCTTGAGAAGCTAGTATAAAAGGCTCGTTATGACGCTTCAATCCTTCAAAATTCAATAGAGTAAACCCGTTGTCATCTTCTTTTTTCCTTGAACCATTCGAAATCCAATCACAATGGAACAAAACTACTTTCTTGTCAATAGCATACTCCAACTCAATGATATCATTCAAAACCCCGTAGTAAGTTACATCTCCCACGATAGGATTGTTATCTGTAGCACTCGAGAAGCTGTTTGTCATGGCCTGAAGCATAACCCTACTATTCTGTGTTTTCCTATTCTGTTCTACATCTTTTGTGTGAAATCGGAAACCATTTATGATAAATCCCCTATATTTTTTCACAAACTCAGATGGACCACTTGCCAAGTTCCTTAGACTTTCTGTGATTCTGTGATCCCCTCTAGTATGTAGCTCCTCAACCTGAATTAAGGCAAGATGTGTTAATTGTTTTGTTATACACCCGGGTATTAGTAGGTTGAAAATGCTATGTCATTATAATTATTTTCCAAAAGTAATAAACCTGTGTATATTCCTTACATGATCTTGAAACCACGACTCAAAAGTCTCACTATGTAAACGTTGAATGTCACGCTTACGTTTTTTCCGATTTTCATGCTAAACCATCGCCAGATGTTCACTACAGTGTTAACAGATGATAATGATGATAACAACGACAACTATTAATCGTATAATATAATTTATGAAACTCACAACTAATATAATTACTTACGTTCGAAATTCATCAACTTCACTACAATTGAACAACACATATGAATGTGCTTTAGCCAAAATGTCAAGGTCCATTATTTCTACCTTTGTAGCACCAATCGGTCGACCCGACATAGAAAAGATAGGTAAAACATCCTCATAACCATCGTCATCATAATTTCAACTTGTCTTATTATGTACGGTGTCAACATCACTGGATAAGTACAATGAACAAAATGACACACACTCTTCAGCTAGATATCCTTCTGCAATGGAACCCTCCGGGTTACTTCTGTTTCGCACGTAAGATTTTAATGTAGATAAATACCTGAGATATCAAAACCAAGAATTTCAGATTCAATAATATTTTTTAATAAAGGTATTTACTAAAATAGTAATGTGCACCTCTCGATTGGATACATCCAACGGTAATGAACTGTCCCTCCTAATCTTGCCTCTGAAGCAAGATGAACCGAAAGATGAACCATGACATCAAAGAATGATGGCGGAAAAATCCTTTCTAAATCACAAAGTATTTTTCCAATCTCGATTTCCATTTGAACCAAATCATTTGGATTAAGAACCTTTGAGCATAATTGTTTATAGTAACAACATGGCTTCATCACAGGATAGCGCACGTGCTTAGGCAACACATTTCGCAAGGCAAGGGGAAGCAACTGCTGCATCAAAATATGGCTATCATGACTTTTAAGTCCAAACAGTTTTGGAGGTTTTAACTCTACGCATCTTGATATATTAGCTGCATTACCATCTGGAACTTTCACCTTCTTAAGCACACGACAAAAAATATCTTTCTCTTTTTTATCCATTGAGAAACAAGCAGGTGGCAAATAAACTTTGTTGTTATTTTGAACTATAGGATGAAGTTCACGTCTAATGCCCATTTCTTGTAAATCAAGCCGTGCTTTTATATGATCCTTGGTCTTCCCATCTAGATTCATTAGCGTTCCAAGGACACTGTCACAAACATTCTTCTCAATATGCATTACATCTAGATTATGGCGTAGCAAGTTATATTTCCAGTACGGTAACTAAAAAAAAAAATACTTTTCTTCTTCCAATTAAAAGGTAAATTTGGGTTGCTCTTCACAAGTTTTCCAAATTTAATTTCAAAACCATTTAACTCATCAAGTACTTCTGGTCCTGTTAAGCCACGGGGTTGTCTGTCTTGTTCTACTGTGCCATCAAAAGAGTTTTTATCTTTTCGAAAAGCATGATCAGTAGGAAAATATCGACGATGTCCCATAAAACAATATTTTTTGCCATGAGTCAAGCGTGTTGATTTTGTATGTTTATGGCAGTTAGGACATGAAAGTTTACCATTGGTGCTCCATCCGGATAAATTTGCATAAGCAGGAAAGTCACTGATCGTCCATAACAAACAAGCACGCATCCGAAAGTTACTATTTGTTGATGCATCATAAGTCTCTACTCCGTTAATATCCCACAACTCCTTTAGCTCAGCCACTAACGGTTCCATATAGACATCTATATTATTCCCAGGAGCAGATGGGCCAGGTATAAGTAAAGATAGAAAGAAATAAGGTTGCTGCATGCACATCCAAGGAGGTAGATTATATGGCGTCAAAACAACAGGCCATGTACTATGAGAAACACTCATTGTTCTAAAAGGGTTAAACCCATCACTCGCTAAACCAAGCCTGACATTACGAGATTCATTGGCAAACTTATGATACTTAAAATTAAATGCTTTCCATGCTGGGGAATCTGCAGGATGTCTCAAGTAACCATCTTTCGTGCGACTCTCTTCATGCCATCTCATGGAGGCACCTGTTTTAGCTGACATAAATAACATTTGCAATCGTGGTATGAGCGGAAAATAATGCAAAACCTTTGCTCCAATCTTCTTATCTGTATCAGGTGTGGTTGACTCATCTGCAGAATCATCTTCACTTGCTTTATACCTTGACGTATGGCATATATCACATTCTGTTTTATTAATGTTTTTTTTTCCAGTACAGCATACAATCATTAGGACATGCATCAATTTTATCATAACTAAGTCCCAACTCTCGAATTATCTTCCTTAGTTCATACAATGACTTCGGTATGGAAGCATCGGGGAAGGCTTCCCTCACTGTATCCAGCATCATGCTGAAACCATTATCACTACATTTCCCAACACACTTACCATGAAATAGTCTAATGATAAAAGAAAGAACTGAGAACTTACACCCAGGATATAGTTCTTTCTTTGCCTCTTCCAACACTTTATAAAATTTTTTCGCCTTTAAGTTTGGCATACTCCTACTTTCACTTTGTGTTCCCATTTCATTTTCTTGTGTGTTATCACCAAACCGATGGAAGGCATCATTCACCAACCCTTGCATGTCATCTTCAGCATCCAACATAGGAGCATCACATGATTTGGAACTGAAAGGTGGAATTGTATAACCTTTCATAAACCCGACACATAGCAGATGTGTTCTAGCCTCGGCCCGATCTACCCATATCTGATTACCACAATCAATGCATGGACATGAAATCTGTCCATTTTTACCCTCAATATAAAATATATAACCAAGAAAGTCGTCAAGACCTTTTTTATATTCAATGGTAAATCTTGGTAAAGACATCCAACTCGTATCCATCTTAAACCTGCCTTAAACAAACCAACAATAAAAAAACTAATTCAATTAACCACAGATAACCACAGATAATTTCAACAAAAAGAAAGGGAGACTAATTCAATTAACCACAGATTGTGTTTGATAAAAATTTGGCAAAAACGATTAGGGTTTTAATTATGAAGTATTACCTGGTCTTGATGAGGGTGCTGATTTCCGGTTGTCGGATATCAATTGACGGTGATGATGGTGGTGAGTCCTGCTGGCAATTTTGGATGGTGGAATGATCGTGTATTTGGAGATGGACAAAGTGAGTTTGATTTGATGATTTGGTCCCAAAACATATGTTAAAAACAAAATAAGCCAAGCCCAAAATAAGCCCAAAGATATGAAACAAACCTCTCTTCTCCAACACCACAACAAATCTCTCTTCTCCAACACCCCAACATAATGAACATTAACACATACAGATTATGATCATACAAAATTATGCTGCTAAACATTTCATCAAAGCACATAACAAAACAAACGTCCAGTAACCATAAATTTGTTCAAAACATTAAAATATTAAACATTATAGACAACATAAACATATAATAAAGTTCATAAAACATCCCCTACAACTTGTTCTTCATCCAAACAACTACCAACAAACCTAAACAACTACATAACCATAGGTACCCATACGCCTAATCAAAATTGTTCTAGGGTAAATCCCTAGAAACAGGTACCCAAACAACTACCTAACCCAATAACATAAGACCAAAAGACCCAAAAACCACAAAAGAACCCTACACTACCTTCAGTCTTCATCATACTCCTCCAGCAACTCAATGGTCTCCTTCTTCAATGCTATCAACCTCTCAAAATCAGCAACAACACTTGCAAGAGATTCTACCAAACGTCGCTCAATGATCTGGACTTTGAGGAGTGAATCATAAACATCCCCTGCAGCCTGTTCTTCATCCAAATTTAGCTCAAAAACCTCGCTCATACGCTCGGTTCTCTTATCCACATTCATACGCATGTCGTCTTTCACAGCGGCCACATTTATCATGTTCACCTCATTAATCGGAATCTCCTGAATATTCAAAAACTTAAAACAATCATGAAGCTTATCAGAACCACAAATATCTTTCAGTTCCTTCAAGTAGGGCTTCTCAGACATTTTCACAAGGTTGTATATAGAGAAAAAGTAATGAACTGAAAAAGGTAGATACATGAACTGAAAAAATTAAAAGAAAACCTACATATATATAGAGAAAAAGGTAGATACATGAACTGAAAAAATTAAAAGAGGTATTAATGAGAAATGAAAGAATTAAAACAAGTAATGATGATAAATGAAAAGCCTGAAGAAAATAAAAGGTCGAGAAACTACTTACGCATACCCATAATATAGTTTAATTGGGATGACTGAACCTTCACCCAATTCAGTTTGAAGCATTTCTGGAAAGAGAGGCACTACTACCTAGGGGTAGGGGTGGCAATTTATCACCCGACACGAAACCCGACCTGAAACCGACACGAAAAGTAACAGGTTCAGGTTGAGTCTAAATATATTTCGGGTCGGGTTTGGGTCGACCCATCTAACCCGTTTATTAAACAGGTCAGGTTCGGGTTGTGAATAAATTAAGTGGGTCGACCTGCCAACCCGTTTAAGATTTTTTTCTTAAATAAAAAATTATTTATATTTTATTATATGGGTTAAATGGGTTAAACGGGTCAACCCACAAACCCATTTAACCCGTCTAACCTATTTAACTCGTGTAATGTGGCAACTTTTGTATCAAAAACGGGTTAAATGGGTCAACCGGAAACCCGTTTAACCTTTTCAAACCGTGTAACCTATTTAACCCGCCAACCCAAGTATATATATGGGTTAAATGGGTCAGGTTCGGGTTATATGTAAACAGGTTAGGGTTGACATAGCTGACCCGATGATTTAAATGGGTCAAGTTCGGGTTGGGGTTTTCTGACCCGCCAAACTTTCATAGTCATAGTGGTGGGCCCTCTCATCTTAAGTGAACATAAATTAAAAACGACTTAAAAGGCAGGAAAAACGATGCTTTAAAGTACGCGTGGCTAAAAACGTAAAGAAAAACTGAAAATGGGTTTAAACCGGTAAAACCCGAGCCTAAACGTCGAAATGGTGAAATACTAACTCTATGGGTGCCAAACTAATTTTCCTAAATTCTAATTAATAAAAGAAAATTTTAGAATAAAGAATTATATTTTTCTGACTTTTATTTAATTTATTATGATTTAAAGACTGAATTTAAAATAAAAATGAATTAAAAATAATAAATGAAAATGGAAATTACCAAAAAAATACAGGAAAGTGTTAAATGTTATACTACTCCTAGGAAAAATAAAAGAAATATCCCAGCTTATTGGAATAAGCTGAAATAAACTGAAATAGACCCAAGAGCAGGATGGTTAGGCTGTGTACGTGTGAGCTGGGAGACCAGGGTTCGAATCCCTTGGTTCTCTTTTTGCAAAAACTTTTTTTTTTTAATAGTTTAAGTTTTGGTAAAATGTATATGTTTTGTAATTAGAAATGTAAAGTTTTAATAAAACTTGTAACGTCGAATATCTTAGCAAACTGAAACTACATTAAACATCAACTAGAATACATTAAACATGAAATTGAACTTACATTAAACAACGAATTGTTCACCTGTTCTTGTGGTGGGTTGAAAACGGGAAAGATTTGTCCAGGTGGAGTATGGACTTCTTCATTGTGTCGAGGTGGGCTTGGAAATTGGTGCGTTGAAAATGTGGATAACTGGATCGTATTGATTCTTCGGTCTCCCAAGTAGCCTCGCTCTCAGGATGGTTCTTCCAAAGAATCTTTACGAATGGAATTGTTTTAGTTCTCATGACTCTTTCCTGACGCTCCAAAACGGCCTCAGGTTCCTCATTATCAGAAAGATCTTCTCGAAATAGATCGAACGGCAAGAGACAACATGAAGTGGGTGATAATCATACTCACGAAGATGAGATACATGGAATACATCGTATACGTGAGATAACTGGGAAAGTAACGCCAAGCGATGAGATATCTCGCCAATCTGATCAAAATCATTGAAAAGCCCTAGGCTTTCATAATTCACAATGAATTCGTTCCAAGGAATACGAAACAACAATGTAGCGGATAACTATTTGAATCTCACACAGAGATACATGAAGCATTCATGCTCGTAAGCAATACGAAGGTAGTACTAAAGAGTAAAACCTCATCAACTCAGTCCAAATTCTTAGATCCTTTTAGACTTTATTAGCTTATCATCATTGTTCATATTGCTTTTTGCTCCTTAATAGCCCACTGTTTGATTTAATAAGCTGTTTCTCAGTTTATTTGTAGTTTTCAAATTAGTTGTCTTTTCAAAAATAGCTTATTTATTAGTGCTTGTTAGGATTCGACACACGGTTAAGGTGGTTAAACCTTTTGTTCTTTGTGTGTATGATATATTGAGTTAATATGATTAAGTACGCGGAATTTACTTAATCACACTTAGAAGGTTATTTTGGATATGGAAATGGAACAGTTGTGTTTGTTATTTAACAAGGAACAATGAAAGATTAACACCAAACGATTCAATATTATTAATGATAATAATACGAGTGATCTTGAATTATCACTAGGGTTACAACCTTGAATCTTAAGTTTTTCTAACTTGTGATATTCTTGTGTTTGTTCTATGTCTTAACAGTTATGAGTTCTAAATAATAACATACAACTTATCGACTTATGCACATCGACACATAATATCGAGACTAAGATCTTCTTTTATAGTCCAAGAAGATCTTTACAATATTGCTTAAAGTCTAGTCGAACTACTTGCTAACTTATCTTGAGTGTGTCAGTACATAAGATACAACATGTATCTGTGTACACAACTTGTTAACTAAGCACATGGGGTAAGATATTATCTACCGTATATTGTTGACCAAAATACAAAAAATATCTTTTCATACTTATCCACTTAGCAGCAGAATGTACATTAGCAGCAACAATGAGTTATCGCTAGCAGCAGGATCAACAACAGCAGAATGTTAAGCCTAGCAGCAGAATCATTTATCGCTAGCAGCAGAATCAAATGTTCTAGCAGTAGGAACAAACATTAACAGCAGAAACCAAATGCACTAGCAGCAGAATCACACTTAGAGTATTTCTTTGATTTGAACCCGATATTAAACTTCTTGAATATTTAATTCCCAACAATCCTCCCCTAAACCTGTGAATCCATTTCAACATGTTTCTGAATTAAATTATGGATTGTGAAGATCTTTCAGACACTTCTGTTCTTCAAGATTGAATATCTTTCTCAGTAACTCATCTGCTTTGTTCTTTGCCTTTAATAATATCAACACATTGCTCCAATCTTGGACTAAAAGATGGTGCAATTTCCGTGGATGGAGGAATTATAAGAGGCAATGGTGTTGTGTATCTTGGATGCTTGTTTCAACAAGTGAAATCATCTATCAGCATGCCTTTGCAAGTGATGAACAAACGTGGTAAACTGAAATTGAAACTTTTCTTCGTTTGACCTAGATAGAACTTTCTCCTTTGGAATGTTCTTGTCATTTTCAACCTCCATGTCATCATCTTGTATGCTCTTGTCTTTTCCTTCCATATATTGGGTTTGTCTTCCTTTCTTGGGCTTTTATTTCCTCCCCTGAGATGTTTTCCTCCCCTAAAGCAAATAAATTTTTTTATCCTCCCCTGTTTGGAAGATCTCTCACTATGTACCAAAATATTTCTTTCTCCATTTCTGATCTACCAATGAGAACTTGTTATCAGACAATGTTGTACATGTAGCCATCAATTCCTTAAGAGTTTAAGTTACTGCCCTCATCACTTCTAGGTGTGTTAACTCCTATGAGAGGTGAATCAGTGGACATTTGATTCATTGATAGCAGTATGTTCATGATTTTAGAATTGAAAAATCATACTGCTTTCAACCATTTTGAAGGGACTAAGTATATAACAGACACTTAATCAAAATTTTGGTTTAAAGCAACCTCTGGTTGTGTGAGAACCAATGTTTTCAGTTATAAATAACTGCCTGTGTAAAGATAAACCTATTCAAAAGGCTTTCTTGACAGGGTTTCCAGCTCATAGTAATTGTTACCTCTAACACAAGTGTTAGATTCACTTTTACTAGCTGTTCTTTCTATCAGATGTCCTTAGACTTGCTCATTATACTTGAAAGTATAAAATGATAGAAAGTGAGTTGCATCAGTTACAATCTGATCAACTAAGTCATCAATTCAATGCGAAATTTCATACTTAGGTTTCAAGAAAGAAGTTTTAAGGATTTTTAAATTCCCAAACTTAGTCCATCATAAACCTAATATGTAGCAACTGGATATTCTCATTTTGCTGCTTCCATTTCACTTGAAACATTCTTTTGTGTTCACATGTTCATACCTGAAATTGTTAGTCTAAAACCAAAAGAACAAGATACAAAGTACTTGTCTTGAATTAGAATAATCATAGGACTAACTGTATGAATAACACAAATTAAAATTTGTACTAGCAGCACAAACTTTTGTAATAGCAGTAGAAACTTTTAAAGCTAGCAGCACAATCAAAAATTTATTTACAAAAACACAAAGTTTAAAATCATTAAGGATTAAGCATTCCAATACTTGCTACCAAGTACTGAAACCTTCCAACATCAAAAGCTTTGGTTAGCAGATATGCAAAATTGAATTCTGAAGCAATTTTTAGTACATGAATTAATCTTTTCTCATTGCAGTCTCTTATAAAGTGATGTCTAATTTCAATGTGTTTTGTTTTAGAATGTTGTACTGGATTTTTAATAATACAAATTGTACTACTATTATCAATATGAATAACAGTGTTTAAGAAATTGTAACCATAGTCAAGGAGTTGGTTTTGAAGCCATAGAACTTGACCACAACAACTTGCAGCAGCTATATATTCAGCTTCAGTTGTTGAATTTGCCACACTTGTTTGCTTCTTACACTGCCATGAGACAAGTCTACACCCAAGGAATTGACATCCTCCAGTTGTTGACTTTCTGTCCAAGCTAGCACCAGCATAATCACTATCCAAATATGCTACCAAGTCAAAAGGAGATTCCCTAGAATACCATATACCCAACCTTGGTTGACCTTTGAGATATCTAAAAATTATTTTGACTACAGTTAAATGAGAAACCTTTGGAGTAACTTGAAATCTTGCACAAACACAAACAGGGAACATGATATCAGGTCTAGATGATGTATGATACATCAAAGAACCTATCATAGATCTGTAAGTGTGTACATCTACACTCTCTCCATCTTCATCTTTCAGAAGGTGCTTCTCTGAGTCCATTGGTGTGCTTGCTATTTTTGAATCAGCAAATTGAAATTTTCTAAGTATCTCTGCAACATATTTGTCTTGACTAATAAATATGCCTTCAGATGATTGCTTAACTTGCAAACCCAAAAAGAATGTAAGTTTCCCTATAGAACTCATCTGAAACTTATCATGCATAAGTTTCTCTAACTCTAAACACATCTCCTTCCTAGTAGATCCAAAGATAATGTCATCCACATACACCTGCACTAACAGAAGATCCTTCTTGTGCTATTTGATGAAAAGTGTCTGATCAATCTTTCCTCTTTCAAATCCATTTTCTAATAAGTAGAAAGCTAGTGTTGCATACCAAGCTCTTGGTGCCTGATGAAGGCCATATAGAGCGTTCACTACTCTATACACTTTGTTTGGATGTTGTGGGTCAATGAAGCCTGGAGGTTGTGAAACATACACCTCTTCTTCAATTGTTCCATATAAAAATGCACTCTTGACATCCATTTGGTAGACTGTGAAGCCTAAAAATGAAGCATAAGCTAAGAAAAGCCTAATTGCCTCAATCCTTGCTACTGGAGCATAAACCTCATCATAGTCTATTCCTTCTTCTTGTGTGTACCCTTGGGCTACTAATCTAGCCTTATTCCTAATCACTATGCCCCTTTCATCCCTTTTGTTCTTGAAAACCCATCTAGTGCCAATTACCTTTGCATTCTTAGGTAAATCAACTAGCACCCATACCTTCTGAATCTTGAACTGAAGAAGCTCCTCTTGCATAGCTTCTACCCAGCTTGAATTATCTAAGGATTTCAGAATGTTCTTTGGTTCATCTTGTGAGAGAAAACATACAAACAAGCAAGAGTTTGAAAACTCATGCTGCTTTGAAGCATAAAGGGCATCAAGAAGCCCTTGTTGGTCTGAAGACATCAGTTGTTGTCTTGTCTTCACACCTGACTGTACATCTCCAATCACATTATCTAGGGAGTGGACTTTGTGAATTCTTGTTTGTGGAGTAGAAGGAACTTGGTAATTTGATGGAAGATTGTTGAAATCCACCTCATTATCTGAGAATTCTGCTTCTTTTGTTTCTGAAGGGACAACAGTAGAATCATTTGGCCGAACAGCAGAATCTACCTAACGCAGAATCACACAGAATTAATACACTACCAGCAGCAACAGAAATGCTACCAGCAGAAACATTTTGTTGTTCCTGAGTTCCATCTTCTTTGCTTTCATCTTCAACACCTTCTTTAGCTTTGCTAGAAGAAGATTCATCAGTTGTTGAAGTTGATTCCACATTTGTACTTGACCATATTGGCATCCAAACATGATCTTGGTTTGTCTCCTTTTCTAACCTTGCCTCATCTGTTGCTTGTGAACCTGAAAAATTATTAGTTTCAACAACAACAGGCACATAATTCATTGATTTGGTTAGAGATTTAAGATCAAATAGCCATTTTGGTCCTTGACCTTCTACATTGGATTTATCCTCTAAAAACTCCACATGTAGGTTTTCTTCTACAATCATAGTTCTTGTGTTGTATACTCTAAATGCTTTGCTATTGAGAGAATATCCAACAAAGAATCCTTCATCTGCTTTACCATCGAATTTTCCTAAATGGTCTAAGGTATTGATAATTGTCACATGACATCCAAAAGGTCTAAGAAATCCTATTGCAGGAGTTCTACCTCTAAAAAGTTCATATGATGTCTTATTGTGAGGCTGTATAACTAAAACTCTATTTTGAACATAGCAAGCAGTGTTGACTGCTTCAGCCCAAAAAGTTATAGGTAGCTTGGAATCAGCTAACATAGTTCTAGCAGCTTCAATTAGTGTTCTATTCTTTCTCTCAACAACACCATTCTGTTGTGGTGTTCTGGCAACACTAAATTCTCTCCTAATACCTTTTTGTTTGCAGAAATCATCCATAACTCTATTCTTGAACTCTGTCCCATTATCACATCTAATAACCTTCACTTTCTTGTCTACTTGGTTTTCTATCTGTGTAATGAATGTCTTAAGGATGCTTGTAGTCTCATCCTTAGTAGATAGAAAGAAAACCCATGTAAATCTAGTATAGTCATCAATTATAACAAGACAATATCTCTTATGCATTATACTACTTACTGAAACAGGTCCAAATAAGTCCATATGCAGCATAAACAATGATTGATTGATAGAGTTAAAAATCTTGGGCTTACAAGTGGCTTTGTGTTGTTTGCCTTTAAGACAAGCAATGCATGTTTGATCATTTTCAAATCTTTTGTGAGGTAAACCTCTTACCAAACCATTCTTAACAATTTTATTTATGGTTTTGAAATTAATATGACCAAGCCTTCTATGCCATATCATTGATTCATCCAATGTGGCCTTTGCAACAAGACAAGTTAAATTCTTTTTAGGAACAATGTTCTTCATGTCTACACTGTACATATTGCCCTTCCTAGGAATTCTAAGAAGTACTTGACTTTCATCAGGCATCTTAAAATCAGGAGAAAGTACAAGACATTCAGTCTCACAGAAAAGAACATTGTTCTTTTTGTCACGCATTTGTGAGACACTAAAAAGATTATAATTTAGCTCTTTTACATAGAACACATCTTCAAAATCTTAATTTCCAGTTTTAATGGTACCTTTACCGGAAATTTTGCCACCAACACCTCCTCCAAAGGTAACATAGCCTCCATCTATTGATTGAAAATCTGAGAGATAAGACTTGTTGCCTGTCATGTGCCTAGAACATCCACTATCTGAGTATCCTTGATCCTCTTCCTGATCATTTGAATGTTCCTGCACACAAATAAGAGTGTTAGTTTCTTTTGGGGACCCAAGCCATTACTGACTTGGATCTGCCTCTTGCATCAATGTAATTTAATCTTTTAATGATAATTGATGCAACATTGGATTTAAGAATCCAACATGCTGAGGCCTTAACAGCATTTGCCCTGTTTCCCTTAGCAGCAGAATGAACTGATTGCTTAGCAGCAGGAACTGCTAACTTTTCAGTTCTACCCTTTGGTTTCCAAACTTGTTTTTGAACCACTGCTTTTGTTTAAATGGGCCTTAGAACAGTTGTAGGTGCATGTTTGAAAGTTGTTTTTGCACCCTTAGCTGTTGATTTTGGGTTAATAGTCATAAATGGTCGAGCAGCAGGAACAAATTGTCTAGCAGCAGGAACCATTAGTCTAGCAGCAGGATCTGAGTTTGAGCCAGACTTGTTTTTGACTACTCTGGGGTTTGTTCTCTTAACACTAGAACTAGAGTGAAAGTGAGATTTAGCTGTTTGCCTTTTGTGGTTCACTCTATGGTTTTCATACCCGGTTACCCAATGGTTGCAGAAAGCTGCAAGATGGTCAAAATTACCACATGTGTAACAAGCTTTGTTATAAAAAGCAAAGTCATCACCTAATTGGTTAGACTTGAGGTTGTTCCAATTCCTTTGGTTACCTCTGGGCTTGTTGGTGGTTCTATATTTCTCACAATATCTAATTGGTTTCCTAACATGCTTAATGTTTGATTTAGGTCTATCAGTATTGTGTTTGACTATCTTAGGAACACTTGTTCCTACTTTCTTAACCACTTCAGGTTTAGACATAACCTTTTCTTCTTCATCACTATCAGTTGTGCAGTCTTCAACAACTATAGCATCTAATTTCTCAACAAAGGACACCTTGTCCTGATAAAGTAAAGTTTTATCTAAACTTTTACTTATCTTTCCTACCTTAAAACTCTTAGTAGTCTTAGAACCATATTCCATTATTGGTTCTTGATACTCAGGTAAACCTGAATTCCCTAGGTCAATCCCTGGGGGTTTTGGGATGCCTCTATAAGGAGGTGAGACACTCTTATATCCTACTCCTGACTTAGCTCTATTAATCACTTGACATTCTACTATGTTGTGCACACTTCTAGAAGCATGTTCTAGTGCCTGTGTAGTCAAGTGAATGTTTTCATTTTCCTTTTTGACCCTATCATAAGCTTCTCTCAAAAGCTTAATTTCAGCATCTCTAAAGAATATGTCCTGTCTTAGGAGAGCTTTGTCATCAGAAAAAGCTAATTCATTTGCCTTATAGTGTGTGATTTGTTTCTCTACTGACTCTAATCCACACTTATAGTTTATAAAGTTTTGAAAAGTCTTGCTTAGCTATTTCTTTTGATCATCATATTGTTTCATTAAAACCTGTAGAGTATTAAGAGCAGTGCAAGTATTTGAACAAGCTTTATGATTTTGTACCTCAGTAGCAGAAAAAGCCATAAGTGCCAACTGAGTAGGAGTTTCTTCTTCATCTGCCATGAAGCTCCAATCAAAATCTAAGCCATCAATAGCTACCATATCTTTTGGCTCAGTAACCTCCTCTGTTTTGGATTATCTTCCAAAACCTCTATTCTTGCTATCTTGCTGCCTTGTTCTTCTGCACTCTCTTGAGAAATGACCCATCATGTGGCAGTTATAGCACTCTATCTTTGACTTATCAAAACCAGCAGCATCAGTGTTGCTAATTATGAGCTTCTTCCCCGTCTTGTGATAGAACTTCTTGGCTCTCATGCTAAGAAGAGAAATTTGCCATTTTAGATCCATTTCCTCCAGATCATCGTCATGGATCTCTTGGAGGTCTTCATAGGAGAGCATGGACCCATTATTCTGACTTGTAAGAAATGCACAACAAGTCTTTTCATCCAAAATACTTATCGTACTACTTGATGAACTAGCAGCACCAACATCATCAACAACTTTCACCTCTTCACTTGATTTTGAGGTACTAGGAGTTGACATAAAAGCCTTGTTCCCATTATTAGAATTAGTACATCCATTCTTCTTCAAATCTTGCTCCACAATCTTGAAGTTGCTATACAAGTCCATCAGGTCCATGGTGTCTAGGTCTGGTTTGTTCTTCCAGACAACAACATGCATAGCCCACTCTTCTGGTAAGCTTCTCAGAAATTTTGAGTTCAAATCTTCTTGAGGCATTTCAATCCCAAGAATAGCAAGTTGGCTCACAATATTCTGAAGCCAATTAAACATGTGGTCAAGAGTTTCATTGTATGTAGAGGAGAAGTTTTCAAACTGCTGCTTGAGCAGTGTCTTGTGGGTTTTCTTGGTGGCTTCATTTCCACCATACCTGGCAATAATAGCTTCAAATAATGACTTGGCATCTTTGAACTTGCTGAAGTTTAGAAGTTGATCATTGGGAATGGTCATCATCAGCATGCTTCTTGCCTTCAAGTCATTTTTCTTCTTTATTCTATCTTCTGCAGATGATGGCTTTGTCTGCAGAGTTGACACCACTTTGCCATCCACTGTTGATGTAGTGGTGGTAGGCTGGTAAGAGTCTCCATCTTCAATGATTTCCCAAAGTGCATAATCTTGCACTTGGAAAAATTGCTCTATCCTCAGCCTCCACATCTCAAACTCATTCTGTTTGAGCATGGGAATCTTTGCAGCAACATTTGTCTGAATAGATTCAACATCCATTTCTTCAGCTTCTTCTTCTAAATCAATAATATCAGCCTTAGCTCTGATACCACTTGTTAGGATTCGACACACGGTTAAGGTGGTTAAACCTTTTGTTCTTTGTGTGTATGATATATTGAGTTAATATGATTAAGTAGGCGGAATTTACTTAATCACACTTAGAATGTTATTTTGGATATGGAAATGGAACAGTTGTGTTTGTTATTGAACAAGGAACAATGAAAGATTAACACCAAACGATTCAATATTATTAATGATAATAATACGAGTGATCTTGAATTATCACTAGGGTTACAACCTTGAATCTTAAGTTTTTCTAACTTGTGATATTCTTGTGTTTGTTCTATGTCTTAACAGTTATGAGTTCTAAATAATAACATACAACTTATCGACTTATGCACATCGACACATAATATCGAGACTAAGATCTTCTTTTATAGTCCAAGAAGATCTTTACAATATTGCTTAAAGTCTAGTCGAACTACTTGCTAACTTATCTTGAGTGTGTCAGTACATAAGATACAACATGTATCTGTGTACACAACTTGTTAACTAAGCACATGGGGTAAGATATTATCTACCGTATATTGTTGACCAAAATACAAATAATATCTTTTCATACTTATCCACTTAGCAGCAGAATGTACATTAGCAGCAGCAATGAGTTATCGCTAGCAGCAGGATCAACAACAGCAGAATGTTAAGCCTAGCAGCAGAATCATTTATCGCTAGCAGCAGAATCAAATGTTCTAGCAGCAGGAACAAACATTAACAGCAGAAACCAAATGCACTAGCAGCAGAATCACACTTAGAGTATTTCTTTGATTTGAACCCGATATTAAACTTCTTGAATATTTAATTCCCAACAGTGCTTAATAGCTATTTCAAAAATAGCTTATTTATTAGTGCTTAATAGCTTTTTAAAAGAAAAACAAAAAAAACAAAAAAAACAAAAAAACAAAAAAAAAAAACAAAAAAAAAAAGAAAAAAAGAAAAAAAAAAGGAAAAAGTACACAGACTGGGATTCGAACCCTGGCCACCCAGCTCACCACACACACACGTTACCATCATGCCCTTGGGTCTTTTTCATTAGACACTTGCACCATTTTTCTTTTAAGCCTTCTTTTCCTTATTTGCTTATAAACTGTTTCAGCTTGTTACAGTTTATTCATATTAACTTTTTCAAAGTTTTAAATTTTCTTATCTTCTAAATAGTTTAAAGTTTTTACCAGACATATTTCATAATTTTCTAAATAGTTTTGCTATTTTTCTTGATTTAATTTCTTTTATTTAGCTTTTAAGTCATAAAAAATTAAATAACAATCAAAAAATATAATTCTTCTTTCTAAAAATTTATTTTACTTATTAGAATTTAAGAAAATTAATTTTGCATCCCTAGAGTTATTATTTCATAGACTTTACGTTTTAGGTTCGGGTTTTCCCGGTTTAGATTCGTCATGTAACTCCGGTAGTACACTTGGGTCATAAGATACCGGCACCGGTTGGGTCATAGATTCGTCATGCCGCGTCTTTTAGTCACATGAATTTCTTTTATTTCGGGTCAACTGGATGCGGATACGCTTTAACAAATGTAGACCACTTAGGATAAATCCCGTCGGGAAGTCGGCTTACGTAAGAACTCTCGACGATATAAATGAATGACCGCATCACAAAAATATGTAAGCCACTCGCGTGATGTTCTATCGGCCATTCCTAAATATTCATCAAACTTATCCGGGGGATCACCCGTTGAGAGTTGTTTAATTTCCAAAGTGCATTTTTTTATCGCCGTGAAGGTTTTTTTACCCCGCCCGTCGAAGCTTTCTTGAGAATACGGGAAAGACGATTCAATGTCACCAACAATCTTCAAAAACAACGATATCAATGTGTTGAATCAGTCAAATGGGTTATAAATGTCAACCCGTTTGCAGATTACTCCCTTTACCAAAAGATGTCAACCCGAAAAGGTCAACCCGACTACGACCCAAAAAAAATCAATTTGGGGGGATACCGAGTCAAGATTTAAGATTTTATTTTAACATTATACTTAATTTCATAATAAATTTTATTATTCGGTAAAAAGCTTTTAAATTAATTTAGTTGATAACCCGAGCACCGACCGGGTAATACTCTAGTTCTTTTTTAGTTTCAAATACAATAAAATATCTATATATTATATATATAATATATAATACATTTCATATACTATATACTAGTATTAATTAATTTAATTATACATCAAATTATACCCTAAAATTTTGGGGAAAATTTACCCACCCACGTTCACATTGTATTCACATACTCATATGAACCCGCTTAAAATTTTTGGGGAAAAATTCAGATTAATAAAAAAGTTTTGGCGCTGCGAAAATCAAGCATATCTTTTCACAAATCAAGTATTTGATACGATTTTATTAATGGAAATCGTTTTTCACATACGGTTAAAATCTCAATTTCGGTTTAGGGTTGTACGTGGGCAGCAAAACAACGATTGTGGGTTTTCACTTTTGAGTGAAGATCTGACTCAACAGGTAATGGAACCCTCTGTTATTGTTATTATTATTGTTGTTATTATTATTATTATTATTGTTATTTTTATTGTTATTATCATTGTTATTATCATTGTTATATAATGTTATTGTTATATATTGTTAGTGTTTGTTTAACTTTTGTGATGAGTCTTAAGTGTGAGAAATGGTGGGTTCGGGTTTGTGTTTGGTTGACCTCTTGTGATGAGTCTCATATGTGATCATAAGTGCTGCTTATTTGTGATGTGCTACAAGTTGTATTTTAGTTGCGGATGATGACCATTTTCCAAAACCTTTTTCTTATTTGGATGCTATTATTGGATAACCACAATTCTTTGTGATGTGTTTTAGGCTGTCGTGTGTGGTCATCAGTACCGATTTTACACATGTTGTATAATCTCTGGTCGAAGGTACTTTGTAATGTCATTTAAAGTTTGTGTTACGTTGTGGGTGTTGATTTTATATGGCTGATTTCATATGTGATGGTAGGGTGGTTGAGTGTGAAAGTGAATTGTCTTAGATTTGTGGTCACGAGCGTTTTTTTCCTAATGTTGTTTAGAGTCGGCTATTCGGTTCTAAGTTGTAGCTTTTAAGGCTGTATATAGGTTGTGGCCATGGATGTTGGTTTAATGCTTGCTACAAACTGTTTAATTTAAATGGATGTTGGTTTAGTGATTTGATTTCAGTTTTGTTGTTCTCAAAAGACTATTGTTCTTTGCAATCTCATCATAATTTTATTTGTTTTGTGCACCAGTAATGGAAAATAAAAGGATGCAACGCCAAGTCTCCACGAGAAATACGAATGATTATGAAATGTCCAGAAGGTCAAGGATTCAAGAAAACCAACAGAGATTACAAGCTTTGGGAGTGAAAAATATTGCTAAGTCTTTGACAAGTCTAGTAGAGAGTGACAAAACAAAGAAAAAGAAAAAGAAACCAACGGATACCAGTGAGAAAGATGTAGACTATATGTATGGTTCAGACGTTGATCTTAATGCTGAGCAAGATAACCAAGAAGAAGCGGCTACACAAACAAATAAAAAGGTATTAATAATAAATTTGGCTAATATAATTTCTTTCTGTTTGTTTTCTAACAATTCTAGTTGCATGAAACAGCATCGAAAATACATTGCTCCAATGTCCATGACTAGATATGCTAATTTAGCACAAAAATGATTGACTGCTCCGAATGTCTCCCGTGTGCTAACATCTTCAGAATCTCATTCGCAAAAGGGACAACTGATTGATACAAGGAGGGCGATACATAGTAGGGTACAGGAGTCCGACCAAGGCCAAACGAGAAATGATCAACTAGCTGATACAAATCGTACAAAACAAAAGGGTCAGTTGAAGAAAAAAGATTTACAAAATTCTAATTCTGTCAAGAGAGGGAGATTAACTGTAGCTAAGAGAAACTTATTGGCAATTGACAACGATGATGACCACGGGGAGCGTGACTTGAGATCTGATGGTACCTATAAATAAATTTCAAATATTATATATATGATATTAAATTACTATTAAGTGTATATTCAGTTAACTGTTTTCGATGCTTACTTTTTTTTTTTACTTATAGATAACAATGAAGAACAATATGATGCTGAAAATGATGATATTGAAGACATACATATGAATGAAGATAGTGAAGAACAAGCTACTTTTGAAGATGATGTTGATAAAGACATGGATGATTTGGAGAATGAGGATGATTTGGATAATGAGAACGATTTAGCAAACGACCACGATGATCTAGTTGAAGAAGAGTTTGAAGCTCAGCAACTTGAAAATGAAGAAGACCATGAAGTTACACAAGCAGTAAATGAAACAGGTTAACCTGATCTACTTGATTGCATCGTTTTAAAAATCATATATTGTTTGATATAAGAAGAATATATAATAAACTTAAATTAAAACAAGAAAACATACAACGCTAACATATTGCCTCCATTTCAATTTATTTAGTATTTTAAATGTATACATATCTATTGTAAATCATGTTCACTTTTTGTAGTTCGGATTGTAAGCAAAAGAAAGAGAGGACCAACACGTATGGCAAAAGTTTGGGCCCAAGAAAAAGGGGATAGAATTTCTATTTTAGTTAATGAACTCGGGAAAGCTATAAACGACAAAAGTAGTCAGCTGACCCATTTCATGGGAACCCTTTCAAGGAGTGGAAAGTATTGTCCGATTTATAAACCATGGAATAAAGTTGACGCCGCAAAAAAAAAAGCTTTGCTTGAACTCTTAAAGGTACACAATGTTAAATGTGTATGTTAATGAATAAAGTATTTGTTTTCTAATGTGAGCTATTACATTTTTTAGACAAAATTTGATATTCCGAAAGCTGGAGAAAAATGGATATTGCAATCATTTGGGCGCAAGGTGAAGAACTGGAGGGCAAGAGTTAAGGAACTCTACCATGATCCGTCTTTGTCAGTTAAGGAACAAATACGTTCTAGGCCAAAGCAAGTGCAAAAAAGACAATGGAAGAGACTTGTGAAGTATTGGAATAAAGAAAAGAGTAAGGTGTGAAATACTCTTCCACTTTAAATAACATTACTTAATTTCCCATTTTGATATTTTACTTTCCTACTGCAGAGTTTAAGTGAAAAAAACAAGGCGAATCGGGAAAAAAAGAAGATGCTCCAAAGAACCGGTAAAAAAAGTTATGCTCGCGTCCGTGAAGAGTTAAAGGTAACTGTATGGAGACAGTGGGATTGTTAATGTATCCTGTCGATATCCACTGTTAATATTCATTTTCTTTTTATTCATACAGTCATCTTTGGGACAAGATCCAAGTCGATTGGAAATTTTTAATGCATGCTTCTCCAAAGATGGAAATACCAAAAATTTTGACGCTGCAAATGCGATTGTAAGTAATATGCTTTTATGTTTGGAAAAGTGTATTAATAGCAGAAGTTAAACACAATATGGTTTTTTTCATAATACATGCCTTTCCTATATGTTCTTGATGTAGATATAAAATGCAGGAAAAAATGAAACAACTTAGTGATAATATGCCCAAGGGTTTGATTGATAAGCCTGGACCAGATGATATTTTTTCTAAAGTTATGGGTAAAGATCGAAATGGTGATGCAGTCATGTATGGTCTAGGTGTTCGTGCTTCTGATGTTTTGGGTGTAATACCAAGTCGTTCAGCATGTCATAGAGAAAACAACGAATTGAAGTCTAGATGTGGAGAACTTACTAGTGAAAATGAACAGTTACGAGCCCAGATATCAGAGATGAAAGGGTCGACGGATAGTTCCAGTGTTCCACCTCTTACATCACCACATTCTCCCGTTGTAACCAATGAACCTCCACGTTTACGGGTATGTTTCTATTATAAATCGTTGCTTTTCCACCCTTTAAATGACCAAAACACTGTTCCTTTTTCGTATTAGTTTTTAATCATGAATAACATTAACAACCAAAATGTACTGTTCTTCATCAGAAATTATATTATAAGTAATATAACAGTGATTCGGGTGGTATTCAGGTCGGGTTATGTCGGGTCGGGTGATTTGGGTTATCGGGTGACCCGATTAAGTAACAGCGATGCAGAATGCATGGGTTGTTTTAGAGTCTTGCTACTTTAAGCAGATGCAATAAGTACGCATTTCTTGAGATTTCGTAGGACTGTAGGAATGCCAAAGAGGGAAATGAGGAATGACCACATGGCCCATGTGAAATAAGATTGTCTTGAGTAGGGTGACCCTCTATTGTGACATGCTAGGAAGATGACTCATAATTGATTACCAAATATATAGATTTGCATGGCGTAACAAGCTAGTTGAATGGAAAATTACCTTTCTGAACTAAGTAAAGTAGTTGCAGATATGCAATGTGCAATTTTGGGATGCTGATAGCCTGATATTGGTTTGAGCCACCATTGTGCCACTTTGGTGATTGCGTGACATTTGAGACCTCATATAGATATGATTTGCATTATGCTAACTGGATATTCTATGTTGTGGAAGTTTAGGCTTCAGTTTAGTAGTTCTCCCTAGCAATTTCAAATGTCTAGATTCTAGAATACCATTTAATTATTACTAGACAACAAAAATTCTCTGGATGACAATTGAGAAATAAGCAAATTGTTGCATGAATAAATTGCAGAATAGGGGACGTTACATATCTCATTAGTTGTTGCATCTCCAATATAGTATGTTGCATTTTCATAACGTCAGATACATATTTTCACATATTAAGCATACACTGATCAATAAAAAAAATAGAACTAAATAATGATTGTCGGGTCTTGTTGGGTTGACCACCTTTGTCTACACCAGCCTCCATACCTGCAGTAGCATTTGTATTAGAGGTTGAGGCACCATTTAAATTCATATCATTACCTGCATATTACATTTGTTTAAGCTAATACATGTGTCTGACTATAAATTGATAAATATTTGTTGAAAACTGAAATCTAGGTCGGGGATGAAGTTTTCCTTAAAAGCATTCTAAACTCAACAGAGGCTGTAGCAAAAGGATGGGTGAGGAGCTTGGACCCAAATGATGTAGTTGGTGGTACAGAGATTGGACGAGGATGGTGTGAGGTAAACGTTCAAGTACCAACAAAAAGAGATGAAATGTTGGTGAGACCATATGGGTTATTTGCCACAATTGCAGACTGTGTTGGTGCAACCATAGCATGGCCTTGTCCCTTTATCTCGGTATGTCTTTGTTAAACTTGTGATACCAATAATTTTAATAACATGGGGCTTAATGCTTATACATGGATGTTTATTTGTAGGTGGTCCGTGAGGATTGAGAAAGGATGCATGATGACCCCGGACTAAGCTTCTTGTTGCTTTAATTTCTTGTTTAATGTTACAAACTTTATGTTGGATAATGTCTATTCCTTATTTATGTTTAGTGCTTTTGTTATGACAATTGCTTATTTGAAATACAATTTTCGTTTTATTCATTTAATAATTAGTTGATGTTTTATTCATATCGTAAAATAGAGTGTGCATGCTGAAAATAGCGTCCTATCATATGACTTGTTAGGAGTTTAAAATTGTCCTATTAAACTTATTAAGCGTCCTAACAATTAACTTTTAAGGACGCTTAACATTGTAAAAGTGTCCTAATATGTTGTTATTAGGACGTTATTTAGGTTGTTAATAGACATTTTATATGACCAAAAAATTGGTTTCATAATCTTCTTTGAGATATTAGAACCCTTTTCTTGGTGCTAAAGTAGCTATAATGTTATATGATAAGCGTCCTAACAATTATCTTTTAAGTACGCTTGTATGTGTATCAAAAGATTAAAATTAGGTAACCACATGTTAGAACATTGTAAAAGTGTCCTAATATGTTGTTATTAGGACCTTATTTGGTTGTTCATAGACATATTGTGCGACCATAAATTTGGTTTCATAATCGTATTTGGGATATTAGGACCCTTTTCTTGGTGTTAAAGTAACTATAATGTTATATGATAACCGTCCTAAGAATTAACATTTAAGGACGCTTGTATGTGTATCAAAAGATTAAAAGTAGGTTACCACATGTTAGAACATTGTAAAAGTGTCCTAATATGTTTTTATTAGGACGTTATTTGGGTTGTTTATAGACCTATTATGCGACCATAAAATTGGTATCATAATCTTATTTGAGTTATTAGGACCCTTTTCTTGGTTGCTAAAATAGCTATGATGTTACATCATAAGCGTCCTAACAATTAACTTTTAAGGACGTTTTTATGTGTGTCAAAAGATTAAAAGTAGGTAAGCACATGTCAAAATATTGTAAAAGTGTCCTAATTTGGTTTTATTAGGACGCTATTTGGGTTGCTCATAGACATATAATACGACCATAAAATTGGTTTCATAAGGGTATTTGAGATATTAGGACGCTTTTGACCTATTACAACCCCCTTACATGAAACGCTTTCATCCTTGGTCCTATTAAATGAAAGGTCCTATAAAGTACCATTTTATGACGCTTTTGTACGTCCTAAAAAGCCACTTTTCTTGTAGTGTTTGGGTATTTGAGATGGTGCGGGAGGTGGTGTGGTGGCCACTGGTGTTTTTGTTGGTGGTGGAGTTGTTATGATGATAGGTGAAGGTGTTGGAGTGGACAAGGTGAGAAAGTTTTCATCATTGATTGGAGATGAGATGTTGAGTGGTGATGAGTCTGATGATGATGAGTTGAGGTAGACAAAGCAACAAGGTCTTACACTCATCCTAGCAGTTCTTCTAGGTGGTCTTGATGGTGATGAAGAGTTGTTTGACTTTGTCATTGTGAAGAAAATGGTTGAGATATGCAGAAATTTACTAGAAATGGTGGTTAAGGTGTGAGAAATGATCATCCTAAAGGTTCTAATTTATATAATCCAAGATTTATGGAAGAGTGTGTTTTGATTTGATGTTAAACCATAAAAAAATGGTGGTTTCTAATGATTTGGAAGTGGAAGGGAAGGTTGTCAAATCATCAAAGTCAATCCAATGGGATTTAGTTAAGTAAAAGAGGAAGGATATGTAGTTAATGCATGGTGGTGAGTGGAAGATCTTTTGGTGTCAGTGATCCACAGATGACAAGGAACCATTTTTAGGGATTCTTGCTTTGTGGAGAAAGGTAACTTGAGTGGATTTTTGAAATTTCAAGTTTTGGTGGGAAATGGTTTTTCTATTGGCCTAAGTAATCTAAGATGATCTTAATATGTGGGATTAGCAGTAAAAGTGTCCTAATAACGAGAATGAATGATCTAGAGTGCGGGATTAAACAAAAATTAAAAAAATATAGCTGTTAAATGGCGGAACCAATCAACAACACAGGCATTGGTTCCGCCTGATCCGTCAGGCATATTTTGGCGGAGACAAAATTTTGGACGGGCGGAACCAATTTTTTAGTTCCGTCCAATCCATCAATCAAAAAAAGTAGACAGAGGGCTTATTTGAACCCCCGAACGCCGTTCAAATCCCATTAATTTTCATAAAACATGTGTAATTAATTAGTTTTGATTAGAAAATAACAATAAAACAGGTATTAACACATGTAAGGTTATAGATCAAAGAGGGACTAATGATTTCACTAACAATGTGAAATGTACCAAACAGGGGCTAAGGTTAGAAAAATGTTAACATCGTAATGTTATCTCCCTACAAGACATGGTTACTTCACATAATTGTTCAAAGTTAATTTATCATCCTACGACCATAAGAATACATCAAACATCATTGTTAGAAACAAATGTACCAAACGCTCATAAAACCTCTCATTACCTATCCAATTTCTTGTTAATCTTTGTTAGGAATCTTCTAATGCACTTGAACATCCCTCTTGTTTGCTTGAATTCTTTCGATTGATTTTCAATGACCGGGAGTTGTTGAAAGTATTCGGGAGGTGGAAGCCTAGAGTTTGGAAGTCCATCATCCTAGCTCATTGGTGATGATGATGAGGAAGTAGGTGGATGAGGAAGTTTCCTTGAGGTTTTGCTACTCTCTTATCAACCCATTCGAGCCGTTATCTAGATCATCTGCCTATTCGAAAACCACAATCATCTCCATTCGTGATTTTGATAACAACACCACTTACCACCATTTTTTCTTTCGATCGAAAGTGTTGATGAACTTTGATCGATTTTCTTGATGGTGAAATTTTTGAAGTGGGTTATGATGATTTTGGTAATAGATCGGATTTTTGGGGTGTGTTGTTTGGGAGTATCGATTTACACTTTTTAAGAATATGTGATTCCTTATTGTAGATCGACTGGGTTTTTTTGATTGAGAGTATTTTTATTTTGAGTTGGATCTGTGATTGTTGTTGTTCTCGATCTGTTTTGATCGATTTAGTTTTTGTGTGAGAGTGGTTTTTTTGTGTTTGTGGTGGGATTTTTTGTGTGTTAGATCTAATGATAGATCTGGTTTTTTTTTTTTTGTTTTAATCTTATTTGTGAGGATAAGATTTTTTGTGTGGTGTGGGTGTGTTGGGTTTTGTGTGTGGATAAGATTTGTGTGGTGGGTGGGGGTTCAGGGAGGGGTTTGGTGTTTGTCAGTCACCAATAAATGTGTTTTTCCCCCCCTCAAAAATTGCTATAGCAGTAGCAGTTTTTGAAGATCACATTTATTTTTTCATTGAAGAATTGTTATCAGTAATCATGAAATGATCTGGATCATAAGATTAATCCACCCGCTCTGATACCACTTGTTGGTCCATGAAATTTGAGTAAATAAGAACAGCTTCATTGATAATGAAAACAATTGTTACAAGATTACTCAAAATACAAACTACTACATGATAACATCTTCAACTTAGGGTGACAAATAAACTCTCATTGATCCAAGCTATGCTTGATGATTCAATGAGAGGATGTTCCTATCAACTAATACAGTGTGTATTATTTTGTTTGTTTAGGAAAAGCATACTATCTCTTATTACAACACAGACAATATATACACAGGTAACTAGACAAAGACATGTGGGGTAGGTATGAGTAGACATCCACTTGTTGTGAGTTGTCATCCACTTGGTGTGAGTTGTCATCCACCAAGTGGTCCCTCTTCTTCTTCCTCTTTTGTCTTTGTCTCACTTCTATCTTTTCTTGTAGAAGTTCGCGCCCATATTTATTAGTCTGCTTGTAGAGATAGTATCTTCAGGGTCACTGAGACATTTGTCAGTTCTCAGTGATACTGGAGTTGTTTGTAGCTCGTATACTTTACTTACTGACACCGTATCAGTAATCAAAGGGTTTCTTCAACAACGAGCTTTTTACAACACTCACTGATTTCTTTATCAGTGAGTAACCCACTAGTTTATCAGTGAGTTAGGCTATTTTATGTTCAAATCTTGTCAGGGTACTTGGGTCAAATTCTTGACCCAACATTTGTTTTTGAATACCCATTTCATGCCAATGACTGAAACATCTTTAGGACACTTGACCAAGGTCATTACCTTGTTTCTGTCAAATTGTTCCAGTTCATCATGCATGGCCTGAACCCAACTTGGGTGATTAAGTGCTTCCTTGACACTTTTGGATTCTATTGTGGAAATAAAGTCCACAAATAGGCATTCATTGGCTGAGGCTGCTCTCAGTTCAGCAGCCATGCTTCTTGTGAGCATGCCTTCAGTAGGCTCACCAATTATATTGACAAGTTCTATATTCCGAGACCTAGTCCAACTGTCCTGAGGTCTTGGAAACTGATTAGAGCATATTGAGGCCTGATGGGTAGGATCAGGATTAGACACATGATGATCTTCAGTATCTTGAGTGTCTGAGTGAGTTGACTCATCACTGTGATTGTTTGTTTCCTGAGCATTTTGTACTGACTGAATGATTTCATCAGTACTTTGTGCTTCAATAAACTCAGTGATGGTTGGGTAAGGAAGGTTATGGGGAATGATGTAATAGGAGATGTCAGCATTTGCTTGGTACTGAGTGGAAGGACCATTTTCATGATGATGTTCATCAGGAGGATATCTTGATGATTCATCAATACCTATCTCTTCCACTGAGTTGTTAGAGACACTGATAGCATCAGTGCTCTCATCAAAGGTAACATGAAATGTTTCCTCAGTATGCTATCTCCTAGTGTTGAACACCCTGAAGGCCTTTGAGACAAGGGAGTATCCAAGGAAGTATCCATCATCAGCTTTGGCATCAAATTTTCCTAAGTGATCCTTGTGATTATGAATAAACACAGGACACCCAAAGACATGAAAGTAGCTGATGTCAGGGATCCTTCCCTTGAATAACTCATAAGGAGTTTTGCTATGTCTTTTGACAATGATGGATCTGTTTTGTGTGTAACAGGCAGTCTTTACTGCTTCAGTCCAAAAGTGTTTGGAAAGGACTGATCCATGTAGCATTGTCCTAGCTACTTCAATGAGTGTTCTATTTTTCCTTTCAGCCACACCATTTTGTTCAGGTGTGTATGGTGAGGAAAATTTTTGGGAAATTCCTTTCTCATCACAGAAACATTCAAGTTCATAATTTTTGAACTCTGTTCCATTGTCAGTCCTAATCTGTTTGACCTTGATGTCATTTTAATTTTCAATGTTCCTGACAAAGGACATTATTGTTTCAGCTGCCTAACTCTTTTTGATCAGGAAGTATACCCAAGTGTATCTTGAGTATTCATCCACAATGCCCAGAGTATATTTCTCATGGTTAATGGATCTAGGACTAATTAGTCCAAATAGATCCATATGGAGAAGATGTAGACAGTTCCTGATGGAAAAGTTAATTTTGGTTTTAAAGGATGCTCTGTGATGTTTACCTTTTTCACAAGCTGAGCATGGTTTATCCTTTGAAAACACAAGAGATGGTAAGCCAAGGACCTTGTTTTGTTTAACAAGGTTGTTTATGTTTTTGAAATTCAGGTGGGAGAGTCTCTTATGCCAAAGCCAATTTAGAGTATCAGTGGCCTTGGTAAAGAGAAAAGTTCCATTATGAGTCAGACTAGACATGTCCAACACATAAACATCATGTCTTCTTGGTGCAATAAGGAAAACTTCCTTATTAGCATTGAAGATGATTCCTTGTTTATCATCAAACTGAACTATGTATTTAGCATCACATAGTTGACTGACACTGATCAAATTGTATTTTAGACCATTTACATAAGCTATCCTAGTAAAGAATATACCATTGCAGTTTACTGAACCATAACCTTCAGTGAGACATGATGAGTTATCAGCAAATATCACTTTGGGTCTTGATTCATCAACATACTTGTGCAGATACTCCTTCACACCAGTCATGCTCCTTGAACATCCACTATCTAGATGCCAAACAGGATCCCTGGCATGTTTATGCACAAATAGTAAACTGGGTTAGTTCTTTCTAGGACTCCACTTCTTGGAGGGGTTAGCTTTGGGGGTCTTTTTAACATTTACAATTGATTTATGGTCAGTAGTGGAGTGGACTGAGCTACCACAAATTATGCATTTGATTGCAGATGTAGACTCAGTAGACTGAGAGGATGACTTTTTCATACCTCTTCTGGCCTGAATGGCCTTATCACCTCCTGAGGTGTCATGAGTGGAACTTCCACTATTTTCACAAGAATTGTGAATTTAACAATCCTTAGGATGGTGGTCATTGAACCCACAGTAAGGGCAAGGTGCAAAAGGTTTTGCCTTTTGTTTCTGTTTCTGTTTAGAATCAGAATGGTAGTTTAAAGACTGAGCTTTAAGGCTTGCCATCTTTGATGTGACTGAGTGTGTTTTATGATCAGAGGTCCTGTGATCATCTTTTTTGCAAATCATGCAGTAAAGAATTCTATAGCAATCATCAGTGATATGATTGGTATAGTTACACAGTTCACATCTTTTCAGGGGTTTTGAGGGTTTGGGTTTGGTTCTTGAGGAAGCTGGTTTTTGTTCCTTCTTGGATTGAGAAGGTTTCTCAGAAGATGCAATCTTCTCACCCAGCTTCCTGACCATTTCAGCCAACTGATCAAATTTAGAGTCAGGGCTTTGGGTTATTACTTCAGAAGGGACTGAAGATGATGAGTCATCAGTATTTACTGAGACTTCAAGTGTTGGTCTTTTCAGGATTGTTTTTCCCATTCCTGACCTCTCCTTTGGAGAGTGTTGAGAGTAGACCATTGGTGGGAGGCCTAAGTTGGGTGCAGCACCCTGAAGGGTATTCAGTGGTGGGAGTGGTGGATATGATTCTGATTCAGACTCATTTACTGACTTAGTATTACTGATTTGTTCAGTGAGTTCAAGCTTACTGAGTTGTTCAATAAGTCCATGCATATTTTTCAAAGCCTGACTTTCGGGAAGCAAGATCTTTCCAGTCTCAAAGTTTGGTAACTTACTGACTGGGTTGTCCCTGACAATCCAGTCATTTGACTTGGGAAGCATTTCTTGCTCAAATGATATGCCAGCTGGAACAAAGGTCAATTCACTGGGACTTACATAGGGGTTAACCATGTGATGGTCAATTCCTATTGTTTTCCTAGGGATTAAACCCACAGTATCAAAGACCTTGGGGTTCTTTTTGGTCCAGCCTTGGATGACAGCCTTTTCTTTGTTAAGTTCAGTTTGTAGGGCTTGGTTTTGTTTCAAAATTTCAGTGTTCTGAATTTGTAGAGTAATTGTTTCTAATTTGGCTTGCTTCAGTACAAGCAATGCATCTCTACATTTATTCAATTCTGACACTATGCTGTTATATCTTGAAAACATGTTAAGCCTTTGTTCCTCAACAAATTTAAGATCTACACAAATATAATTCATGTAAGACTGCCAATCAGAATCATCATCCATAGAAAGTAAAGTGTTTACCTTCTTCATGGTGATGTTTAACCACTCTCCATTCCTTGCATGACTTTTCCCAACAGCCACCTGATCACCTTCAGAGAGTGCCATCAATGCACTCACTCTAATTTCCTCATCTGAGGAGACCTCTTCTTCATCCCAATCATAAGCTTCAGCAACTAAAACCTTGTTCTTTGCCTGAATAGGTTTGGATGTTTGAGCAGCCTGAGACAAAGAGGGATTAGTTTCAAGAATTGCAAGTTTAGCCTTAGCTTTCCTATATTTTGCTTCAAAGTCTTTTTGACCCTTGTTTTGAAATTGGTGGGTCGACTGAAACATTCTAGGTTGAAACTTGCTAGTTCCCAAGGAACTATTTCCTGAAAATTTGTAAGAGGGTTCTGAGATGGTTTTAGAATAACAATCCCTAGCAAAATGACCCTTTTTACCACAATTAAAGCATTCAGTGGTTTCATTTGCTTTTCCTTTTGAAAAGTTGGACTGGTTTCTTTTGATGAAACGTTTTGAACTAGCAAGGAGTGCCCTCTCTTGGAATTCCAAGTTTAAATCTTTTAGGTACTCATCACTAGTCCTTTCATCAATTTCATCCTCAGAATCCTCTTGAAAGTCCTGCACAACACCATTAGTATAAAAAGCAGTTGATATGGGTGTGGAGGTCAAGGCCTTTTTGGACTCAAGAGCTTTTGAGTTAGGGTATCTCCTTGAGATTAAGTTTTCTTCATAGACAAACTTCCCATAGATCTCAGGGAGCTCAAAGGGTCTGAATGTGATTAGCATTCCTCAGGCCTTGTGAGAAGTTTAGCCACTTCTCAGGGAGACTGTTGACAAAGCCAACATTTGTCTCATGCTTAGACAAAACTACACCATCATTTGATAGTTCATTTATCAAGGTCTTGTATCTGGTATAAGTATGAGAGAGACTTTCAGAGTCTTTTGCCCTGAAAGTATTATACTCAAGTTTCAGGTCCATGACCCTGTTTTCCTTGGTATCTGAGGGACCCTCAAAGCTATTGACCAAGTCATCCCAAGTTTGCTTGGCTTTTGAACAGTTGATGACTGATTCCATTATATCGTCAGGAAGACATGATATAATGATGCTTTTCAGGCGTTGGTCTTGATTGACCACCCTCCTCTCATCAATGGTCCATTGAGCCTCAGGCTTGTTTATCCCTTCTGTAGTCTTTGGGGCATAAGGACCATCTTTGACACAAGTGATGTAGTATGGTTCCATACCAGTCAAGTAGTAAAGCATTCGCTTTTTCCGCTTGCTAAATTTACCAGCTTCAAGTCGTGGGGCAACAGCTGAAAAGCTTCCACCCTTTTTGTCGACTAGCTGGGCACATTTGCATCAGTCATAGTAGGATCTTGGTTTTAAAAACCTTGAGCACTCTTGGTTAATTTTGAAAGATTTTATAAACCAGAGGCTCTGATACCACTTGTTGTTCCCTTAACACGCTTAGAGTTAACTATAAAGTTAATCTATTTGTGTTTATGACTAATACAATGTATTGATTAATTCTAATAGTTAATGAAACGTTAATATAAAACACACAGTATTTTCAATGTTTAAATTCTTATTAGAAATGAATCAAAGAATCTATTACCCAAGTGTTTTGCGGAACAAACACTTGGGATTGAATAGACAAGGTATGGTGTCTCCTATCTAAACTCTAGCTTTGCTTAAGTGGTAACAATTCGACCCACTGAGCTATCTCAGGGATACGTTACTCTTTGTAGGAGAAAAGGGGTATTTGTGTAAGTCTAAACTTTAATTGCACAAGAATACCTTACCCACTTTTCTCCTATCCGTTTGCTATTTATAGGCAAACATGTTAAGAGTACTGAAGATTAAAACTAGATAAACAAATAGGAAGCGTGTCTGACAACTACTACAGTAGTTTTCATTTTCAAGAACCAATGGGATTGCGCCAAAAAGTCTTCGAGTGTCAGACCTTACATTTCTTCGACTTTTAGCCACCTAAGGTATGGTTTTTCTGACCCAGATAAGACTTGTTCTTATCTTCTTAAAACCATCCCTCTTTTCCCGCCTTTTATTCATGCATTAGGTTCTTCAGGCATTTGTCTTCAACCTTCAGTTGTTGTTGTTGAGGAGACTGGGTTCAGTGAGCTCTTATCTAAAGCTCACTGATCCATTACCTTCTTCTTCGTCTCAAGTAACACTTCAGTGAGTACCGCCTCACTGTGTGGTGAATCTTTCTTCTTAGACTCGTCCTGATCATTTTGAAGGTAACTCACTGAGTGGCTGTTCACTCAGTGACTTAGAATGTTTTCGGTTTCATTTACACTTAACTTAATTTGTATTCAAATCTTGTTTTAACGACTCTTGGGTACTGAAGGACCCAATAAAGGAATTGATGGATATTTGTACCAAATTGACTCAAAGGGTGACTGGATCGGAGAAAAAACTCAAGGAGACAAAGAAAGAACTCAAGGAGAAATAGCAGTTGTATAGTACTGCTTACAAGAAGCTCATTGAAAAAGTGAAGTAATTGCAGTCTAAAGTCAAGTCACTTAAAGCAAAGAGAAAGGCAAATATTGGGGAGTCTACAAGCTCAGATGATGATGATTCAGATGATAACATGGATGATTCTTCCAAACAGGGGAGAAAGACAGCTGATATTGATCAATACCCCAATATTTCTTTGGTTGAAGAGAATGTTGAGTTTCAGGGGAGGCAATATATGGGTGAAGAAAATTTGGATGCTGAAAATATTGGTATTGCTCATCAACAAGTTATGGTTGTGTATGATAGAAGGCAAAGGGCAGATAAAGGAAAGGGCATTATGATTGAAGAAGTGCCACCAAAGAAGGTCAAGAAGAGTGTTCTTGCTCAGATTAGTTTTGATGAAGAGGTAGCTAGTAAATAACAGGAAGATGAAAGAGCAAAATTTGAGATTGCAAAATTCCTTGATCAAAAAAGACTTGCAAATGAACAATCTGATGCACTTCTGGCTAACAAGTTACATGATGATGAACAAGCAATGTTTAATCACGCTCAACAAGTTCAGTCTATGATTGCTGCTGATGATGTTTTAAAGGAAAGGCTTGGTGAACTCAGAGCATATTAAGTGTTGTCCATTGAAGAGAAGTCAAGAAAACTTGCTGAACTAATAAATTCAAGAAGAAAGTCTGCTACAGAACAAAAAGCCAAAGAAAAGAGGAGTAAACCATCTAGTCAAGCTGAGCAAAGAACCACCATGTGTATTTACATGAAGAACATGGCTGGATACAAAAGGAAGCATTTCCAAGTTAAAAGTTTTGAGGAGATCAAGAGTGAGTTTGAAAGAGTTTACAGAAGAGTGAACACATTTATTCCCATGGGAACAGAAGAACCAACTAGAGCTACAAAGAGAGCTGGTATAATATTGGAGTCTGAATCTTCAAAGAAACAGAAGATTGGTGAAGAAGAAGTACTTACTGTTGGGAATTAAATGTTCTGAAGATTAGTACTCCTGAGAAGAATACACTAGCAGTACTAACTGCTAGTGTATAATAGATGACTGCTCAAGATATAACTAACAGTACTAACTGCTAGGTTAGTACTGCTAGTTCAATTAAAGATACTGCTTAATGGATACCATTCTCATACGACTTTGTAGAGGATAAGTATTGAAAAGATCTTTTGTGTATAATAAGTCAAATATATTTAGTAGATACTTATCTTGTAAAGATCTCCTTTGGACTATAAAAAGGAGATCTTAGGGCAGATATTATTATCAGTTGAAGTGAGATACTGACACACACAACAAGCAAGTGACACAAGTGGGAAAAACATCATCATTCATAGTTTTCATAGATATTTAAGGTTTTGTAACCCTAGTGATAGTGAAGATCACTCGTATTATTCTCAATAATATTGAATCGTTTGGTTTTAACATTGTGTGTTCATTATTCTAATACAAAGCATTACTGTTCCAATACACAAACCAATATTCTTCTAAGTGTGGTTAAGTAGATTCCGCATATATAATCATATTCACTCAAAGTATCATATACACATTACAAAGGAGTAACATCCTAAGTGTATCAAATCAATCCACACAAGTGGTATCAGAGCCCAGTTTGATACTATTGATTTAGAAGAAGTAATGGACATGGAGACAACTCAAACAAATGTGGCTGCTAAATTGTCAATGCCAAAGCTGAATGAGTTTGATATGTGGAGGTTAAGGATAGAACAGTACTTCCAGGTGCAAGATTATACACTCTGGGAAATTATTAAAGAAGGAAACTCTTTCAAGCCTTCAACTAGTACATCAACAGTTGATGGTAAGGTAGTGACAACTGTGCAGACCAATCCAGTGACTGCTGAAGAGAGATTTCAAAAGAAGAATGACCTCAAGGCCAGAAGTATGTTGATGATGACCATTCCAAATGATCAACTTTTAAATTTCAGCAAGTTCAAAGATGCTAAGACATTGTTTGAGGCCATTGTTGCTAGGTATGGTGGGAATGAAGCCACCAAGAACACTGGTATAGAAAGTGGCTTTTTTCACACAAAAAATGCGTGACTATATACATATAGTCACACACGTTTTTGTGGCTGTTTTCATTGAAAAAGCGTGACCAAAACCCGAATATGTGTGACAAATTAGGCACAAGTTTTATTGGATTTATCAGTATGTGTGACTATTTACCATCTTATGGCCACATGAATATATAATAAATGTGACGTTTGTGATGATTTAGTCACACAACGTGTGTTGTTTTTTTCGAATTAGTCACATAAAATTTAAAAAACAGTGGCCAAAAGTGTTAATAAGTGTGACCATATGCTATTTAAAGTGAAGAAATGTGTATTTTGTGTGACTATTGATCATCCAATGGTCACATGAATTTTTAGTTTGTGTGGCCTTTTGTAATATTTAGTCACACAAAGCATATTTTTTTTGGGTATTTAGTCACATACAATTAAGCAAAAAGTGGCCAAAAGTGTTAATAAGTGTGACCATATGCTGTTTAAAGTGAAGAAATGTGTATTTTTTGTGACTATTGATCATCCAATGATCACATGAATTTTTAGTTTGTGTGGCCTTTTGAAATATTTAGTCACACAAATCATGTTTGTTTTGGGTATTCAGTCACATACAATTAAGCATAAAG
The DNA here is from genome assembly GCA_021014915.2 of Artemisia tridentata subsp. tridentata. Taxonomy (NCBI): domain Eukaryota; kingdom Viridiplantae; phylum Streptophyta; class Magnoliopsida; order Asterales; family Asteraceae; genus Artemisia; species Artemisia tridentata. Next base: position 221,728,041 of record CP139501.1, on the reverse strand, counting down.
TGGCCAAAAATGTTAATAAGTGTGACCATATGCTGTTTGAAGTGAAGAAATGTGTATTTTGTGTGACTATTGATCATCCAATGGTCAAATGAATTTTTAGTTTTTGTGGCATTTTGTAATATTTAGTCACACAAAGCATGTTTGTTTTGGGTATTTAGTCACATACAATTAAGCAAAAAGTGGCCAAAAGTGTTAATAAGTGTGACCATATGCTGTTTAAAGTGAAGAAATGTGTATTTTGTGTGACTATTGATCATCCAATGATCACATGAATTTTTAGTTTGTGTGGCCTTTTGAAATATTTAGTCACACAAATCATGTTTGTTTTGGGTATTCAGTCACATACAATTAAGCATAAAGTGGCCAAAAATGTTAATAAGTGTGACCATATGCTGTTTGAAGTGAAGAAATGTGTATTTTGTGTGACTATTGATCATCCAATGGTCACATGAATTTTTAGTTTGTGTGGCTTTTGTAATATTTAGTCACACAAAGCATGTTTGTTTTGGGTATTTAGTCACATACAATTAAGCATAAATTGGCCAAAAGTGTTAATAAGTGCGACCATATGCTGTTTAAAGTGAAGAAATGTGTATTTTGCGTGACTATTGATCATCCAATGGTCACATGAATTTTTAGTTTGTGTGGCCTTTTGTAATATTTAGTCACACATCGAATTAAACAAAGAGTGACCAATAATGTTGATAAGCGTGACCATATTATGTGACTGCATCTTTTAGTCACAGGGTTACTACTAGTATTACTAAGTTAGTACTGTTGGAGCAGAGTTGCTACTGCTAGTACTAAGTTAGTCCTGCTGAAGCAGAGTTACTACTGCTAAAACATTATTAAAAACCACAAGAAATTTCAAATTAAATTAAACTCGAATGTTTATAACTGAACAAAATATACAATTGTAAATTTGTAATGTCGTACTTAATTAATCAAATTCTCAAGTACCATAACCTAAAGACTTTTGAATCTTCACCGGCTTAGCAGCGTGTTGCCTTAAGTCGTAAATAGATATATATTGTTTCTTCGATGGTACCGGTGGTACACATTTAGTCACAGGGTTTGTTGGTGTAACCTGTAGTAAACAAAAGATGCTTCTAACAAACATTGAATTAAATATGAAGAATTATATATATGTAGGTTGAAAAAACACATGTATGTACCTCCTCTTCAAGAATAACTTGATCCTTTGGCCATGCAGCGAAACCACTTACGCACTCCTTAACTGTTTTTAACCCATTATTTGCTACGTCCGGTATGCATGCTACAACAACTAACGATGAATCAATTGACACTCTGTAGCAATCATTTGGGAGTGGTCGGTTATGCAGCATTTTCTTTCCATTAGCCTGGTATACGGTACCCAAAGCAACGATATTTCTTTTCTTTACGTGCCACAGTTTGCACTTAAATGTCTACAAAAAAAGAATTTTTGCATGTATATATCAGAAATTATTTAAACAAAAGAATAACAAGAAACATGTTGAAATACATACTGTTAGCAGTGCTTGTGTTGGAGACACATTTTGTTGCGATTAGGAATTCGGAGACCCGTTTTGTCACTTCTTAGGCTTTGTCTTGGGTCCGACAGTTTTAGCAAGTTCCTATATGTATATATAAAACATGTTACATTATATAAACAAAAGAATAACAAGAAACATGTTGAAATACATACTGTTGGTACTCCTTGTGTTGGACACACATTTCCTTGCGATTGGGAATCTGTAGACCCTTGTTGGCTTACATCTGAGGCTACTGGCAATTGAGATGACAAATTTAACTGCACCCCTTGTTGAATCAACTGCGCCATCAGTTGAGTAAGTATTCTCTTTGTTTCTATAATCTCATTGGACAATTTCTTGATCTGGTCATCAGATTCTTTCTGCACAAAAAATATAGGAAATGTTGGGATTAAAAGTCTTCTTGATGCTGTTAGAGTAACTGATGCTCTTATTTGTGTCAATGCTGCTCAGCTGGAGTTAGTGCTGCTCATGAACTTCAATGAAAAATATGGCTAGTGTTTACTACTGCTAGTACACAGTTACTGCTGTTAGTACGCAGTTAATACTGCTGGTATACAAGTTACTACTGCTAGTACACAGTTAATGCTGCAGGTATATAAGCAGTCAAACTTACAAGTTTATCTCCCACTGATGAAATCTCATCATCTGGAAATTCGTCGTCTTTGTTTACCCTTCCTTTCAACCACATTATACCACGCGGGGGTTCTTCATCTGCTTCAATCTCTTTATTTTCGATCTAATAAACATCAAATGCATACACATGTAAAGTTAAAACAAGATAAAAGAAAATATGAAGATGCATACACATGTAATCTTACCATTTTCTCTTTCAAATAAACATATCCACCTCGTCCCATTTTATGCTGATAAATATTTTTGGAACGCGACATTTTAGCTTTATCAGCTATCTCCTAAAAACACAAAATCATAAGGCGTTTACATGCGGTAATGCTGCAAACTGAAAATTATGAAATGACATATAGACTTAAATAAAGATGATTAATTAAAACTTTGTATCCATCGTTGGTCGTGTGGTTTACAAACTCGACCCAGTCTTCTGATTTCACAAATCGACTATACTTGGCCGGGACTTCATTTAGTTTGGAAGGTGTATTTAGGTGGGGCAAAATGTATTCTTCTTTGAGCTTCGTTCTGAAAGTCCTTAGCAATTTACCAAGACGAGTCATTACCAATTTTCTGAATGTCACGTCAACATCAAACTATCGCTGCAAAGATTAACACAATGTTGTTAATTAGTTGCACATAATGTAACTGCATAGATAAAATTATGTAGTATTGGGTTAAAAAATAGTATATATGTACAGTGATTTCAGTCCATAGTTTATCTCTTGATTCTTTATTCATATTTCTCCAGGAAAGATTCTTCAAACCTATGTGCTCACGAACCAGATCTCCCAAAAAACTCGAAAACAGTGCTCTTTGTAACCCTGATACCCTATTCAATGCATCGAAGGTTACCTTGAGCTTTATTCCACCAGGGTTGCCATATTTCATGCGAAACTTAAATAGCCTGGTTATGCCTCTCTTAGCTAGTATCCGATCTGATTGGTTGGTTCCAGGCGCATCTAGATCTTCATCATCAGAATACTTTTCGGATTCAAAGTCTATGTTGTTATCATCATTTTCATTATCAGCAGGAAGCAAATGATGATTATCAACAATAGGTTGAATTCCCATGACTCTTGAGTAACAATGGGTATAAGAAAATGATTTTGGCTTTGAGAGTAATGGTGATAGAAGATTTGATATTTTTTTTTGTAGTCTTTTTTTTAGGATAGAAGAGAGGGTATAGGAAGAATATGAATCATACCTTATTCTTGGTAACTGCTTCTAATTAGGTGATTTCAAAATTTTGGATGAATATTTTGGCTCCAAATTCTAATTTCTAAATAACAATTGAATTATTTAAAAATTTTGTCTTTAATTTGAACCTGTTAAGTAAAGCATAAACTTGAATAAATCAAAATTTTGGCTCCGAATGTTATATATCATTATCTTAATCGTAAATCATGAACCAAGATCTAGAACAAAGATCATGAACACAAACTGCATATCAACTCAAAAACTCAAATTTACAAAATTACACCAAGATCATGAACACAAACTGACATCATTTAACACAAACTGCTACCATTAAATCATAAACCAAAATGAAATCAAGAACCCAAACTTCTACCATTAAAAAAATATGTGCAATCATCAAATCAACAACAGAAACTGCTACCATTAAATCTAACTGTGCAATCATCACATCAAGAACACAAAATACTATCATTACAGTTATAAAATAGATACAGTTAAACTACTAATTACCAGTTATTGTACCATTAATAATTACATTTAACCAAATTAAATGTCTGAACTACTACTACCATATTAAAGTACCAAATACCATTTACACAAACACAAAAGCTGTTAATGGATGTCCTAAACCCCTAAACCATCTTCTTACACAGCTGTCCCAAGACAATATCCTGAGTAAATTTCTTTTTGTGTGCCTTGTCAACTGGTATTTGAGAGGATTGAGTTTTGGTAGTAGCTTGAGAGGATTCAGCTTTGTCATTTACCTACAAGTTGAACGAGTATAATGGATTAAGTCTAGAGAATGTCATAAAAGTAGCGAAACAACACCTATTAAATGGACCATTATTACCCCATTTGTGTCAGCATCACCAGATTCTTCATCGCTAGAGAAATAGAAATGGCTCTTTCTCTTCCAATCTGTGTTTTCTCATACCTCCTAATAGTTCAACATACCATTCGTTTCAAAAAATTTAATTAATAGTATAAAGGTATACAACTTTAGCCACAAACACATAACAAGTTTAGTATACCTTGTTGGAAATGATTTTGAATTTAGACCTAAGAATTTTTGCCTTTGAACCTGTAAAAGCATAAACTTGAATAAATTAAAAATTCACACAGCTTTACATTCAACAATAAATTCACACAGCTTTACATTAGAATTGGTAACAACACCAAACATCACCATTTATAGATCAAAAGCCTGTTACTAATTATTGTACAACGAATCATCAACTGATATGTGAAAACATTAAAAAATATACCTTTGTTGTTATTTGGATTCTTTGTTTGCGTGTTTGTGTTTGCCAGAAGAATGTGTGTTTTGATTAGGGTTTATTGATTACTGTGTGTGTTTACAATTGATCCGGTAAAGGGATTAATTGCCGGATGACTATTGAAGTGGTGGTTTGGTTTAACTATGACGTGGCAGAAAAAAAAAAATATAATATATATATATATATATATATATATATATATATATATATATATATATATATATAATAATAATAATAATAATATAATAATAATAATAATAATAATAATAATAATAATAATAATAATAATAATAAAGCTAATGGTGTTGACGTGGCGGTGAAAACCGGCTATAGGCGGTAACTAGGGATGGAAACGGTTCGGGTTCGTGGCGGGTTTTAGTGTACCCGTACCCGAACCCGTTTATAATATACCCGTACCCGCCCCATATCCCACCGGATACCGGATTAATATTATCCATCGGTTTTTCGGGTTTCCCCGCGGGTATCGGTTATCCGTAATTAAAAGTTAAAGAAAATGAATATCGTATCAAACGATTTAACGCAACGTATCGCAACGCAACGTACTCGGCACGATATTCACCAAAAAAATCAAATGCGTAAGAGGTTTCAAAAGTTAATCATTCTCATTTCAAAAAATAATCTTGTTTTAGCCTTTTAAAAGGGTTTGGTATCATCATTCGTGTAAAGGTAGAGAACACGGACTCACGAGTACTCACTAAAAAAAAACGAATAACCGAATAGTCGAGAAGAGTATTGACAATAACTCGAGTCGAGACGAGATGACGAAAACAAGTCAAAGAGATAACTAACAACAAACATATCAAATAAGATGAGTCGATTGGTAATCGTCGGTACTTTCCCATAATCCCGTTTATTAGTACAAGGTATACTCATTTTATGATTTAAAACAAGTTTGGAATTACGACAAAATTAATCTTTGGAAATAACAAAATTTTGCCATGACCCTTTCATTTATGGAAAGTTTCCAAGTCAAAATACTTTACTAAAAATCAATTTCCCAAGTAATTTATAATATAACGAGTATTTATATAAACCCTAAACCCTAAACCCTAAACACTAAACCTTAAACTCTAAACCCTAAACGCTAAACCAATCCGTAACTCAAACAATAACCAAATGAATAGTCCAATAAATCCAAATATGTTAGTGTACGGGTAGCATGTATCGAATAGTCCAATAGCCCTCGTGTGTTCCGTTTTATTTGGGATAAAAATGGAACACACGAGGGCTATTGTACTATTCGAGACATGCTACCCGTACACTAACATATTTGGATTTATTGGACTATTCATTTGGTTATTGTTTGAGTTACGGATTGGTTTAGCGTTTAGGGTTTATAGTTTAGGGTTTAGGGTATAGGGTTTAGGGTTTATATAAATACTCGTTATATTATAAATTACCTGGGAAATTGATTTTCAATAAAGTCTTTTGACTTGAAAACGTTCCATAAATGAAAGGGTCATGGCGAAATTTTGTTATTTCCAAAGATTAATTTTGTCGTAAGTCCAAACTTGTTTTAAATCATAAAACGAGTATACCTTGTACTAATAAACGGGATTATGGGAAAATTCCGACGATTACCAATCGACTCATCTTAAGCTTTTAAAGATCCTTTGTAAGATCCGGATCGTTTTTGCTTTGCAGTATCGTAAAATCGTAAGATCCTAAGATCAGGATCGGGATCCTGACAACCATGGTTTCACGTACACTTCTAATTTCCTTACTTCGTTTCGGCGGCATGGACCTTGTTTTCAGAAATTATCGATTTTCAAAAATTCATATATTTTAATCCGTAAGTCGAAACGGGTCGTATGACCTATCGTTTCGAAGGTAATTGAATGTACTTTCATTTAAAAAGAGCCTCAAGGGCTGAATGTTTATAGATTATTGTCAGATGTCAAAAGAGTAACAGTATGTCCGTAAAATTCAATCGTTTCCGCGAGTAAAGTTTAAGTTTTTGGTCTAAGCGGGCACGGGGTGTTACAACTTAACCAAATTTAATAACAAATATCTCTACAACTTTTAATTTAACAATTGTTTTTATTTCTTTCTTTTATTTTTGTCCAAGTCGAGTCAATATCAAGTCGCAAAAAATAAGTTACTATTTCCTTTCGAGTCACGGTCAAACATTTATTCCCTCGGGTCAATAATAATGAACCCGGTCCCAAATCATCCCAAACATCACAAACAACTAGTTGGAAATATTGAGTTTTGAAGTTTATTATTCACAAAGCATGAAATACAACTAGTTGTTGCATCAACTCATTGTACATGGAAAGTCAATACTTGGTAAAAGGAAATTGGAGACTTTTTAGTACAACTTCAATTCACAGTTTACTTTTGGCGCGCGCCTTTGGTCCCTTTTCCCGCCTAAAGTCTTAGGAACCATTCATCTACCTCTCCAGCCTATTTATACCTATCGATTGTATACCAAAGAACACACACAAACACATATATCCCTATCAATTCAAAGAAAACTTCAATAATGGCAACAAGTAATGGTAACTTTCAAAATGATGCTAAAGAGTACGAGTGGGTGTTAAACAACAATTTGCTGTTTGACGCAGTGTTTGATCATTTCGGGTATGAACCCGTTGCAGAATATGGGTCATATAGGCAGGTAAACACGTAGATGAGGAGTACAATTTTGAACTGGCTGAATGCGCAACACTTTTACTGGGATGAGGTTGGGGGAGAAGATGAAGAGAATGATGAAGATGAAGAGGAGGAGGAAGGTGAAGAGGAGGAGGTGGCTCAAAGTGATGTGGTGCAGCAAAATGAAGAGGATCAGCAGCAAAATGTGGTGGAGCAGCAAAATGTGGTGGTGCCTCAAAACTGGGGGAGCAGCAAGATGGGTTTCAAGACCCTTATAATCTAGAAAAGAGGATTAGCGATCTTGAAATTTTGTTTAAACGACTCAAGGAAAGGAAGAAATTGATGGGAAGCAGGGAAGAGAGCTCTGGTTCTAAGAAGTTGGGATGAAATGGAGTGAAGCAGTTTAGGATGATGGTGTTTTTATGTTTTTAGTATGTTTAGTATTTAGGTTGGATAATTAGATGTATATATGGTTGTAGCTTTTAAAAAATATCAATGAAATATTTGATGTTTAATTAATTGTTTATGGTTTCTTGGATAATACAGTCTTTTTAGAAGACTATTAACACTTAAACAGTAAACTGTGTTGTAATGCAAGAACAACAATATCACCAAAACTGATTAAGTGTCTTCCTTTACACTTAATCACCTCCAAATGTATGAGTGCAGTATTGTTTTATAAGAAAATTGAATTCATTCTGCTGAGAAAAATTTTTTGCACAAAGTTTGTACTGCTAGGCAAACGTTTTTACTGCTAGCGTAAAACTTTGTACTCCTGGGTAGCCGTTAGTACTGTCTGGGCTTTAACCGTGCTTTATTTCAAGCCGTTGGGATAATGTTTGTCAATTACTTCGATTTAGGGTTTCATAAATTGGATAACTCTCTTTCTTTATATGATTTATACCATTTCTTCAAACTTAAGAAACAATTAATTGAAGTTGGTCCAATCATAACCCAGCACTCTAATCAAGCATTTAATCAATTTTCATGGCAAATTTAGAGTTTTGTGATACACATAATGAGGTTGCATTCTTGGAGAAAACTAGAAGGGAGTCAAGACTTCCACCAGATAGTAGATTTTCTAAACACTACCCACATCAGGTATGCTCTTACAGTCAATCCTACTATCTATGTCTCTCAAACCAAACAGTTTTGGCAGACTGTTACTACCAATACATTTGAGAACGGAGACAAAGAGTTAATTGCAACAGTTGATGGAAAAAAAATAATTATTACTGAGGCATCTGTTAGGAGGCATCTCCATTTAGCAGATGAAAATGGTATTAGTTCTTTGCCTAATACCGAAATTTTTCATCACCTTTCTAGAATGGCATATGACACATCTTCTCAAATTCTGACTTTTCAAAAAGAATGTTTTGCCCCACAATGGAGATTCTTCATACGTACCATCCTTCATTGTTTAAGTCCAAAGAAAACCTCATGGGAGCAATTCAGTAGCAATATCGCAACTGCTCTCATTTGTTTAGCAACAAACAGGACTTATAACTTTTCAAAATTAATTTTTTATGGTATGGAGAAAAATGTGGATAACAAATACAAGTTTTTAATGTATCCAAGGTTTATACAAACGGTTTTGAATATACGGAAAATTTTTCTTCTATCTCATAAAATTGTTTATACAACTCCTTGCCTTACTCAAAAACTGTTCAGTAACATGAGCATGGCTTCTAGGGGGTTTAATGGGATAGTAGTTCCACTTTTTGAAACAATGTTGGTTCAAAATCAAAACATTCACGGTGAAGGATCAACAAGCCCAGTTGAGTCCCATCACACACCCACAGGTTCATCTGGTTCTCAATTAGCTTTACAACCAACTTCATCACCATATAGGAGTTCATCCATAGAGGAATCTTTTGTTCCTCAGCCAAATATGGGGGAAATGCCCCATGATTCACCTCCCCCAAGAGATAACACACCTGGAAGTGATGAGGGCAGAGTGTCACTAAAGGAATTGATGGATATTTGTACCAAATTGACTCAAAGGGTGACTGGCTTGGAGAAAGAACTCATGGTGACAAAGAAAGAACTCAAGGAGACAAAGCAAGAACTCAAGGAGACAAAGCAGTTGTATAGTACTGCTTAAAATAAGCACATTGAAAAAGTGAAGAAATTGCAGTCTAAAGTCAAGTCACTTAAAGCAAAGAGAAAGGAAAATATTGTGGAGTCTACAAGCTCAGATGATGATGATTTAGATGATAACATGGATAATTCTTCCAAACAGGGGTAGGAAGACAGCTGATATTGATCAAGAACCCAATATTTCTTTGGTTGAAGAGAATGTTGAGTTTCAAGGGAGGCAAGATATGGGTGAAGAAAATTTGGATGCAGAAAATATTGGTACTGCTCATCAACAATTTATGGATGTGTATGATAGAAGGCAAAGGGCAGATAAAGGAAAGGGCATTATGATTGAAGAAGAGCCACCAAAGAAGGACAAGAAGAGTGTTTATGCTCAGATTAGTTTTGATGAAGAGGTAGTTAGTAAACCACATGAAGATGAAAGATCATAATTTGAGATTGCAGATTTCCTTGATCAAACAAGACTTGCAAATCAAGCAATTGAGGCAATGTTTAATGACGCTCAACAAGTTCAGTCTATGATTGATGCTGATGATGTTTTAAAGGAAAGGGTTGGTAAACTCAGAGCAGATGAAGTGTTGTCCATTGATGAAAAGTCGAGACAACTTGTTGAACTATAAATTCCAGAAGAAAGTCTACTGCAGAACAAAAAGCCAAAGAAAAGACGAGTAAACCACCTAGTCAAGCTGAGCAAAGAAACACCATGTGTGTTTACATGATGAACATGGCTGGATACCAAAAGAAGCATTTCCAAGGTAAAAGTTTTGAGGAGATCAAGAGTGAGTTTGAAAGGGTTTACAGAAGAGTGAACACATTTATTCCCATGGAAACAGAAGAACCAACTAGAGAGAGAAAGATATATGGTCTAATATTGGAGTCTGAATCTTCAAAGAAACAGAAGATTGGTGAAGAAGAAGTACCTACAGCAGAGGAAGAAGAAACAGCAGATGAATTAACTGATGAAAGGCTCAAGCAGCATATGATTGTTATAATCCCAGAAGCATTGAATATTCATCATCCTATTCAAGCTAAACATCCAATTATTGATTTGGAGATACACAAAGATACATTTGGGAAAGCTTGGAAGATAATCAGGGTAGGAGGACACTCAGAATTTTATAAGTATTTTTATGATATGCTGAAGATTTTTGATAGAGAAGACTTGAACAATCTATGGAGTCTGGTTCAAGAAAGTTTCAGATCTACAGCCGTATAGAAACAAAAGGTATGATGGAATTGAACAGGTTGTATGAACCTGATCCAAAAGATATCTTATGGCATTTTCGAGCTCATGAGTTGAGTACAAAATGGAGACTGTATGATACATGTGGTGTTCACCATGTATCTACAAAGAATGGAGTGGATGTCTACATGCTGATAGAAAAAGATTATCCATTAAGGGCAGCTAGCTTATTTGTTATGTTAGATGCTAAGCTCACAGTTACTGATGAAGACTCAGTAATGGCAAGAGAGTTACTGAGAAAGATCTTCAGACAAGCAAAAATGAAATAATGTTATTACTACTAGTGTAACTATTAGTACCGCCAGGTTTAACTTTGTACTAACAGGTTTAACTTTGTATAGAAGATATTTGGATTTTGTAACAATTTTCTTTAATAAAACAGATATTCTATAAGAGGAATAAAAAAGATGGTATTATCGAAAAAGACCCAAAGGCGGAGATGGTTGAGTTGATGGTGTTGTGAAGGGGAGGTCACATGTTCGATACCTGTGGCTTCCTTTTTGGTATTTCCCTCCCCAAAATTTTTTAAAAAGCCCCCCATTTTTTTCAGCAAATTTCAAAATTAAAGCCCCCAATATTTTTTTAAAAAGCCCCCCATATATATTTTTTTTAGCAAATTTAAAAATTAAAGCCCCCCATATTTTTTTCAGTAAATTTCAAATTTCGCACATTTCTCACCAATCACAGCCACTAGACACCAATCACAACCACCAGTCACCATTCACCAGTCACCATTCACCAGTCACATCACAGCCACCACTCACGCCGGTCCGGCCATCAACAACGGAGGGAGGTTCATTTAGATCTAAATTAGGTACTTTTTTTAATTAGGAAATCATTTTTTTATGCAATGGTGAAATTATATTATGCACAAAATTGTTTTTTTACAATTATAAAGATAGAAAATTCTGCCCAGACAGATTCCAGTTAGTATGTGCTTGATGTTTGTGATCAAAGGGAATTTTGAGTACCACTACAATACCCACTGTCCATTGTAATTATACACAAATGATTTGATGCTTATATTGGTTTAATTTATGACTTGTAGGATATATAGTTTTTCAAGTTGTATTTTGGGTTTAACATGAATGAAAAATAGCATCTTCAACTTGAAAACCAACTGTTATTACATAACAAAATTCTGCATACATAGATGCATTGTTACAGTAGCATCATAACATCAAGGCATACATAGCTAGCCAATGGTCCTTTTCCCTTTACCCTTAGTGAGTTCAATTAGGCATTTTCCCTTTCTCTTCTTTGCTTGGATTTCTTCCCAAGTTTCCTGATTTGGTAGGCCCAGAAATTATTCGCCTTTTCCCGAGATTGATAGAGTGTGAACTGGAGGAGGTTTTTTGGAGATTGTGGCTTTTTTTGAGACAGCTTCATCTTCAGATGTTGAATGATAGCTAGAAACCCAACTATCATTAAAAAAAGCTACTTTTAAAGGAGCTAAAATCAGAGCTTGAGTCAACAACCTTTCCCTTAGGTGGTATCTTACCAAGGCTACCTGTAGGAGGGTAGGGGAAATTCCAATCAGGTTTAGGAGACATTAGTTCTGATGAATCAGAGGATATTTCAATAACATTTGGCTTGGAAGTCATTATGGATGAGGTTTAATGTTTGACAGGTTTTTGAAGGTGTAATGTTGTATTTATGTAATGGCCATTTAAAGTAAAGAGGATCACATAGTTCAATGTATAAGTAAATGCCATTAAAGGCTTGGTTGGTATGTGCAGGTAACTTCCTGCATTTAGGTATAATAAACACAGTTTTACTTTGACTTTGACTTTCTTAAGTACTAACATTCCATTGTGTTGCAATTCTTCTAGTAAACCTTATTAAACACTTGACATTGTAACTTCATCAATCTAAAGCTTCATATGTGTACTAAACACTTGACATTGTAACTTGTAATAATCCCACATTTTTCTTAATCAGTGAAATTATACATATTAAATTTGTGGTAAGAAAAAACATACAAATCAAAAGGCAATTAGAAAATAATATTGACATTAACATAGATCCATTAATATTTAACATCAGACATCTATCGTTACCATTCGATTTACTTCCCAAAAGACATCATAAAAAGCACCCATCTTAAAAATCAGAAAAACTACCAACAACATTAACCATGAAACCACAAAACACAAAAGACAGAAACATAGACAACTAGCATATCAACCACATCAGTAGTCCATTGATCCAAACTTCGTGATAAAGTTGCACAAATCACCAAGACGCTTATGCTTTTGGGAAATATCAACAAGCAACCTATCAGATGCCATCATGTCCTCCTCTTGCATCCTCCTTAAATCAGCAATGCTTTTAAGAGCAGAATCAAAACCATATAAAAGCTTTAACTCCTTGATCATCTTATCCATATTGTTTATCAGCATTCTTTTCTCAGAAACCTTGTCCCTCAAATCATGAACTTCCTTGGAAGTAGCATCAACCTGTCGCTCATAGAAAACTAGCATCATGTCTTTCACAAGCTTTGAGTTTGCAACTGTTGCCAATTTAGAACAAATCACTAGTTTAGTTTCCATGATTTTGATAACAAAAACTTTTGAGATTTTTTGTAATTTTTAAATTTTATTTTGTAATTTTTAAATTTTATTTTGGTTTGTTAAGAAGAGATGTAAATTTTATTTTGGTTTGTTAACAATCAAGATACACCTAGAGGAAGGAAGATGTATCGAGCCTAGCAATGTGAATAGTGTGTAATGATGAAATAGTTGCCCATTTACTTGCAAATTGCAAGTAAATACAAAAACCATTAATACTATACAAAGTATTATTTTAATTTTCAATTTGCAACAAAAACCATTAATACTAGATTTTACTAATGTATAGTTTTAATATTTTCAAAATAAACATTTTATCCCACATTAGAGTTGGGCCCTGATAATGCTCAAATTGTGCATGTTTTTGGTCGCGTTATTCGTACTTTTATATGTGTTATTTGGTTATATTTATATGCTTTTGTTACTTAATCGTGCCAAAGTATTATTGCAAAGTATATATAGCCAAAAACAGGAGAAAGGAAGACAAAGATGAAAGAATGAAGAAGAAGGAAATATTTATGATTGTACGAAGATTCTTGTGTCAAGTTCCACACCAAATAGGCATTTCAAAGATTGAAGGTCCAAGTATTCAAGTTGACAAGTTCCAAGACAAAGAAAAGATCAAGTTTGGATGAAGAACCAAGAACCAAAAGAAGGGAACAAGTCAAACACCAAAAGTCCAAAAATGAGTTCACAGCAGCCCCATCCGATCGGATGCAGCCCGCAACCGATTCGAATGGAGGCCACATCTGAAGATTAACCGATCGATTGGAGCCAATACCGATCGGTTGGATGGTTCCTGTAATCCCAAACTTCATCATTAAGTGTCTCAACTTATTGCTCACGATTCTAGGCCCTTCCCAAAGTGTTTCTAGTCTCTTCTACTCTGCTTGGAGGCCAAGTTGTGTAGGATCGAGTACTTCGAGCTTGATTGAGCTTGGTATAAACAAGAACCTCTGCAATACAAGTGTTTATGCGGAAACTAAACAGCAAGTATTATAAAGAAGAAAACTCTAAAAGAACAATGATCCTCTATGGATCAAACTATTGAACTAAGAATCGTTTATTGAATATTAAAAGATGTTCAAGGCGTACATAAACTCATAGACGGGTTTAGCTTTTATACTAACAAGATCACCTAACCCTAACCCGTTCTACAAGAAAACGTGTAAAGAGATTAACAACAATCTCTTCTAAAAATAAATCATAACAAACATTCTAAATATACGGATAAACAAATAATACTATCCGCAGCAACAACACTATCGGCAGGAACAAGATAACACTGTCGGCAGCAATGAGCTTTCAGCAGGAACCAAGCTATCGGCAGGAACCAACTTTACACTATCGGCAGCAACAATGAACTCTTATTTCCCAGAGATCCTAACAATCCTCCCCTAATCTTGAGGTTGACTAGGTTAACCTGCAAGATTCCAATGTGATAGAGCTTTCATAAACTCAGGCTTGAGGACTGCGACTTAGCAGCAACAATAAGAAGTAACCAGCAGCAACTGCAATAACTTCAAGATTCCAACTTCTATAGCATCCAGCAGCAACTTCAATAGAGTAGCAGGAACATGAAATCTTCTTCAAAATAGATTTACTGGTCACCATAACATCACTTGAACTTGGCTGCTACTAATGACAAAATGTACATCAAATCTCTTTAAGTTTCATACTATTCTCATCACATCCAGGTGTGTAAACTCCTGTGAGAGGTGAATCATTGAAAATTAATGGATTTGATGTCTCTTTACCAATAGCCATCACTACTGGAGTAGCCAATGTTTAGGTGTGTTAGACCATGGTACATTGATAACCATCTGATTTATTAGCAAATCAGCAACTATAAACGGATTTGACTTGTCTTTACCTGTAGCCGTTTGCTCAGGACTAGCCAATTCTTTGGTTTCAACTGAACCTTGGTGAATTGAATACCAAATATGGATACCAAATGTCTGTACCACAAACCATACTTTTGTGGACTAGCCAATCCTTTGGATCCCATAAGGGTTACATCCATGGTGAATTGAGAACCATTTTCAACTCTCAGAAATGAATCATGGGTGAGTTGAAGAACCCTATAGCTTTAAGCAAGCTATTACAGCTATCAACGGATTTGATTATCACACCAGAGCCGTACCCTCATGGTGAGTCAACTCTTTCTTGTCTGCAAGACATGGTGAGTTGAGCACCATTTATTGTGTAGATGTAAACACCAACACTGTACCTGCAAGGTGTTGCTCAAAACCAACTTATTAGCACACAAATATACAATAAGAATTTTTTTTTTTTTTTTTTTTTTTTTTTTTTTTTTTTTTTAAACTAAGAAAAACACTCCAAAATAAAATAAGAAAAGAAAATAGAAAGAAAGAAATGAAAACTATACAACAACAACAAGAATAATCCTCCCCTTGAGCTTTATCCCTCCCCTTAAGCTGATGACCCCTTAGCTGCAACTTGATCCTTGATGAATTTAACCAATTGTTCAGCTGTGGTTAGATCATTTCCTATTGCATGCTTAGGAACTTTGACCTTCTGTGATAGCATTCTCTTCAACACTCCTTCAGTTAAAGGATAAGCAATATCCACAAACATAGTGAGGAACTTGCCAGAGGTGAGTTCCACAACATGAACATTGGAATAAGGATATAACTTCCAAGAGAAGACCCTCCATGATGATTGATTACCCCACACTAGTTTAGTCTTGTCACCATCCAATTTATTCATCAAGACTTGTAAATCTCCCCATAACAATAGGCCAATCTCAGTAGGAGTATTAGATTGATAATGATTATCTACAATCTCATAAAGACGCTCCAAATCTTGTCTTTCAACCCTATCCAAGATCTCCCTTAGAAATGTAAAGAACTTGATTGTCCCATCAAGAGAAAACCAAACATTTACATCACCATCTGAAGTAGATCTAATCTCCCAATGAGCAATATGACCCCAAGACTGAATGGAGTCATCTTCTGAATCACTTTCAGAACCAACCTCAATCAAATCATGATCATCCACTTCAAGAATATCCACAGAAGTGGAGTGGAAAGAATGACTCTTCTGCCTTGATCTTAGACCATATCGAATAATAGGAACAGACACAGAAGGCTCAGCAGAGATAGAAGCATTAGCAGTAGGAAGATCAGCAGGAACAAGATCTTCCTTTGTTACCTCAGATGCATCATCAGTAGAACTTGGAGCAATGAATGAATCATCCTTAGAGCCTTCTCCAGACTTCATTCTCTTTGCAACATCAGACTCCAAAGATGAAGATGCTCTTTTTCTGCTTTGTGGAATATCAGTATCTACTAAAGAGTTGAGCTTTGCATAAGTATCAAGGAACAATTTTTGAATGGCACCTTCAGGCCAACCTTTGAAATCACTGATCTTGTAGTTAGCTTCATTCCTTAGATACACCTTCATAAAATTGATATTATCTCTGTTTGTGGGCATCTTATATCCTAACCTTTGTCTTTCCTTGATCCTGTCCATCAATTCATTCCAAGTGGTTGCTCTTTGTTTCTTTAAGATGAATGCCTTGAGCAGATCAGACCTTGTATCTGAATCCAATTCGGACATTTGAAGAACCATAAATCCATGAGCTCTAATAATCATGTCAGTGTTCAACAAATATTCAACTTGTGCACTAAACACTTCTGAAGAAGGATCATCTGAACTTGGGTTATTTATAATCTCAGCAACATTCTTCTCATCAACAGACAATTGTCTTGCAAGCTCTTCATCTTGAGCAAGCTGTGCTAATCTAGCTTCTTCAGCAGCAATTTCCTGTTCATGCACCTTTGCAGCTATCTCTTCATCATGTTCAGTTGCTTCAGAAGGAATGATGTTACTTTCAGCAGCAACAGATGAACTTCCAACAGTAGTAACAGGATCCTTAGATGCAGAAGAAATATTTTCAACATTAGCAGTAGCAGCAGACACATCAGCAGCAATGGAGACATCAGTAGCAATGGAGACATCGGTAGCAATGGAGACATCGGCAGCAATGGTCCTTGGTTCAGTGGAGACCTGTGCTTGAGGAGTGATGTTGTGCCCAGAAGTTGTAGGAGCTTCAGTATTTGCACCATCAAGAGAAACAGATGCTAGAACATTAAGCCCATCAAATATCATATCATCCTGATCTTCCTCAGACTCAGAAAGAATAACCTTTCTTTTCTTTTGCATTTGACTACCCTCCAATATGCTGATCTTATCATTTAGTTCTTGGATAGTTCTACTAAATGCTTCATTAGAATCCCTGAGCTCCTTTTCCAAGCTCTCCACTTTCTCACCAAAAATCCTTTTTGTCTCATTAAGTTCTGACTCCAATGCCTCAATTTTCTTCACAGATCTTTCAAGTAGCTGAGACATAGAGGTGAGATCAACAGCATCATCAGTTCCACCAGCAGGAGCACTTGAAGTATTAGGAACTTCACTGACTCTGGGTGGAGAAACATTAAATCCCTCCCCTGCATTGATGTCAGAACTAACTGGCTGCTCATTGAATTCAACATTGTCATTAGTCTCAGGTGTAGGTGTCACTGGTCTGGGTGAAGGTGGTAATGGATCATCAGCAGCAATAGATGCAGATGCAGCAGCATCAACTGAAGTCTCTTGCTCAGGTGCATTAGGTGATGGTGGGATATTATCAGCAGGATCAGCATTGTCGGCAGGATCAGGGATATCAGCAGGATCAGGGTGGTGTAACATATGAGGCAACAAAGGCAAATGTTGGCCAGTAAAGTTCATCTTCATCAGGGCAAACATTTTGGCAGTCAACCTATTTATAATCTTAGGGGATGTATTAATGGTCTGTACACCTAAGATGATTTGAAGAAATCTAGGGTACATCAAAAAGCTGTTTTTACCATTACTTAGATTCTCAACCATTCCCTCAAAAATATATTTTGCCCAATTAAAAATTCTACCCTGGGATAAACAAACTAGACCAGATGCAACAGGGCTTGGACACTGATCCCATCCACCTGACTTAACACTAAGACACTGAAGTAAAGTATGAATCAGAAATCTCCATTGAGGAGACAACCTACTTTTCAAGAAGGTGCAACTTCCAGCAACAGGATACCCTATAGCTGCCATACCATCAAGAATGTCTTGCCTTGGAAGATCATATTCTCCTTGTTCCTCAGGAAATTGAAGCTGAACTCGAATCAACTCCTCAGTAATAACCACTTCTTGATTATCGATGGTAGCAACAATATCATTTTCCCTTCCCAGAACATGTCTTACTTTAGCTGTCCTCCAAAACTGTTTGACCAAAGAATCGTACACCGTCCCTGGGCAATAAGTGAGGGCATAACGAATAGATGACCCACGAAGGAATTCCAGCACTTCATCATAACCAGCACTTTTTGAAGATGATTCCAAATAAGCAACCTTGTTATGATCATCTTTGTAACGAAGAGTTGTCATTGTATTGAAGGAATGATTTAGGGTTTGAAATGAGAAGATTAGGGTTTGATATGTTTCTAAGAAATAGAGATGAGAGATGTGCAATTATATGTTGAGTTTCCAAAAATATCACTTTAAATTGCTGCTATTTATTGCACGTATCATTGATCAATAAACTTAAGAAAGTTTGACCTTTCGGCGGTAACACTTGGTCAATCGGCAGCAATAAAATCTTTGACCATTCAGCAGGAATGAAGTGGTTTGACCAAAGTCAACCTTCCGAACTTTGTCATTAAGAATAACTTACCCGAATTAACTCTCAATACCAACCATCAATAAATTTTGCACTAATCTCCATATCGTTATATAACCCTCAGATCACATAACTGTATCATCACAAAACCCTTTATTACCACAAATCAAACTCAATCTTCCAAAAGAAAACAAGTCACATTATGAGTTCATCCAAACATCCAATAATCGAAATCTCATCGGATTCTTCCTCCTCGAGTGACTCAGGATGGAACAACTACTTTCCCAAAACAGCATCATCTTCTAAAGTCAAAGGTAAGGCCAAGGTTGAGGAGGATTCATCTGATCCTCTTCCATCTACCCCTTCTTCTTTTGAGTACTTTAGCTCTGATGATGAAGATACATCAGAGTTGAAGTCTTTGGTGTATTACCAGGGCGAATGGGAGACTTTCCCTCCCAATTTTCCTTTAACAGATGAGGACAGAAGACAGATGAAGGAAACTGAAGCTCTGCTTGCTGAAGAGATGGAGAGAGCAACTGCAGCTTTTTATAAAGTACCGGTACCAAAAGGCAAGGCTAAACATCAAGAAGGTTCAAGCCGAGAAAAACCAAACCCTAGAAGTCGACACAATCAACAACGTGAAGGCAAAGATCCAAGACAAAGGGAGAATCTCACCAGAACCACTCCCAAGTCAACCCAGCCAGCTACACAATCAAACAAGCCAAAACCACAACCAACCCAACCAACTCCACAAGCAGGTATCCCTACTTCACAACCAATCCATCCATCTTCAAGGACACGATCCAGAACTCATCAGAGGTCAACTACCTCAAGCTCTTCAAAGCCATCCCCTGAACAAAGACAACCACGGCCAGTCATCTTGGCACTTGCAGTCCCCCATGTTTATGAAGAGATCATTCGCCAGAGAGGAAAGAGGTACATGCCTGAAAACATGGGTAAGGGTAAAGAGAAGATGGAATAGGTGGTAAGGTTTAGGTAGATTTATGATGGATGATTGGAATCTTTTGTAGCTTTTGTATGATGTGGAATGATGTTGATAAGTATCTTTTGTAACTCGAACTCTTTTGTAACCAGCAACTGAATGTACTGATCTTTCTTATGATGAATGAAAATTGCTGTATTTAGCTTTAATACCAAGCACTAAGAAGCTGCAAAATAAAGTTAACTAACAAAAGACACCGAAAATCCTGCAAGATAAGATTAGAGAAACACAAATAAAACTTAAAAGAATGAAAAACAAGACAAAATAACAAGCATTAGCCTCCCCTTAGGCTAAGGTTATCCATTAAACCAGCAAACACAATTACAACAACATTAAAAACCAAACAAATCAACTACCAAGGATACCATGGAGAATAAGCCATTCCCCCTCCAAAGACTTGATTTGAATAGACAGGCCAAAAATCCCTGTGATAATATGAAGATGTACCAGCAGGAATGGTTCCCTGAAAATCAGCAGGAACAGAGGAACCAGCAGGAATAGGTCTATCAGCAGGAAAAGGACTCCTATAAAAATTCATTCCTGCTGCTTGTGGAACATATGGTGGGATTTGTTTAACATTTTTCCACAATGATCTGTTCTGATGTTTCCCACCATTCAACCTTTTCTCATGATAATCACAATCTTTTATAAGATGATATTGACTACCACACACAAAACATGTCTTCTTCCTAACAGCCTTGTTTTGACTACAACTTTTCTTAATATGGACACTATTATCACTAGTGGAACTAGAGACACAGTTGTTTTTAAAAGAATTCAATGAGCTGTTATCTGAAAAGACTGATTTGGGTGTAGATATACCATTTGTTGAACTTGAGGACCTGTGAAATTTGGGTGTGGTTGACTTTTCACTTGAGTCACATGAAACAAAGTCTTTAGACTCTGCTTCAGAGGATTTGTCACTTGTGTGACAAGAAACACAATCATTAGATTCAGGTAAGTCTTTGGACTTTTTACCATAAACCATTTGTGACTCATCTAAGTCAATATCAGAGAGAGAGTGCACAGGAGAAGGCATAAAAACTCCTCTTATAGGTGGAGAAACAGCATTCATTCCACCTTCTTTCACATATTTAACAGGTTTTTGATAGTCTACAGGTTCAGGGTTAAAAACACTGTACTCATTAGGGTCATATAATTGATTTGGGCCTATCAAGTTACCATACCCTAAACCCCTTTTTGTTTTTGTAGACATAGAACTATCAACTAACTTGTTTAGGTTTTTAGATGAATCTTTCCATTTATTAAACCTACCCAAGGCATTGTCTAGTTTAGTCTGCACATCCTGTTTTTCTAACACCATCTTAGCCTTTTGAGACTCAGAATGTTTAAGCTCATTAGTGGTGTTTTTCAAGTCCCTTTCTAAAACCTTTATCTTTTCCTCATATGCTAACTGATTTTTTTGAAACCAAACCTTTTGCTTTTCTAATGTTTTAACTGCTTTGTCATAAGCCTGTACCTTAATAAAATATTCATTATACTTGGATTTCATGTCATCATATTCAATATTAAGAGTTGAGTACAATTCTTGACATGCTGAGTTACATCTTTGTACCTGAGATGGGAATCCTAACAGAGCATATTCTTCCAAATTTTCTTTTTCTTCATAGGACTTATTGTGGAACAAGTTCCTGATCCTCCTTGCGCATGATTCAAAATTATCTCCTGATAGTGACATTGTGAAGAGATTCAAGAGAGACACACTTCAACACTGTTTCCTTCTTTATCAGAGATCCTTACCAGGCTCTGATACCACTTGTAGGATCGAGTACTTCGAGCTTGATTGAGCTTGGTATAAACAAGAACCTCTGCAATACAAGTGTTTATGCGGAAACTAAACAGCAAGTATTATAAAGAAGAAAACTCTAAAAGAACAATGATCCTCTATGGATCAAACTATTGAACTAAGAATCGTTTATTGAATATTAAAAGATGTTCAAGGCGTACATAAACTCATAGACGGGTTTAGCTTTTATACTAACAAGATCACCTAACCCTAACCCGTTCTACAAGAAAACGTGTAAAGAGATTAACAACAATCTCTTCTAAAAATAAATCATAACAAACATTCTAAATATACGGATAAACAAATAATACTATCCGCAGCAACAACACTATCGGCAGGAACAAGATAACACTGTCGGCAGCAATGAGCTTTCAGCAGGAACCAAGCTATCGGCAGGAACCAACTTTACACTATCGGCAGCAACAATGAACTCTTATTTCCCAGAGATCCTAACAAGTTGGAGCATTTATCACCCTTAGCCTTGAGAGTGGTATAAATAGAACCATTTACAATCATTTGAGTGTAACACAATTACCAATTATCATTCTAATCATCAACCACTCTAACAATACTCTCTCAAAAGTCCTAAATTCGTCCTTAGAAGTCCAGGAAACTTTGAAGGGTCAAGAAGTCAACATTTGGAGGTCGAAACATCAAGAAGTCAACACCAATACTTTGGGTATCATTACCTTACCATTTGTAATATTATTTCAATCATTGTAAGACTTTCAATCATGATTTCTAATGTTCAAAGTTCTGAGTTTATGTTTATGTTTGCTATGAGTGGCTAGTACCTTTGTGTACTTGTTTAGATGATGTTTATTACTTAGTGATTTGCGTATGATTGTGATAACATGCTTTAATTCAATTTCAAGTTGATTCTAAGATCCAATTGTGATTAAGTTTCGTAGTGACATTTGTTAATCAAGTTTGACTAGTTGTTAATAACTCTAAAGGTCGAAAAATTTGTTGTTATTCAACTAGTTATAATTATTTGTCTATGAATGATTGTTTTTACCCAATATTCTTGGTTAAACAAAGAAACTTAATTGTGGTTGTAATAAGAATGCTTTTGTCTATCAAATTGGATTGATTGTAAGCCACCTTAAAGGTCGAAAGACTAGTAGTTTGCAATCAATTGTGACCTATTTGTCTATGAATCGGTTACCTTTTGTATTGACCATTTCCTAAGCTTATTTGATACAACAAAATACCATTTTTGTGTTTAAGTCTGTTAACCCAAACTTATGAACCTTGAATTGATCTTGAATTGATTGGTAAGACTTAATGCTTGTTTTTATGAACTAAAATCTTGACGAAGGTTTAACTTGTAGAAACAATAGATTAGTTCACCAAACAAATTATCATAACCAATATGTTAACATAAGTTATCACGATCATGCTTATCAAGAGTAGTAAACTAGTCTAAGCAAGTGTAGTTTTTAATCATTTGAATTATCATATGATCATCATTGTTTATTTTAGAGATTTACTTTTATTTGCTTTTAAACTTACACATAGATTCACTCACAAATCCCTGCGAGCGATCCCGACTTACCTTCATAATCTTGCTATAACGTATAAGTTTACTTGCTCGTATATGTTATTTCTAGATTCAGTAATTCAACCCTTATAAATTTAAAACTTGTACACACACGTAATGCATCAAGTTTTTGGCGCCGCTGCCGGGGATTTTGATCGTGTTTCTGTAATTTTTAGAAGATCGTCTTTCACCAAGTTTATTTAAAAAAAAAAGTTTTCCGAGCTAACCATCCGATCGGTTTTCCATCCATCCGATCGGTTTCCTAATTTCCATTTTTACCGAGACTCCCATCCGATCGGTATTCATTCCATCTGATCGGATTCCAAAATAAAAAGTTTTCCGAGTTGCCCATCTGATCGGTTACTCAGTTCTGATTTTTCAAATTGTTTTCATTCTTTGCTCGTGTGTTTAGACATTGTCTCGATTCTCTTGGGAATTGTATGAACACTCGTTCAGCTGGAGTAGAACCAATTTCACCTCTTTATGATCCCGAAAGTTTAATTCGAACAAGAATAAGAAGAAAAAGAACACCCTTTGTTCCATTAGCCAACCGTTTACCAAGAGTACCAAACCCACCGTTTGATAACCTTTTTGAAGCCAAAGTCGTTTATAACCCATTCACTGATCAACCTTTTCTCATGGTCGACGGTCAACCCATGTGGGCCACCAACCGAGCTGTAGCACCCACTCGTGGATCTGCTATTGTTGCCGTTAACCTTGGTAAAGACACAATTTTTCTATGATCAAATACCATCAATTCGATGGCCATTCGAGGGCCGATCCGCACAAACACATTGGCCAATTCATCAAAATTTGTGGCATGTTCCGATATGGCGACACCGATGTCGACGCCATTAAACTCAAACTTTTTCCATCATCACTATCCGGAGATGCAAATGTGTGGTATAACGAGTTAACCCCAGGAGCTATCAATACTTGGGAGGAGATGAAGCAAGCTTTTGTAAGCCGATTCTTTCCACCTGCCATGCTTGACCGACTCATGATAGAAATTCGTGCTTTCACATAAAATCCTAACGAATCACTTGTCGAAGCTTGGCTTCGTATGAAAGATTTGCTTTGTAGTTGTCATGGACATGATTTAGGACGTGGAAACATTATCCAAATCCTCTACCATGGACTTGATGAAACATCTCAAGGAATCCTTGATGCTGGAAGAATTTTTCTCTATAAAACTCCTAATCAGGCATATCAGTTGCTTGAAGACCGAGTACTTCTCAAACTCGATTGGTCAAAAGATTTCAAAACCAAACCTTTACGAAAAACCATTGCTTTTGCTGAAAGTTCCGATACATCTAAACTCATGGAGAAAATGGAAGCCTTGACTTCCAAAATCGACTCACAATACAAAGATCTTAAAGGAGAAATGAAAGAAATGCGAGATGGTTGTAACAATTGTGGAGGAAATCACACATCATCGGAATGTGACGATCAACCAATGGATAGACCCAAAGAAGGAGAAGCTAATTATGTCCAAGGAGGATACCGTGGAGGCGGTTATCGTGAAAATTATAACGGAAGAAATTATGTAAATTGGCAAGATTGCCATCAAAGGGATAACAACCGTGATTCACAACCACGAGCAGACAATCAAATTCCACAAACCTCTGATAAAAAACTGGAAGAATCAGATTTTGAAAAAATAATGAGAGAATTCGTGACTGCTCAAAAATCAACTAATGAGTTTGTCAAGAACCAATTTTTCAATCTCAAAACAAAAGTTGAGCAAGGACAGAAAAATCATCAAGCATCTATTCAAGATCTTGAAAACAAATTCGGTAGACTTTCTGACCAATTTTCTTCCCGACCATCTGGTTCGTTACCAAGTAATATCCAATCCAACCCTAAACCAACATCATCAGGATCAAACGATAAAACTTATCGTCCGGCACAGACTAGAAATGAGCCTATCAATGCTGTATTCTTAAGAAGTGGTCTTTCTTATGATCCACCACCCAATCTAAATAATACCACGATCATCCATGATGAAAGTGTGGATGAAGCGGAAGAAGCAGAAAAGGAAAATACTCTAAAGACACCCACCAAAGAAAAACCCAAACCACCAGTCAAGGATTACACACCAAAAATTCCTTATCCTCAAAGCCTTAAGAGAGAAAAGATGGAAGAGCGTTATAAGAAGTTTGTTGAAATGATCAAAGAGGTTAGACTCAATGTACCCCTCGTTGATGTTCTAGTTGGAATGCCCAATTATGGGAAATTTTTGAAAGAACTTCTTAATAACAAGAACAAGTTGGAGCAAATATCCGCTACCTTTCTTAATGAAGAATGTTCAGCCACTGTTCAAAACAAAATTCCACCAAAACTCAGAGATCCCGGAAGTTTTCTGATTCCATGCACATTAGGAAACAACATCACATGCGATGCTTTAGCCGATCTAGGTGCAAGTATCATTTTGATGCCCTATTCGTTGTATTCTAAACTTTCAATCAATACCTTGAAACCTAAAAAGACGAGTATTCGTTTAGCCAATCATTCTTACCAATATCCTGTTGGGATTGCTGAGAATATGCTTGTCCAAGTTGGTAAAAAAAAAATTCCCGTGGATTTTGTGATTCTAGAAATGAAGGTAGATTGTAGGGTACCTCTTATTTTAGGAAGACCTTTCCTAAACACAGCTGATGCTATCATCAAAGTAAAAGGCAAAGAACTCAATCTTGGAGTTAGAGAAGATAGAATTACCTTTCTAATCGATAAAGCAATGCAATATCCATATTCCAGTGATGACGCTTGTTTTAACATTGATGTAATCGAAGAAGTCACTGAGGAAGAATTGGATGCATTACTTGACGATTCAGATACATTCATGACTACTTCGGAGAAATTAGTGAAACAGATCTTGATAAAGAATTCGCTGATTTTATGGAAGTAAAATTTGAAGAAGATGAAGAAGAAGAAGGAGAAATAGTGGAAGAGAATTTTGAGGAAATCACTTTTAATGATCAATTAAGGATCAAAACATCTCTTCAAGAACTACCAACTGATCTTGAGCTAAAACCACTTCCCGATCATCTTGAATATGCTTACTTGGAGGATAATTCTCTTCTTCCAGTAGTTATATCTTCGTTGCTCAATGACGATGAAAAAGAATGTCTCATCTCTGTTCTAAAGAGGCATAAAAGAGCTTTCGCATGGAAAACCTCTGATATCCCAGGAATTAGCCCTGATTTTTGTAAACACAAAATCAATTTCAAAGAAGGTGTTAAACCCGTTGTAGAAAGACAATGTCGAGTCAATCCCAACATGAAAGAAGTTGTTAAGAAAGAAATCATCAAACTTCTTGATGCCGGTATCATTTACCCCATCGAGGATAGTCCTTGGGTGAGTCCAGTTCACTGTGTTCCAAAGAAAGGAGGAATGACCGTTGTGACTAACGAACGGAATGAATTAGTTCCTACTAGAACTGTCACTGGATGGCGAGTATGAATTGATTACAGAAAATTAAACAAATCCACCAGAAAGGATCATTTTCCTCTACCCTTCATGGATCAAATGCTTGAGAGACTAGCAGGGAACAAATACTTTTGTTTCCTTGATGGTTTTTCAGGATATTTCCAAATTCCTATCGATCCTGCCGATCAAGAAAAGACTACATTCACATATCCTTTTGGAACTTACTCTTACCGGCGTATGCCTTTTGGTCTTTGTAATGCACCAGCAACTTTTCAATGGTGTATGATCGCAATATTCCAAGACATGCTCGAAACATCTATGGAAGTTTTCATGGATGACTTTTTAGTTTTTGGAAACTCATTTCAAGCTTGCCTTTCCAATCTCTATAAAATGCTCGAAAGGTGTGAAGATGCACATCTTTTTCTCAACTGGAAAAAAAGTCATTTCATGGTGACTGAAGGAATTGTGCTTGGACACAAACTTTCCAGTGCAGGGATGGAGGTTGACAAAGCAAAAATCGATGTTATCACAAAATTACCACCTCCAACAAACGTCAAAGCCGTTAGAAGTTTTCTAGGACATGCCGGTTTTTATTGTCGTTTTATTAAAGGTTTTTCTAAAATATCTCGTCCCATGACGAAACTTCTTGAAAAAGATTCTGTTTTTGAATTCAATGCAGATTGCATTAAGGCATTGAAACATTGAAAAACCAACTGACTAGTGCACCTATTATGGTTTCACCTAATTGGTCACTACCATTTGAGCTCATGTGCGATGCAAGTGATTTTGCTGTTGGAGCTATATTAGGACAACGTGAAGGAAAACATTTTCGTCCTATATACTTTGCTAGCAAAACACTTAACAATGCTCAACAAAATTACACGGTTACGGAGAAAGAATTGTTAGCCGTTGTTTTTGCTTTCGACAAATTCAGATCTTATCTTGTGCTTTCAAAAATGATTGTGTTCACTGATCACTCAGCGCTCAAATATCTGTTTACCAAACAAGATGCAAAACTGCGTCTTATCCGATGGATTTTGCTACTCCAAGAGTTTGACATAGAAATCAAAGATAAGAAAGGAGCAGAAAATCTAGCTGCTGATCATTTGTCTTGTCTAGAGAATCCAAATCTGGAAGAGTTAAGGGAAGAGGAGATTGACGATTACTTCCTTGATGAGACTCTCATGACTGTTGACAGAAATGATGAAAAAAAATTCCGTGGTTTGCAGATTTTGCAAATTATCTCGTTGGAGGAATTGTCAAAAAAGGATTAACTCATGCCCAACTGTAAAACCCTAAATTCTGACTACCAAATTTTACGTCTAATTTGAAATTTTCCTAAGTTATGGATACGATTTGTTATAAAACCGAAATCAACTGAACGAATTCACCGTTAATCCAAATAATTAGAACAAAACATCGCTATGAAACTTTTGAACATATTTGAAATGCAAAAATATTTCGTAAACATAAATAAATACGAGGCACCAATTTTATTACAAGAATTATTGTTTCGGGCTATATATAAATTTTGTTAGGCTACAACAACCCAACCCAAGCCCATGTAACTTAAGCCCATAATCACAATTGATCTTTACCTATTATAACCCAATCAAAAATCACGGTTCATTCACAAATCCACAAACCGAAAATTACAAAAACCCTAGCTCTCTCTCTCTAAAAAATTCGACACTCTCTCCTCTCCCTCTGATGCGTGGTTTTGCGACCTTACAACAGGTTTTACCTCTCAAGGGATCTCAAGAGGCTTACAACCCCACCAGGCAGTGTACCTGACCGATGTAGTATAGTGTAGTGGTAAGTACGGGGGATTGATCGTTCTCCACAGGGAATAGTGTTCGTTAGGTATGAAAGACTACTCTAATTAGGTCTAAGGGTTGAGGAAGATTCTTTTTATGTTTTTATAATTTTTTATGAAAGCAAGTAAAATCTCGGGTTTGAAAGAGTGGGCGGAATTAGTTGCTAGTCAACTAACCCAAATTACTACAAATGCAAATAAAATAAAATAACTGAAAATAAAATGTTGGTGAGAAACTTATGTGTAGAGAAATGTGTTTACTTAGATTTCCTTACTCCCTAACTATCTTTTACCGGTTAATTAGTGTGTATTAGTCTCGTGGATGACGGGTGTATTCCTTAATACCATTCGTGGGGTGGCGTACTTACTTCCCCAACTCTACAAGCTCCTACTTCACTCCTATGTCGAGCCGGCTAGGAAGCTCCTAACATGGGATCACTAGAATTCGCTTGTGCATTAAATACAACCATAAAAACCTTTAGTACGCGTTTGGTTCATGTTTCTTAAGACGTTCAAGCAAGTTACCGAATAGGAAGTTAGCCAGTTTTCTTAAGCCTAACATAGATAAACAATCATCCAATACAACTAACAACACACTAACAACCAATAATCAATAGCTAGGTTTCATTAGATCTAAGCAAACACAAGATAAATTTAGCCTAACATGTTAATCAAAAGACAAGAATAAGATAAAATCAAACAACACATAGACATATTGAATGATTAATTGATAACTTATCTTCAATGTAACATGGAAGATCTCAAGGCAAAAAGCCTTGAAAAAGAAGCTAAATTCGTCTTAGGGTTTTCTCCCAAAATTCCACACACTAAGCTCTCCCCAATGACAAAAAATTAGAAAACTATATATAGATTTTTGGATCTGACGGCGTCACCTTATGTATTGTGACGCCGTCACCTCGCCGCTTTTAGGGTTCCCGGATGACCTTCTTGACGCCGTCCCTCTTTAGCTCTTCAAAAATCCATTCTGGCTTATCAAGGCTTGACGCCGTCGAACCTTGAACGTGACGCCGTCCCCTTTTGATTTAAGCCGTGACGCCCTTGATCAAGTTAAAGCGTGACGCCGTCAGAATTCACATGCTATTTTCACTGGCTTATCATGAGTAAATTTCACGTCCACTTTTTCTTGCCAAGGCAAGACGCCGTCTGGGGTTAAATGTGACGCCGTCAAGAGTAACTTTTAGCCTATTCTTGAGACTTTGTCGTTTTCTTCACTTTTATGCTCCAAAAACGTCCAAAATGCCTCCTTTTCTAGATTTCTCCTCAAAAGTACCTAAAATGACAAAAGAAACGATTTAGGGAAATATTTGATCAAATAAATACGATTTAGGGCTTAAATGACCCCTTAAAAGCGGTACACTTTTCGCTTCATCAAATACCCTTACACTTGAGATTTGCTTGTCCTCAAGCAAATGCGCTTTTATTCTAATCAAAATACAAGTTAGGGGTCATTTAATGCAGACATAAAAGTAATTACAACAAATATTCGTTCCACTTCAATCATAATAAGCACGGAGATTACAAACTAGCACCTCACAAGTAGTGTTTAGATACTCACATCTCTCAAGTGTCATCAAAATAAATCTCATAAATGAAAACAGATAATATCTCTCACTACCTGTCATAGCAAATAGATTACCATAGGCTTGGGAAAGGATCGAAAACCTCCTCCACTAGGCGTAAGCACCAAAGATAAACTATCAAAGAGGGCTTTTAAATGGGTTATAACGTTAGGTGTAGGGAAAAGGAAAACACGGTTTTGTTGGATAAGGGATATTTTACTGGTGGCTAGTTAAAGATCTTGATCAATTACATGTACTATACAATGTTGCTAAGCCAAGACTAGACTCGATCTTAAGCTAAAAACAAAATAACAAAATAACAAAAACATAAAATAAACATAAAATGAAACGGGATGGTAGTCCGTATGTTTTTTCTACTTTTTCTTTTTCTCATTTTTTTGTGTTTTTCTTGATTTTTTCGATTTTTTTTTTTTTTTTTTTTTTTTTTTTTTTTTTTTTTTTTTTTTTTTTTTTTGCATACACTTTTGCCCTACCATCCAAAATAATACATCATAGAGGCATTGCATCCCCTTACACTTGAACTTTTACATAACTTTACAAATTCTAATCTAATGACTCGAATTAAGATAATTGAAAAACTTGGAGTACTTTTAAAACATTTAGCACATATGGGGGTAATAAATGATGTTCTTCCCCATTACTCCATTACACTAGTACTTTACCCATGAGTCCCAATCGTCCCAAAACAATATGTACAAGGATATGACTCGACTTAGCAACCATGTAATCAACTAGATAATTAACTTGGGTTTAAACAAATGTTGTAACAATAATGCACTAAAAATGAGTGCATACAAGGTAGGCTAAGGCGATTTGGGTGTACATTTTAGTGGGGTGTAACAAATTCTTCCTTTAAGTAAAATGCTTAAAGGTCGAAACGAAAAGATAGGCTCTGAGGGGTGTACTAGGGGTATCGTGTACTAAAAATGAGTACAACGCAAAGGGGTGTGGGAGAATTACTTGACCAATGTAGCCAATGTAATTATAACAAAAACACAGGTGTAAAACAATGGGTTAATCCTAATGCCTCTTATCATGTAGTAAATCTAACTACACGAATGTAGTCTCACTTGTGGCCTCGGAATGGTCCTAACGCAAGTTCTAGAATCTAAGTGCTACCGGTACACACATCATAGCAAAATGCTTTTCCTACCAATTCTAGGGGCGAACCTCACATATTTGGGGGTGGAAAATTTTTTAGTGGTACTGTTTTTGTGCTAGTCATATAACTCCTATCCGTGAGACGCTCATTAAGATCAAAGTTTCACTCCTATATGTTGTAAAAAAATTTAAATTTGGCACTAAAATTGCCCTAACAGGTATTTATCTCAGTTTTATTACACATCTACTATTAAACAAACAAAAATCAAGCGCAATTGTATTCTCTAAAATCGTACTTTTACCCTCCCCTTACACTTAAGATGAACATTGTCCCCAATGTTCAAATAACAAGATGTAAAAGCAAAAAGTAAAAGAATTAAATCAAATACTCCCCTGATTCGCTCGGTGGATAATGAAATTACACGGTTAGATCTTCCTCCAAAGAGAATGTTGAAGCTCCATGACTAATGCATCGCCATAAGCTTGATCCAAGACATTTCCTTGTCCAAAATAACCTGTTAAACCTGAGAAAACAAACACGAAAACCTGCATAACATCGGCGGGATAAAATCTATATATAAGGATATAATGCTTGTGGAATGATAATTTTGCAGATTCCTGGAGATTATAAGTTGGAGATTTTAATAAAAACTTTTTAAAAACAAAACTTTCAAAAATTTCTGAAAATTAAATCTGACGCCGTCAGGTTATAAACCTTGACGCCGTCAGAAATGACCTGACAAAAATTTTCATTTTAAGTTTCCGGAAAATTTCTGGAAAAACCTTTACCTTACTTCCTGGAAATCCTGCAAAACATCATTTAATATTATTACGATTCATGTTCATTTGTGTTCTAATAAACCGATTTAGATTTCCCTTACACTTATCTTTTGCAAAATACCTTTATATGTAGTTAAGACGAAGTTAAAAACAAAATAAAGCATTTTCACAATTTACTTTTGAACATGAATCAATACTAATAAAAATTAAACACACATACGGAAACAAATAAAATCAAACAAACAAATAAATAAACACACAAAGCAAATAAAACAAATAAAGCTTGGGTTGCCTCCCAAGAAGCGCTTGTTTTTGTTCGAGTCACGAGCCTGACTCTACCCTTATTTAACGGAAATAGGGGAGGTTTTCCCTACACTTAGGATTAAGTGCGGGTGAAAGTAGCGATACACACCCTTAGGGTGTGAATATGCCACGTGAGGTGAAGGGGGTGTGTGAATGGCTTCCTTCATCCTAAAACTACCCGGATAATAAGGGTTGATGGGTGGGTCGGTTCCTCTTTTGTCTCCTAGATGTAAATCTAAGGATGGAAAGTTGTGTAAAGGTTGAGGTTCCGTTTCATCAACACTAGGAAATTCTCTAGAACTAAGAGTAAGGTTATCACTATAAGTATTCAAACCTATATCCTCTAGTGGTGCTTGGTCCAAGGATTCTACCTCCATCGGGATTCCTAAAGTCACTTCTACTTCTTCCGGGTAAGTCACGGGCGGTGTGTGTGCCTCAAATGATGGTAGGACTTGTGGGGTATTTAGCGGGCTTATGTTACTTACCTCATCATTCCTTGTGTCAAGATCACCTATGTGTTCATCCTGTATTATGGTAGTGCCTAACCATGACATGCAACTAGGTGGCTCAACTCTACCCTCATCCCCAAACAAACATGTTTCATGATCCTTGAAATTTGTGGTCCGTTGACTTGTACTAACGTTTGTTGGGTTGTCTACTCTATAATAATATTGGGCACAATCTTCTATGGTATCCCATGCTTCTTCAGCATTTAATTCCCTAAGGTCCCTATCGGCAAAATCGTTAATGCACATTTGGTCATATCGGTCGACACGATCGTAAAAGATTTGGGTTAGGGATGCTAAATCGAAGCTATGATGAGGGACTATTTGGAGTAAGTTTTTAAAACGAGTCCATGCATCATATATGGGTTCATCTCGATATTGGTTGAACATCAAGATGTCATATGGAGTGGGTGAATTACGTGGTTGGTAGTATGGTGGATTCGCGTTCTCCATAATGGTGAACGGAAGAGTCAATGGAAATTACGAACAAACACACAAAGAAAAATAGATAGACTAAAGAAATCCTAGAAAAATAAAATAAAAATCTCACTAAAAAGGAATCTAGTGAGTAGACCTAATAAAATAAAAATTCAACCTAAACAATAACTATTCCCCGGCAACGGCGCCAAAAACTTGATGCGTGGTTTTGCGACCTTACAACAGGTTTTACCTCTCAAGGGATCTCAAGAGGCTTACAACCCCACCAGGCAGTGTACCTGACCGATGTAGTATAGTGTAGTGGTAAGTACGGGGGATTGATCGTTCTCCACAGGGAATAGTGTTCGTTAGGTATGAAAGACTACTCTAATTAGGTCTAAGGGTTGAGGAAGATTCTTTTTATGTTTTTATAATTTTTTATGAAAGCAAGTAAAATCTCGGGTTTGAAAGAGTGGGCGGAATTAGTTGCTAGTCAACTAACCCAAATTACTACAAATGCAAATAAAATAAAATAACTGAAAATAAAATGTTGGTGAGAAACTTATGTGTAGAGAAATGTGTTTACTTAGATTTCCTTACTCCCTAACTATCTTTTACCGGTTGATTAGTGTGTATTAATTGCGTGGATGACGGGTGTATTCCTTAATACCAATCGTGGGGTGGCGTACGTACTTCCCCAACTCTATAAGCTCCTACTTCACTCCTATGTCGAGCCGGCTAAGAAGCTCCTAACATGGGATCACTAGAATTCGCTCATGCATTAAATACAACCATAAAAACCTTTAGTACGCATTGGTTCATGTTTCTTAAGACGTTCAAGCAAGTTACCGTATAGGAGATTAGCCAGTTTTCTTAAGCCTAACTGATTGCGTGGTTTTGTAACCTTACAACAGGTTTTACCTCTCGAGGGATCTCAAGAGGCTTACAACCCCACCAGGCAGTGTACCTGACCGATGTAGTATAGTGTAGTGGTAAGTACGGGGGATTGATCGTTCTCCACAGGGAATAGTGTTCGTTAGGTATGAAAGGCTACTCTAATTAGGTCTAAGGGTTGAGGAAGATTCTTTTTTTATGTTTTTATAATTTTATGAAAGCAAGTAAAATCTCGGTTTTGAAGGAGTGGGCGGAATTAGTTGCTAGTCAACTAACCCAAAATTTACTACGAATGCAAATAAAATAAAATAACAAAAATGAAATGTGGTGAGAAACTTATGTGTAGAGAAATGTGTTTACTTAGATTTCCTTACTCCCTAACTATCTTTTACCGGTTAATTAGTGTGTATTAGTTGCGTGGATGACGGGTGTATTCCTTAATACCATTCGTGGGGTGGCGTACTTACTTCCCCAACTCTACAAGCTCCTACTTCACTCCTATGTCGAGCCGGCTAGGAAGCTCCTAACATGGGATCACTAGAATTCGCTTGTGCATTAAATACAACCATAAAAACCTTTAGTACGCGTTTGGTTCATGTTTCTTAAGACGTTCAAGCAAGTTACCGAATAGGAAGTTAGCCAGTTTTCTTAAGCCTAACATAGATAAACAATCATCCAATACAACTAACAACACACTAACAACCAATAATCAATAGCTAAGTTTCATTAGATCTAAGCAAACACAAGATAAATTTAGCCTAACATGTTAAACAAAAGACAAGAATAAGATAGAATCAAACAACACATAGACATATTGAATGATTAATTGATAACTTATCTTTCAATGAAACATGGAAGATCTCAAGGCAAAAAGCCCTGAAAAAGTAGCTGAATTCGTCCTAGGGTTTTATCCCAAAATTCCACACACTAAGCTCACTCTAATGACAAAAGATTAGAAAACTATATATAGATTTTTGGATCTGACGGCGTCACCTTATGGAGTGTGACGCCGTCACCTCGCCGCTTCTAGGGTTCCCGGATGACCTTCTTGACGCCGTCCCTCTTTAGCTCTTCAAAAATCCATTCTGGCTTATCAAGGCTTGACGCCGTCGAACCATGAACGTGACGCCGTCCCCTTATGATTTAAGCCGTGACGCCCTTGATCAAGTTAAAGCGTGACGCCGTCAGAATTCACATGCTATTTTCACTGGCTTATCATGAGTAAATTTCACGTCCAACTTTTCTTGCCAAAGCATGACGCCGTCTAGAGTAAATCTTGACGCCGTCAAGAGTAACTTTTAGCCGATTTTTGAGACTTTGCCGTTTTCTTCACTTTAATGCTCCAAAAACGTCCAAAATGCCTCCTTTTCCAGATTTCTCCTCAAAAGTACCTAAAATGACAAAAGGAACGATTTAGGGCAATATTTGATCAAATAAATACGATTTAAGGCTTAAATGACCCCTTAAAAGCGGTACACTTTTCGCTTCATCAAATACCCTTACACTTGAGATTTGCTTGTCCTCAAGCAAATGCGCTTTTATTCTAATCAAAATACAAGTTAGGGGTCATTTAATGCTAACATAAAAGTAATTACAACAAATAATCGTTCCACTTCAATCATAATAAGCACGGAGATTATAAACTAGCACCTCACAAGTAGTGTTTAGATACTCACATCTCTCAAGTGTCATCAAAATAAATCTCATAAATGAAAACGGAAAATATCTCTCACTACCTGTCATAGCAAATAGATTACCATAGGCTTGGGAAAGGATCGAAAACCTCCTCCACTAGGCGTAAGCACCTAAGATAAACTATCAAAGAGGGCTTTTAAATGGGTTATAATGTTAGGTGTAGGGAAAAGGAAAACACGGTTTTGTTGGATAAAGGATATTTTACTGGTGGCGAGTTAAAAATCTTGATCAATTACATGTACTATACAATGTTGCTAAGCCAAGACTAGACTCGATCTTAAGCTAATGATAAAATAACAAAAACATAAAATAAACATAAAATAAAACGGGATGGTAGTCCGTATGTTTTTTCTATTTTTCTTTTTCTCATTTTTTTGTGTTTTTCTTGATTTTTTTTTTTTTTTTTTTTTTTTTTTTTTTTTTATTTTTATTTTTTGCATACACTTTTACCCTACCATCCAAAATAATACATCATAGGGGCATTGCATCCCCCTTACACTTGAATTTTTACATAACTTTACAAATACTAATCTAATGACTCGAATTAAGATAATTGAAAAACTTGGAGTACTTTTAAAATATTAGCACATATGGGGGTAATAAATGATGTTCTTCCCCATTACTCCATTACACTAGTACTTTACCCATGAGTCCCAATCGTCCCAAAACAATATGTACAAGGATATGACTCGACTTAGCAACCATGTAATCAATTAGATAATTAACTTGGGTTTAAACAAATGTTGTAACAATAATGCACTAAAGATGAGTGCATACAAGGTAGGCTAAGGCGATTTGGGTGTACATTTAAGTGGGGTGTAACAAATTCTTCCTTTAAGTAAAATGTTTAAAGGTCGAAACGAAAAGATAGGCTCTGAGGGGTGTACTAGGGGTATCGTGTACTAAAAATGAGTACAACGCAAAGGGTGTGGGAGAATCACTTGACCAATGTAGCCAACGTAATTATAACAAAAACACAGGTGTAAAACAATGGGTTAATCCTAATGCCTCTTATCATGTAGTAAATCTAACTACACGAATGTAGTCTCACTTGTGGCCTTGGAATGGTCCTAACGCAAGTTCTAGAATCTAAGTGCTACCGGTACACACATCATAGCATAAATGCTTTTCCTACCAATTCTAGGGGCGAACCTCACATATTTGGGGTGGAAAATTTTTTAGTGGTATGGTTTTTGTGCTAGTTATATAACTCCTATCCGTGAGACGCTCATTAAGATCAAAGTTTCACTCCTATATGTTGTAAAAAAATTTAAATTTGGCACTAAAGTTACCTTAACAAGTATTTCTCTCAGTTTTATTACACATCTACTATTAAACAAACAAAAATCAAGCGCAATGGCATTCTCTAAAATCGTACTTTTACCCTCCCTTACACTTAAGATGAACATTGTCCCCAATGTTCAAATAATAAGATGTAAAAGCAAAAAGTAAAAGAATGAAATCAAATACTCCCCTGATTCGCTCGGTGGATAATGAAATTACACGGTTAGATCTTCCTCCAAAGTAATGTAGAAGCTCCATGACTAATGCATCGCCACAAGCTTGATTCAAAACATTTCCTTGTCCAAAATAACCTGTTAAACCTGAGAAAACAAACACGAAAACCTGCATAACATCGGCGGGATAAAATCTATATATAAGGATATAATGCTTGTGGAATGATAACTTTGCAGATTCCTGGAGATTATAAGTTGGAGATTTTAGTAAAAACTTTTTATGAAAACAAAACTTTCAAAAATTTCTGAAAATTAAATCTGACGCCGTCAGGTTATAAACCCTGACGCCGTCAGAAATGACCTGACAAAAATTCTCATTTTAAGTTTCCGGAAAATTTCTGGAAAAACCTTTACCTTACTTCCTGGAAATCCTGCAAAACATCATTATGACTCGATACAAGCATTTGACTCAAACAAATACTAATATGCATGTTCATTTAATATTATTACGATTCATGTTCATTTGTGTTCTAATAAACCGATTTAGATTTCCCTTACACTTACCTTTTGCAAAATACCTTTATATGTAGTTAAGACGAAGTTAAAAACAAAATAAAGCATTTTCACAATTTAGTTTTGAACATGAATCAATAAGAATAAAAACTAAACACACATACGGAAGCAAATAAAATCAAACTAACAAATAAATAAACAAACAAAGCAAATAAAACAAATAAAGCTTGGGTTGCCTCCCAAGAAGCGCTTGTTTTTGTTCGAGTCATGAGCCTGACTCTACCCTTATTTAACGGAAATAGGGGAGGTTTTCCCTACACTTAGGGTTAAGTGCGGGTGATTGTAGCGATACACACCAGCTTGGTAGGAGTATGCCACGTGAAGAAAGAGTGGTGGATGAATTATATACTCAAAGGGGTGTGCTCCTTTCATCATAACCTTACCTAGTTCACTTTGATCAATGGGTGAATTAAAGTGTTCTCCTAAAAAGGGATCATTTTCTAACAACTTCGAGAGACTCCTAATTGGGAATCTATCTTGACCCAATAGACCCGGTTTAAACCCATAATGTTTCTTGTGATCAATCATGAATGGGTGATGTAGACATGTAAGGTCATTTTTCACTCCTATATTGTCTTCCTCACTACAAGGCTTAATGTCCACTACCTTAAACTTAAGACTACCCGGACTATATGTTTTGATGGGTGGATCGGGACCTAATTCAATTCCTAAATTTTCATCCAAGGATGGAAGATTAGGTAACGGTTTTGGTTGAGGCTCCGGCTCATCAAAACTAGGAACTTCCATAGGACTAAAAGAAAGGTTGTGATCACTAAAAGCATTCAAACCTATTTCTTCTAGTTGTGTTTGGTCAAAGGGCTTTACCTCTATTGGGGTTCCTATAGTCTCCTCAACTTCTTCCGGGTAAGTCACCGGCGGTGTGTGTGCCTCAAATGATGGTAGGACTTGTGGGGTACTTGGTGGGCTTATGTTACTTACCTCATCATTCCTTGTGTCAAGATCACCTATATCCTCATCATGTGTTTTATTAGAATCTAACCCTAACATTTTCCCTAGTATCTCAAGTGCTTCTCTAGGCATCTCAACTTCTATATCCGAATCATAAGGATCATCCTCAATATTCTGACTGCTATATTCAAATTGCCCAAAAGATTCATCATGTGTTTCTTGAGATTCATTGTCATCGATCATAAAACCTAGGTCTTTTTGATCAATGTGATCATGCTCGGCTAGATCCTCCATCACATCAAGATAACCTATGTGTTTGTTTTGTACTATGGCATTACATGACAACCACTTAGGTATCTCAACACTAATGTATTCATCCCCAAACAAACTTGTTTCATGATCCAGGAAATTTATATTCAATTGACTTGTACTAACGTCTGTTGGGTTGTCTACCCTATAATAATATTGGGCACAATCTTCTATGGCATCCCATGCTTCTTCAGCACTTAATTCCTTAAAGTCCCCATTGGCAAAATCCTCAATGCGCATTTGGTCATATTGGCCAACACGATAGTAAAAGGTTCGGGTTAGGGATGCTAAAGCGAAACTATGATGAGGGAATTTTCGGAGTAAATTTCTAAAACGAGTCCATGCATCATATATGGGTTCATCTCGATATTGTTTGAAATTCGAGATGTCAATAGGGTAGAATGGCCGTTGTGGTTGGTGGTATGGTGGATTCGCGTACTCCATAATGGTGAACGGAAGAGTCAATGGAAATTACGAACAAACAAACAAAGAAATAAGATAGACTAAAGAAGACCTATAAAAATAAAATAAAAATCTCACTAGAAAGGAATCTAGTGAGTAGACCTAATAAAATAAAAATTCAACCTAAACAATAACTATTCCCCGGCAACGGCGCCAAAAACTTGATTGCGTGGTTTTGTAACCTTACAACAGGTTTTACCTCTCGAGGGATCTCAAGAGGCTTACAACCCCACCAGGCAGTGTACCTGACCGATGTAGTATAGTGTAGTGGTAAGTACGGGGGATTGATCGTTCTCCACAGGGAATAGTGTTCGTTAGGTATGAAAGGCTACTCTAATTAGGTCTAAGGGTTGAGGAAGATTCTTTTTTTATGTTTTTATAATTTTATGAAAGCAAATAAAATCTCGGTTTTGAAGGAGTGGGCGGAATTAGTTGCTAGTCAACTAACCCAAATTACTACGAATGCAAATAAAATAAAATAACAAAAATGAAATGTGGTGAGAAACTTATGTGTAGAGAAATGTGTTTACTTAGATTTCCTTACTCCCTAACTATCTTTTACCGGTTAATTAGTGTGTATTAGTTGCGTGGATGACGGGTGTATTCCTTAATACCATTCGTGGGGTGGCGTACTTACTTCCCCAACTCTACAAGCTCCTACTTCACTCCTATGTCGAGCCGGCTAGGAAGCTCCTAACATGGGATCACTAGAATTCGCTTGTGCATTAAATACAACCATAAAAACCTTTAGTACGCGTTTGGTTCATGTTTCTTAAGACGTTCAAGCAAGTTACCGAATAGGAAGTTAGCCAGTTTTCTTAAGCCTAACATAGATAAACAATCATCCAATACAACTAACAACACACTAACAACCAATAATCAATAGCTAAGTTTCATTAGATCTAAGCAAACACAAGATAAATTTAGCCTAACATGTTAAACAAAAGACAAGAATAAGATAGAATCAAACAACACATAGACATATTGAATGATTAATTGATAACTTATCTTTCAATGAAACATGGAAGATCTCAAGGCAAAAAGCCCTGAAAAAGTAGCTGAATTCGTCCTAGGGTTTTATCCCAAAATTCCACACACTAAGCTCTCTCTAATGACAAAAGATTAGAAAACTATATATAGATTTTTGGATCTGACGGCGTCACCTTATGGAGTGTGACGCCGTCACCTCGCCGCTTCTAGGGTTCCCGGATGACCTTCTTGACGCCGTCCCTCTTTAGCTCTTCAAAAATCCATTCTGGCTTATCAAGGCTTGACGCCGTCGAACCTTGAACGTGACGCCGTCCCCTTTTGATTTAAGCCGTGACGCCCTTGATCAAGTTAAAGCGTGACGCCGTCAGAATTCACATGCTATTTTCACTGGCTTATCATGAGTAAATTTCACGTCCAACTTTTCTTGCCAAGGCATGACGCCGTCTGGGGTTAATTGTGACGCCGTCAAAGGTAACTTTTAGCCGATTTTTGAGACTTTGTCGTTTTCTTCACTTTTATGCTCCAAAAACGTCCAAAATGCCTCCTTTTCCAGATTTCTCCTCAAAAGTACCTAAAATGACAAAAGGAACGATTTAGGGCGATATTTGATCAAATAAATACGATTTAAGGCTTAAATGACCCCTTAAAAGCGGTACACTTTTCGCTTCATCACTAACATAGATAAACAATCATCCAATACAACTAACAACACACTAATAACCAATAATCAATAGCTAGGTTTCATTAGATCTAAGCAAACACAAGATAAATTTAGCCTAACATGTTAATCAAAAGACAAGAATAAGATAAAATCAAACAACACATAGACATATTGAATGATTAATTGATAACTTATCTTCAATGT
This sequence comes from Artemisia tridentata subsp. tridentata, assembly GCA_021014915.2. Taxonomy (NCBI): domain Eukaryota; kingdom Viridiplantae; phylum Streptophyta; class Magnoliopsida; order Asterales; family Asteraceae; genus Artemisia; species Artemisia tridentata. Next base: position 221,686,748 of record CP139501.1, on the reverse strand, counting down.
AACATGGAAGATCTCAAGGCAAAAAGCCTTGAAAAAGAAGCTAAATTCGTCTTAGGGTTTTCTCCCAAAATTCCACACACTAAGCTCTCCCTACTAATGACAAAAAATTAGAAAACTATATATAGATTTTTGGATCTGACGGCGTCACGTTATGGAGTGTGACGCCGTCACCTCGCCGCTTTTAGGGTTCCCGGATGACCTTCTTGACGCCGTCCCTCTTTAGCTCTTCAAAAATCCATTCTGGCTTATCAAGGCTTGACGCCGTCGAACCTTGAACGTGACGCCGTCCCCTTTTGATTTAAGCCGTGACGCCCTTGATCAAGTTAAAGCGTGACGCCGTCAGAATTCACATGCTATTTTCACTGGCTTATCATGAGTAAATTTCACGTCCACTTTTTCTTGCCAAGGCATGACGCCGTCTGGGGTTAAATGTGACGCCGTCAAGAGTAACTTTTAGCCTTTTCTTGAGACTTTGTCGTTTTCTTCACTTTTATGCTCCAAAAACGTCCAAAATGCCTCCTTTTCCAGATTTCTCCTCAAAAGTACCTAAAATGACAAAAGGAACGATTTAGGGCAATATTTGATCAAATAAATACGATTTAGGGCTTAAATGACCCCTTAAAAGCGGTACACTTTTCGCTTCATCACTCTCTCCTCTCCCTCTCATCTTGTCGATCCAAAGAAATTCTAAGGAAGAAGTTTTGGTGATCTTGGTGTGTTCTTGTTCTAATTGTATCCAAGGTAATCTCTTTTCCTTCAGGTTTGACCCATTCGAATTGTAGAGAAAAAACCCTAAAAATTACATGAAATTATGAAACAGTTTCTGATCAGAAAGTTTAGTCCGACTTTAACCAATTGGATCTTGATGATAACGAGGGGTATTTGGGTGTTTCTTGAGTCTAAAATTAAATTCAAAGAAAGAGCTTTCTGTAGAAATTAACCTTGTAATTTTTAGAGGCCTGGAAGACCACTTTTTGATTTGTAGAAAATTAAGTGTCAAATCGAATTCGTATGTCTGGAAAATCAGTCTATGTTTTTCATTTATCATTTTCAAACCATGTCCAATTAGAAGGTTTCCTTTGAACTGGGTAATATCTGATATGTCTAGTAGTTACTGGAATTTTTTTAGATTTTTATAAATTTCCTACATGGGGTTGAGAATTAATTACTTTTCGGGTGTTTCATCAGATCCGATTCTGGAACATGTTAGGTAAATGGATTTTTCATTCGTACCTATACTTGTTAATAAAATCTGGAAAACTTAGTTAAAATACTAGGGACGTTGGGGTATCTCTGTGAATTTTTGGGAATTTTATTTCGGAGTTCTAATATGATTCATAAATTATTTAAAACAGGTCCAGTGCATACGAAAAATCTGTTAAAGTGTAAAGATATTAAAAAGGTGTTAATTGTTTATTTTCCGAAACTAAAGGGTTTAAATTGTTATTTTTCTAATACTAAAGGACTTAACTTGTAAAAAAAACCTGTAACTTTATAATAATTACATCTTATACCCTAATTTTATGATAATTGCATAATAGTCCTTAAACTTATCATAATTACATAATAAACCCTAAAAATTTGTAAACCTACCATAATAATCTTAACTTTATATAAATACTATTATGAACCCTAAGCTATTAATATTGTCACTTTAAACTTATTAAATGATAACTTTGAATGCTTCCTAAAAATGAAAAGCCGACTAAAATGAGAAATCTGATTTAAATAAGATATTAATAATAAGACGACCATGTATTCGTGTAGATTCGCTGAAGATGGAGTTTGTTTCCGATCTTTGTATTTCTAGATGTGTTTTCACTTGCGATATAAGGTACAGATATTCTACCCTTTTTCAGTAAGGGTGCCTTCGTTCTCATGACATTCTGGATTCTGATTCATTATAGGATTCCCTAAGCCATTGCTATGTTCCCTTATACTTTGATTCGTTCTTCATGTTTCACTTACATCTTTCTATATTGGTTTGATTTTGATCTGAGCCTTCTTATTTGGGGCCTTCTTATTTGATCTATGCCTCTGTTATGCTTCCTTTGATTTGCGAACCTTGATAATTGAACTTTGCCATGTCCCCTTGATACTTGATATGACTTGTTCGTCACCCTGTAACATGAATATTGGAATCACTTAATACTTGAAGGATTATTTGATTTTGGTAACTAGATTTGAAAACCTTTCTGAATTATATATGAAAATGTGTGAGGAAAGCTATACTACTTTTAAATGAAAGTTACTAAAAGTTTTTAAGAAAACTATTTTTAAGACTATCTTTATGAAAACCATTATTGAAAGATTGCTTTAAATGGACTTTTTAAATAGAAACCTTTTTAAATGAACTGTTGATATGAAACTTTGATTATGAACTTTCTGATATTGAACCTTCTGATATTGACCCTCTGATATTGATCTTCTGATATTGACCTTTCTGATACTGAACCATCTGATATTGAACCATCTGATATTGAACTATTGATATGAACCCTCTAATATGGACCTTTGATATGAACCCTCTGATATAATTGAAATGGAAATTGGACTTGAAACACTTAATATGAAACTTGAACTGAATACTTGTACATTTGATACTTGACCATTGACCCTCAGTTTGAGACTACGAGCCACTATCTGTATCACTAGTCATGAGGGTTTCATGACCATGTCATTGATGCACCGATGGCATGACTCTAGGATAGGAGAGTGATGTCCTATCCCGTCCATGACTTGATTTGATTTGGTGTGTTGAGGAGGTTTTTGGCCACCTGGGGCGTATGGATGCATCCTAGATCTGTTATCTGTTATCTGTATTTGTATCTGTTATATCTGGTGACTGATGGTGTGTGCGATACACGTCTTTCACATATCTGGGAGCTAGCTACTCCACCCCTTGGAGGTATCCCCTCATATTACTGGTTACTGAGAGGTCTCCCCTCTACATGATTATGATATGATTCTATTTCTGGGCTTGATGAAGCGAAAAGTATACCGCTTTTAGGGGGTCATTTAAGCTCTAAATCGTATTTATTTGATCAAATATTGCCTTAAATCGTTCCTTTTGTCATTTTAGGTACTTTGGAGAAGAAATCTGGAAAAGGAAGCATTTTGGACGTTTTTGGAGCATAAAAGTGAAGAAAACGACAAAGTCTCAAAATCGGCTGGAAAAGTACCTTTGACGGCGTCAGGGATTGTTCCAGACGGCGTCATGGCTTGGCAAAAGAGGTGGATATGAAAAATACACATGATAAGCCAGGGAATTTTACAAAGGAAGTCTGACGGCGTCACCCTTTAAGGTGATCAAGGCCATCACGGTTTAAGTTAAAGAGAGACGGCGTCAAGCCCATTTCTGACGGCGTCAACCTTTGATAAGCCATCCGGGAACCCTAGACACGGCGAGGTGACGGCGTCAAGATCTATAACGTGACGCCGTCAGCCACTAAACTCTATATATAGTTTTGCAATTTTTTGTCATTAGTGTGCAACTTTGTGAGGAGAAACCCTAAGACGAATTTCTGCCATTTTTAAGGGTTTTCATACCCTTGGATCTCCCATGTTTAATTGAAGATAAGTAATCATTTAATCAATCAATATGTCTATGTGTTGTTTGATTATATCTTGTTCTTGTCTTTTAATTAACATGCTAGGCTAGATTTATCTTGTGTTTGCTTAGATCTAATGAAACCTAACTATTGATTATTGGTTATTAGTGTGTTATTAATTGTATTGGATGATTGTTTATCGATGTTAGGCTTAAGAAAACTGGCTAACTTCCTATACGGTAACTTGCTTGAACGTCTTAAGAAACATGAACCAATGCGTACTAAGGTTTTTATGGTTGTATTTAATGCATGAGCGAATTCTAGTGATCCCATGTTAGGAGCTTCTTAGCCGGCTCGACATAGGAGTGAAGTAGGAGCTTGTAGAGTTGGGGAAGTACGTACGCCACCCCACGATTGGTATTAAGGAATACACCCGTCATCCACGCAATTAATACACACTAATCAACCGGTAAAAGATAGTTAGGGAGTAAGGACATCTAAGTAAACACATTTCTCTCCACATAAGTTTCACAACCTTTTCATTTTCAGTTATTTTATTTTATTTGCATTTGTAGTTATTTGGGTTAGTTGACTAGCAACTAATTCCGCCCACTCTTTCAAAACCCGAGATTTTACTTGCTTTCATAAAAATATAAAAATACAAAAAGAATCTTCCCTCACCCTTAGACCTATTAGAGTAGTTTTTCAATCCTAACGACACTATTCCCTGTGGAGAACGATCAATCCCCCGTACTTACCACTACACTATACTACATCGGTCAGGTACACTGCCTGGTGGGGTTGTAAGCCTCTTGAGATCCCTCGAGAGGTAAAACCTGTTGTAAGGTCGCAAAACCACGCATCAAGTTTTTGGCGCCGCTGCCGGGGAATAGTTATTGTTTAGGTTGAATTTTTATTTTATTAGGTCTACTCACTAGATTCCTTTCTAGTGAGATTTTTATTTTTATTTTTTCTAGATTTTCTTTAGTCTATCTTTTTTCTTCGTTTCTTTGTTCGTAACCATTACCATCCGACATCATGGAAGGTGGTAATATCCTTGATCCCAACAACCCACCACCACAACAACACCACCTCCTAGAGCCCGTACCTTAGGAGACTACTCCCGTCCTAGCCACCTTGGCTATCGAAACACCATTGAGCTCACTCAAGGAGCCAATGTCACTCCCTTGCGATCCGACACCATCCGGTTGGTGCAAAGCGGATGCGCATTCCATGGACTTCGTTCCGAAGATCCTAATCAACATCTCAAGGACTTTCTCAAAATCGTTGATTCTATAGACCTTGATGTTGCCACTCGAGAGACGACCCGACTGCGTCTCTTTCAATTCTCTCTGCGGGACCAAGCTAGTCAATGGCTAGAGCGTCTACCCGCAGGATCCATTACCTCTTGGGATGATCTCACCACTCGTTTCCTTGCTCAGTTTTTCCCACCAGGAAGAACTACCAAGCTAAGGAATGATATCTTGATGTTCCAACAACGTCAAGGCGAAACCCTCTACGAGGCATGGACTCGATTCAAGGACTTACTCCAAAAAGTCCCTCACCATGGCATAGAACTTTGGCTCCAAGTCCAAATCTTCTATGACCATATCAATCTCTCCACGAGGCAAACCATTGACCAATCGGCCGGTGGTAAGCTACGTGATCTAAGTGCGGAACAATCATGGGTTCTCCGAGAAGATCTTGCTCTTTATGACAACGAAAGTTGGAGTGATCCCCGTGATTTGAATAAAACGGTCAAGGCAATATCTTTGCCTTCGAACAATTCAAGCACTTCCGACCGTAGGATCATAGAACTTGAAGACCAAGTCAAGTTTCTTATGAAATCCTACGAGGCTCCTAAACCTTCAAGCCAAGTAAACAAAATCACTTCTTCATGTGAATTATGTAGTGGTCCTGATGCGTGGGTTTTGCAACCTTACAACAGGTTTTACCTCTCGAGGGATCTCAAGAGGCTTACAACCCCACCAGGCAGTGTACCTGACCGATGTAGTATAGTGTAGTGGTAAGTACGGGGGATTGATCGTTCTCCACAGGGAATAGTGTTCGTTAGGTATGAAAGACTACTCTAATAGGTCTAAGGGTTGAGGAAGATTCTTTTTTATGTTTTTATATTTTTATGAAAGCAAGTAAAATCTCGGTTTTGAAGGAGTGGGCGGAATTAGTTGCTAGTCAACTAACCCAAATAACTACAAATGCAAATAAAGTAAAATAACAAAAATGAAAATGTGGTGAGAAACTTATGTGTAGAGAAATGTGTTTACTTAGATTTCCTTACTCCCTAACTATCTTTTACCGGTTAATTAGTGTGTATTAGTCGCGTGGATGACGGGTGTATTCCTTAATACCATTCGTGGGGTGGCGTACTTACTTCCCCAACTCTACAAGCTCCTACTTCACTCCTATGTCGAGCCGGCTAGGAAGCTCCTAACATGGGATCACTAGAATTCGCTTGTGCATTAAATACAACCATAAAAACCTTTAGTACGCATTTGGTTCATGTTTCTTAAGACGTTCAAGCAAGTTACCGAATAGGAAGTTAGCCAGTTTTCTTAAGCCTAACATAGATAAACAATCATCCAATACAACTAATAACACACTAACAACCAATAATCAATAGCTAGGTTTCATTAGATCTAAGCAAACACAAGATAAATTTAGCCTAACATGTTAATCAAAAGACAAGAATAAGATAAAATCAAACAACACATAGACATATTGAATGATTAATTGATAACTTATCTTCAATGTAACATGGAAGATCTCAAGGCAAAAAGCCTTGAAAAAGAAGCTAAAATCGTCCTAGGGTTTTCTCCCAAAATTCCACACACTAAGCTCTCTTTAATGACAAAAAATTAGAAAACTATATATAGACTTTTGCATCTGACGGCGTCACCTTATGGATTGTGACGCCGTCACCTCGCCGCTTCTAGGGTTCCCGGGTGACCTTCTTGACGCCGTCCCTCTTTAGCTCTTCAAAAATCCATTCTGGCTTATCAAGGCTTGACGCCGTCAGCTCGTGAACATGACGCCGTCCCCTTATGATTTAAGCCGTGACGCCCTTGATCAAGTTAAAGCGTGACGCCGTCAGAATTCACATGCTATTTTCACTGGCTTATCATGAGTAAATTTCACGTCCAACTTTTCTTGCCAAGGCATGACGCCGTCCAGAGTTAATTGTGACGCCGTCAAAGGTAACATTCAGCCGATTTTTGAGACTTTGTCGTTTTCTTCACTTTTATGCTCCAAAAACGTCCAAAAATGCCTCCTTTTCCAGATTTCTTCTCAAAAGTACCTAAAATGACAAAAGGAACGATTTAGGGCAATATTTGATCAAATAAATACGATTTAGGGCTTAAATGACCCCTTAAAAGCGGTACACTTTTTGCTTCATCAAATACCCTTACACTTGAGATTTGCTTGTCCTCAAGCAAATGCGCTTTTATTCTAATCAAAATACAAGTTAGGGGTCATTTAATGCTAACATAAAAGTAATTACAACAAATATTCGTTCCACTTTAATCATAATAAGCACGGAGATTATAAACTAGCACCTCACAAGTAGTGTTTAGATACTCACATCTCTCAAGTGTCATCAAAATAAATCTCATAAATGAAAACGGATAATATCTCTCACTACCTGTCATAGCAAATAGATTACCATAGGCTTGGGAAGGGATCGAAAACCTCCTCCACTAGGCGTAAGCACCAAAGATAAACTATCAAAGAGGGCTTTTAAATGGGTTATAACGTTAGGTGTAGGGAAAAGGAAAACACGGTTTTGTTGGATACGGGATATTTTACTGGTGGCTAGTTAAAGATCTTGATCAATTACATGTACTATACAATGTTGCTAAGCCAAGACTAGACTCAATCTTAAGCTAAAAACAAAATAACAAAAACATAAAACAAACATAAAATGAAACGGGATGGTAGTCCGTATGTTTTTTCTACTTTTTCTTTTTCTCATTTTTTTGTATTTTTCTTGATTTTTCGATTTTTTTTTTTTTTTTTTTTTTTTTTTTTTTTTTTTTTTTTTTTTGTTTTTGCATACACTTTTGCCCTACCATCCAAAATAATACATCATAGAGGCATTGCATCCCCCTTACACTTGAACTTTTACATAACTTTATAAATTACTATTCTAATGACTCGAATTAAGATGATTGAAAAACTTGGAGTACCTTTAAAATATTTAGCACATATGGGGGTAATAAATGATGTTCTTCCCCATTACTCCATTACACTAGTACTTTACCCATGAGTCCCAATCGTCCCAAAACAATATGTACAAGGATATGACTCGACTTAGCAACCATCTAATCAACTAGATAATTAACTTGGGTTTAAACAAATGTTGTAACAATAATGCACTAAAAATGAGTGCATACAAGGTAGGCTAAGACGATTTGGGTGTACATTTTAGTGGGGGTGTAACAAATTCTTCCTTTAAGTAAAATGCTTAAAGGTCGAAACGAAAAGATAGGCTCTGAGGGGTGTACTAGGGGTATCGTGTACTAAAAATGAGTACAACGCAAAGGGGTGTGGGAGAATTACTTGACCAATGTAGCCAATGTAATTATAACAAAAACACAGGTGTAAAACAATGGGTTAATCCTAATGCCTCTTATCATGTAGTAAATCTAACTACACGAATGTAGTCTCACTTGTGGCCTTGGAATGGTCCTAAGCAAGTTCTAGAATCTAAGTGCTACCGGTACACACATCATAGCATAAATGCTTTTCCTACCAATTCTAGGGGTGAACCTCACATATTTGGGGGTGGAAAATTTTTTTAGTGGTACGGTTTTTGTGCTAGTCATATAACTCCTATCCGTGAGACGCTCATTAAGATCAAAGTTTCACTCCTACATGTTGTAAAAAATTTTAAATTTGGCACTAAAATTACCTTAACAAGTATTTTTCTCAGTTTTATTACACATCTACTATCAAACAAACAAAAATCAAGCGCAATTGTATTCTCTAAAATCGTACTTTTACCCTCCCCTTACACTTAAGATGAACATTGTCCCCAATGTTCAAATAACAAGATGTAAAAGAAAAAAGTAAGAGAATGAAATCAAATACTCCCCTGATTCGCTTGGTGGATAATGAAATTACACGGTTAGATCTTCTTCCAAGGTAATGTTGAAGTTCCATAACTAATGCATCGCCATAAGCTTGATTCCATAAACATCTCCTTGTCCAAAATAACCTGTTAAACCTGAGAAAACAAACACGAAAACCTGCATAACATCGGCGGGAAAAATCTATATATAAGGATATAATGCTTGTGGAATGATAATTTTGCAGATTCCTGGAGATTATAAGTTGGAGATTTTAATAAAACTTTTTTAAAAACAAAACTTTTAAAAATTTCTGGAAATTAAATCTGACGCCGTCAGGTTATAAACCTTGACGCCGTCAGAAATGACCTGACAAAAATTTTCATTTTAAGTTTCCGGAAAATTTCTGGAAAAACCTTTACCTTACTTCCTGGAAATCCTGCAAAACATCATTATGACTCGATACAAGCATTTGACTCAAACAAATACTAATATGTATGCTAATTTATTATTATTATGATTCATGTTCATTTGTGTTCTAATAAACCGATTTAGATTTCCCTTACACTTAACTTTCGCAAAATACCTTTATATGTAGTTAAGACGAAGTTAAAAACAAAATAAAGCATTTTCACAAATTACTTTTGAACATGAATCAATACTAATAAAAATTAAACACACATACGGAAACAAATAAAATCAAACAAACAAATAAATAAACACACAAAGCAAATAAAACAAATAAAGCTTGGGTTGCCTCCCAAGAAGCGCTTTTCTTTATTAACGAGTCTTGTAGCTAGACTCAAAGTCACTCTACCTAGTATCGCTTATGCTCACGTATCCGAGTGTGAGCCATCTAATTGTTGCCTCATCTTTCTTGTATTCATCATTTAGCTCCAAACATCCATGATAGTATCTTTTATTTTTCTCATGTGGATATTTGAGCCCCTTCCTCTTATCATTCTCACTTAACAAGTCGATAGGCATAATTCTATTGCAAGATTCAATGGGGTAGTTCTTAAACCTAGGATGTGCTCGGGGCATTTGATAGACAAAATCTTCATCCCCATCCGAGAATGTAATTAACCCGTCCACAAGTTTTTCGTCAAGGTTGGTCAACCTTTTGAAGGGTTCTCCAAAAATGACTTGGGTTAATTTGTTATCAATGAATTCTCCTAAGTTCTCCATAACCATAAAATCCACCAAATACACAAAACTTCCAACGAATACGTGTAGTGGCTTAGTCCTAGCAACGATGTTATCACCTTGATATTCTAGCTCATCTACCATGATTTTATTATAATTAGCGCGAGAGATAATGTTCATAGGCAAAGATGAGTTAAGATAAGCATAAAAATCATGATAACCAATCTTACACGAAAATTGCATGTTAAAGAGGCTATCCTTTTCGATCTTAGTCTTAGGGTCAACATACTTAAAGGGATCAATTTCCTCTTTTCCCCATTCCTCGTTAACTACTTCTCCATCATCAGCATCCTCATCGGAGTCTGAATAGTAAAATGGACTAACATAGTCATTCTCATGGTCAGACTCCTCCATCTCAGAATTATTACCAAAGTGGTGGTTGGGTGAAAGGTTGTTGTTTGCTACTATGGGGGCGGGAACGGGTAGTTGAAAATTTGCACGGCGAAAAACACGAATAACAGGGATCAAATGACCAATGTTACTCATGAGGTAAGTGGAAGGTATCACAAACAAAAGTACAAAGAAATAAGATAGACTAAAGAAAACCTAGAAAAATAAAATAAAAATCTCACTAGAAAGGAATCTAGTGAGTAGACCTAATAGAAATAAAAATTCAACCTAAACAATAACTATTCCCCGGCAACGGCGCCAAAAACTTGATGCGTGGGTTTTGCAACCTTACAACAGGTTTTACCTCTCGAGGGATCTCAAGAGGCTTACAACCCCACCAGGCAGTGTACCTGACCGATGTAGTATAGTGTAGTGGTAAGTACGGGGGATTGATCGTTCTCCACAGGGAATAGTGTTCGTTAGGTATGAAAGACTACTCTAATAGGTCTAAGGGTTGAGGAAGATTCTTTTTTATGTTTTTATATTTTATGAAAGCAAGTAAAATCTCGGTTTTGAAGGAGTGGGCGGAATTAGTTGCTAGTCAACTAACCCAAATAACTACAAATGCAAATAAAGTAAAATAACAAAAATGAAAATGTGGTGAGAAACTTATGTGTAGAGAAATGTGTTTACTTAGATTTCCTTACTCCCTAACTATCTTTTACCGGTTAATTAGTGTGTATTAGTCGCGTGGATGACGGGTGTATTCCTTAATACCATTCGTGGGGTGGCGTACTTACTTCCCCAACTCTACAAGCTCCTACTTCACTCCTATGTCGAGCCGGCTAGGAAGCTCCTAACATGGATCACTAGAATTCGCTTGTGCATTAAATACAACCATAAAAACCTTTAGTACGCATTTGGTTCATGTTTCTTAAGACGTTCAAGCAAGTTACCGAATAGGAAGTTAGCCAGTTTTCTTAAGCCTAACATAGATAAAACAATCATCCAATACAACTAATAACACACTAACAACCAATAATCAATAGCTAGGTTTCATTAGATCTAAGCAAACACAAGATAAATTTAGCCTAACATGTTAATCAAAAGACAAGAATAAGATAAAATCAAACAACACATAGACATATTGAATGATTAATTGATAACTTATCTTCAATGTAACATGGAAGATCTCAAGGCAAAAAGCCTTGAAAAAGAAGCTAAAATCGTCCTAGGGTTTTCTCCCAAAATTCCACACACTAAGCTCTCTTTAATGACAAAAAATTAGAAAACTATATATAGACTTTTGCATCTGACGGCGTCACCTTATGGATTGTGACGCCGTCACCTCGCCGCTTCTAGGGTTCCCGGGTGACCTTCTTGACGCCGTCCCTCTTTAGCTCTTCAAAAATCCATTCTGGCTTATCAAGGCTTGACGCCGTCAGCTCGTGAACGTGACACCGTCCCCTTATGATTTAAGCCGTGACGCCCTTGATCAAGTTAAAGCGTGACGCCGTCAGAATTCACATGCTATTTTCACTGGCTTATCATGAGTAAATTTCACGTCCAACTTTTCTTGCCAAGGCATGACGCCGTCCAGAGTTAATTGTGACGCCGTCAAAGGTAACATTCAGCCGATTTTTGAGACTTTGTCGTTTTCTTCACTTTAATGCTCCAAAAACGTCCAAAATGCCTCCTTTTCCAGATTTCTCCTCAAAAGTACCTAAAATGACAAAAGGAACGATTTAGGGCAATATTTGATCAAATAAATACGATTTAGGGCTTAAATGACCCCTTAAAAGTGGTACACTTTTCGCTTCATCAGGTCCCCACGACACTCGTGATTGCATGGAACTCCCCGAACAAGCTTTTGTGGACTACGCATCCTCGCGTACTGACGGAGCGGGAGACAAGTGGTACACTTTCAAACCCGAGCCAAACCCCTACGGTGATTCATACAACCCCTCATGGAAAAATCACCCAAACCTTAGGTGAAAACAAAACCAAAACACACAACAAACCAATTCTTCCAACCCACCTAATCGTTTCCAATCAAGCGGTTCCAACTCGAACCGTACTTTCAACAACAATCCTTCCAGCAATGGTAGTACCAATAACTTTGAAGGATTGATGTCTCAATTTATGGCATCTCAAGAAGCTCGTTTGGCCAAGTTTGAATCCGAATTCAATCAACAACAAACGAAGATGACCAATAAAATTGACAACTTATTGAAAGCCCTCAATAACCAAGTGCTATCACCTCCACATAAGGACGCTAGGAACACAAATAGCGAACCCCAAGTAAAAGACCTCTCTTCATCCAAACACGTCCACTTCGTCAACATTGTCACTATCAAACCAATTGATAGAAATGAGGATAATAGTGAACCTGAGGATGAGGTTAAGAAAGTCGAGGTTGATAAAGAAGTTAGGAAAAGTGAGATTGAAGAAGTAGATGATGATGAGGACTACTTCAATAGGCTACCCACTAAGGAAGAGCGCGCATATCATACAGACTTATTCGATGACCTCGAGACACCATACTTCCTAGGTAGACCAATTATAAAAATAGGCGATCCTTCTAATCTCAACATACCATGCAACATCGGACATTTGCATGTGTGGAAAGCTTACATCGACCTTAGATCGCCCATAAACATCATGACTAGAGCCCACTACAACTTAATAATGAAAAATCAACTTGGGTATAGGATGTTCCCTGATAAGGGTTGGATGAGTAACTTCACGGGAAGAGTTAAGGGATTACCGGTTTATGTAGGAAACTTCACCTATGTCACCGACTTTGTAATTGTAGAAGATATCCGCCCAATAGTCGATGCATCCTTAAATCAAGTAGTTTTTGGAAAACCATTTGTTGAGGTCTCTAGAATGACTTATGAACCTTCCTTAGGGATAGTTAGATTTAAGGATGAGACCGATGAGGTAAACTACCAAATGCCATATAAGATAGAACAATTCCAACACTTGTCAAATGTTGAGAAGGAGATTAAGCAAGCGGTCTACTATAGGAATGATGAGGATAGAAATAAAGGAGTAGACTATGTTATGGAAAGGATATCCGGTTTCTACAAGGATTGTTTGAAATTAGGACCGGAATATAAAACCGGAAATGAGAATGGCCTAGGAACCGTGACCAATGATGGAATCACGTAATGTACGTGACTTTGAGTCTAGCTACAAGACTCGTTAATAAAGAAAAGCGCTTCTTGGGAGGCAACCCAAGCTTTATTTGCTTTGTGTGTTTATTTATTTGTTTGTTTGATTTTATTTGCTTCCGTATGTGTGTTTAATTTTTATTATTATTGATTCATGTTCAAAACTAAATTGTGAAAATGCTTTATCTTGTTTTTAACTTCGTCTTAACTACATATAAAAGTATTTTGCAAAAGATAAGTGTAAGGGAAATCCAAATCGGTTTATTAGAACAAATGAACATGAATCATAACAATATTAAATTAACATACATGTTAGTATTTGTTTGAGTCAAATGCTTGTATCGAGTCTTAATGATATTTTGCAGGATTTCCAGGAAGTAAGGTAAAGGTTTTTCCAGAAATTTTCCGGAAACTTAACATGAGAATTCTGTCAGATCATTTCTGACGGCGTCAGGCCTTACAACCTGACGGCGTCAGGTGTTAATTTTCTGAAATTTTTGAAAGTTTTGTTTTCATAAAAAGTTTTTATTAAATCTCTAACTTATAAACTCCAGGAATCTGCAAAATTATCATTCCACAAGCATTATATCCTTATATAGAATTTATCCCGCCGATGTTATGCAGGTTTTCGTGTTTGTTTTCTCAGGTTTAACAGGTTATTTTGGACAAGGAGATGTATGTGGAATCAAGCTTTTGGCGATGCTTTAGTCTTGAAGCTTCTACATTCTCTTGGAAGAAGATCTAATCATGTTACCTCTTTATCCACCAAACAAATCAGGGGAGTATTTGATTTCGTTCGTTTAACTTATTACTTTTACATCTTGTTATTTGAACATTGGGGACAATGTTCATCTTAAGTGTAAGGGGGGGGTAAAAATACGATACTTTAGAGAATACAATTGCACTTGATTTTTGTTTGTTTAATGGTAGATGTGTAATAAAACTGAGATAAATACCTGTTAGGGCAATTTTAGTGCCAAATTTAAAATTTTTTACAACATATAGAAGTGAAACTTTAGTCTTAATGAGCGTCTCATGGATAGGAGTTATATGACTAGCACAAAACCGTACCACTAAAAATTTTTTCCACCCCAAAATATGTGAGGATCGCCCCTAGAATTGGTAGGAAAAGCATTTATGCTATGATGTGTGTACCGGGAGTACTTAGATTCTAGAACTTGCGTTAGGACCATTCCGAGGCCACAAGTGAGACTACATTCGTGTAGTTAGATTTACTACATGATAAGAGGCATTAGGATTAACCCATTGTTTTACACCTGTGTTTTTGTTATAATTACATTGGCTACATTGGTCGAGTAATTCTCCCACACCCTTTGCGTTGTACTCATTTTTAGTACACGATACCCCTAGTACACCCCTCAGGGCCTATCTTTTCGTTTCGACCTTTAAGCATTTTACTTAAAGGAAGAATTTGTTTACACCCCACTTAAATGTACACCCAAATCGCCTTAGCCTACCTTATATGCACTCATCTTTAGTGCATTTTTGTGACAACATTTGTTTAAACCCCAAGTTAATTATCTAATTGATTACATGGTTGCTAAGTCGAGTCATATCCTTGTACATATTGTTTTGGGACGATTGGGACTCATGGGTAAAGTACTAGTGTAATGGAGTAATGGGGAAGAACAACATTATTACCCCCATATGTGCTAAATATTTTAAAAGTACTCCAAGTGTTTCGATTATCTTAATTCGAGTCATTAGAATAGTTATTTGTAAACTCATGTAAAAGTTCAAGTGTAAGGGGAACGCAACGCCCCTATGATGTATTATTTTGGATGGTAGGGCAAGAGTGTATGAAAAAAAAAAAAAAAAAATCAAGAAAAATACAAAAAAATGAGAAAAAGAAAAGTAGAAAAAACATACGGACTACCATCCCGTTTCATTTTATTTTATTTTATGTTTTTGTTATTTTGTTTTTAGCTTAAGTCGAGTCTAGTCTTGGCTTAGCAACGCCATATTTTACATGTAATTAATCAAGATCTTTAACTCGCCACCAGTAAAATATCCCTTATCCAACAAATCCGTGTTTATCATATCCCTACACCTTACGTTATAACCCGTTTAAAAGCCCTCTTTGATAGTTTATCTTAGGTGCTTACGCCTAGTGGAGGAGGTTTTTGATCCTTTCCCAAGCCTATGGTAATCTATTTGCTATGACAGGTAGTGAGAGATATTATCCGTTTTCATTTATGAGATTTATTTTGATGACACCTGAGAGATGTGAGTATCTAAACACTACTTGTGAGGTGCTAGTTTGTAATCTCCGTGTTATTATGATTAAAGTGGAACGACTATTTATTGTAATTACTTTTATATTAGCATTAAATGACCCCTAACTTGTATTTTGATTAGAATAAAAGCGCATTTGCTTGAGGACAAGCAAATCTCAAGTGTAAGGGTATTTGATGAAGCGAAAAGTGTACCGCTTTTAGGGGGTCATTTAAGCTCTAAATCGTATTTATTTGATCAAATATTGCCCTAAATCGTTCCTTTTGTCATTTTAGGTACTTTGGAGAAGAAATCTGGAAAAGGAAGCATTTTGGACGTTTTTGGAGCATAAAAGTGAAGAAAACGACAAAGTCTCAAAATCGGATGGAAAAGTACCTTTGACGGCGTCAGGGATTGTTCCAGACGGCGTCATGGCTTGGCAAAAGAGGTAGATATGAAAAATACACATGATAAGCCAGGGAATTTTACAAAGGAAGTCTGACGGCGTCACCCTTTAAGGTGATCAAGGCCATCACGGTTTAAGTTAAAGAGAGACGGCGTCAAGCCCATTTCTGACGGCGTCAACCTTTGATAAGCCAGAGCGGATTTTGGAGCATTAAAGAGGGATGGCGTCAAGAAGGCCATCCGGGAACCCTAGACACGGCGAGGTGACGGCGTCAAGATCTACAACGTGACGCCGTCAGCCACTAAGTTCTATATATAGTTTTGCAATTTTTTGTCATTAGTGTGCAACTTTGTGAGGAGAAACCCTAAGACGAATTTCTGCCATTTTTAAGGGTTTTCATACCCTTGGATCTCCCATGTTTAATTGAAGATAAGTAATCATTTAATCAATCAATATGTCTATGTGTTGTTTGATTATATCTCGTTCTTGTCTTTTAATTAACATGCTAGGCTAGATCTATCTTGTGTTTGCTTAGATCTAATGAAACCTAACTATTGATTATTGGTTATTAGTGTGTTATTAATTGTATTGGATGATTGTTTATCGATGTTAGGCTTAAGAAAACTGGCTAACTTCCTATACGGTAACTTGCTTGATCGTCTTAAGAAACATGAACCAATGCGTACTAAGGTTTTTATGGTTGTATTTAATGCATGAGCGAATTCTAGTGATCCCATGTTAGGAGCTTCTTAGCCGGCTCGACATAGGAGTGAAGTAGGAGCTTGTAGAGTTGGGGAAGTACGTATGCCACCCCACGATTGGTATTAAGGAATACACCCGTCATCCACGCAATTAATACACACTAATCAACCGGTAAAAGATAGTTAGGGAGTAAGGACATCTAAGTAAACACATTTCTCTCCACATAAGTTTCACAACCTTTTCATTTTCAGTTATTTTATTTTATTTGCATTTGTAGTTATTTGGGTTAGTTGACTAGCAACTAATTCCGCCCACTCTTTCAAAACCCGAGATTTTACTTGCTTTCATAAAAATATAAAAATACAAAAAGAATCTTCCCTCACCCTTAGACCTATTAGAGTAGTTTTTCAATCCTACCGACACAATTCCCTGTGGAGAACGATCAATCCCCCGTACTTACCACTACACTATACTACATCGGTCAGGTACACTGCCTGGTGGGGTTGTAAGCCTCTTGAGATCCCTCGAGAGGTAAAACCTGTTGTAAGGTCTCTAAACCATGCATCAGGGCTCGTAGTGGATTACTATTTCTGTTACCTTAAGACCTTGTACTTAGTGTTCCGAGGTCACCCTCCGAATACATACTTGACTTGATACTTGACTTGATACATGACTTGGCTTTATATGACTTGGGCTCGGGTTGGGATTACTGTTTCCCTTTACTCTTATCTATTGTAACTGTTTCTTAATTCCTGATATCTCTGCATAACCTTTATATTCTTTCCTAACTCTTGTGATACCTTGGATTGGTTCACTTACTTCACTATTCCATCATTACTGCTTTGTTATCGTTATATCTGTTCACTGAGCTTTCGTAGCTCAGCCGCATTTCTTTTCCTGCAGCAGGTTTAGTTGGAAGCTGGGTATGAATGGAGAGTACCTTGGACTTAGAAAACCTTATTAGCTATTTGGATTAGAGATGACTAGAAGAGCTTATACTCGGACTTAGTAATTATTGTATTTCTCATTTGTAACCTTGTAGTTTCAGATTTTCCATTGTAACCATTGAAATTCTATTGTATTATTTATGTCATATGCTTGTGTTTGTTCTGATGTGAAACCATTATTGTGACATCTTTACCCTTGTCGGGTTGGGGTGTTACACCAACGAAGTAAATTATTTTCAGAACTAAAACACTATTATTAGGAAGAGCCCTATCTTTTCAAGATGTGTCCCGATGGGATGATCAGAAGATGTGTTTATGGTTCCGAAACAAGAAGAATTCTTGATGAATGCCATCATGGCCTGACTGGGGGACACTATGGTCCTTCCACCACAGCTAAAAAAGTTTTTGATGCTGGTTTCTATTGGTCGACAATTTTCAAAGAAGCTCATACTCTTGTTCAAAGCTGCGATGCTTGCCAAAGATCCGGTAGTATTTCTCGTAGGGATGAAATGCCTCAAAAGAGCATTCAAGTCTACGAAATATTCGATATTTGGGGAATCGATTTTATGGGACCATTCCCTAAATTGCACAAATATGAATACATTCTCGTTGCTATTGATTATGTTTTCAAATGGGCTGAAGCCGAAGCTCTACCCACAAATGATGCACGAGTTGTTGTTAATTTTCTCAAAAAGCTTTTCGCTCGTTATAGAATTCCTAAAGCTTTAATAAGTGATCGAGGAACCCATTTCTGTAACAGAAAAATGGAGAAAATCATGAAACGATATGGAGTTCATCATCGTTTTGCTACAGCTTATCATCCACAAACCAGTGGTCAAGTCGAAAACACCAACAGAGCCTTAAAAAGGATACTCGAAAAAACGGTAAAAGAAAATCCTGCCGTTTGGTTGAGAAAACTTGATGATGTTCTGTGGGCATTTCGTACGGCTTACAAAACTCCAATTGGTATAACACCATACAGACTTTTGTATGGAAAAACCTGTCATTTGCCGTTCGAAATCGAACATCGCGCCTACTGGGCACTCAGAAACTGTAACCCTGATCTCAAAATAGCTGGGGAGAAGAGATTTTTGCAATTGCATGAACTTGATGAATTGAGACTACAAGTTTATGAGTACTCAAAGCTTTACAAAGCTAGAACCAAAGCTTATCATGATAGAAAGCTGAGAATTAGGAAATAATTCAAAGCTGGAGACAAAGTTCTGCTGTTCAATATGAAATACAAGTTCAAATCTCCTAAGCTAAGACCGAAATGGTTCGGACCTTATATAGTGAAACATGGATTTCCCTCTGGATACGTTGAGTTATACGACAAACAGGGTGGAAGTTTCATTGTCAATGGTCACCGAATTAAATTGTACTACGATAAGGAGAAAATGAACGAGGTTTCTATCAAAGAGATTTCGATTAAATCAGAATATGAATCTATCACATTCCTGACACCGTTCCCAACCGACTACAAGAAAAATGCTGAATTTATCTATGATTTTCTTCCACAAGCTTGGGAAAGAGTGAAGTTGGAAGACATAGATGAAACTGGAGAGGAAATAGTGATAGGAAACGTGGTGTATGTTCCCAAATCTTCAAAGAAGGAATCAAAAATTACACCAACGTAGGCTAAAGGAAGTTTGAGTCTGGCTAATGACTCGTTAATAAAACAAGCACTTCTCGGGAGGCAGCCCGTGTGTTTGCTATTTTTAGTTCTTATTTATTTTCAAAGTAATTACACCCCAAAGTTTCTCTAAGACCTTAGTTGAACTTAAGTGTGGGGGTGTACCACTGACTTTTGAATAAAACGTAGAAATATTTCATGTGTTTGTTTTGTTTGTTTTAAGATTACTGCAGGTAATGATTACAAAGCATGGACACTTGTATCAAAGAATCATCTGGAGGTGGAAAATGTAGTTTATTCTCTTATTTCCCTATTTTCATTCCTTGAAGTTCGTTTATGACATTGAGGACAATGCTTATCTTAAATGGGGGAGGGGGTGAATAGGAAAATAAGGACAAATTGTAAATTTCGAGTTATATTTTAAATTTTGTTTGCCCTTGTGATCTAGTTATTTGTCTTTTTTAGGATAATATATTAGAATAACTGGATCTATCCACTGGTGAAACCTGTAATTTTTGAAAAATTGAGATGTGTCCCGATTAATATTGCAATCCATTCTGGGATCGATAACATTAGCTAGCACATATTATAGCCCTTTCACTAAATTTTTTGAGGATTTAAGCCTGTTTCATATATAGCATACATCTTTGATGCTTTTGCTATGAGTGTGCCGGTGATTTTATTTATTCTAGAACTTGTGCTTGTAAATCATTACGAGACCATTGTAAGATCACATTTCAAGTGTGATATAAGTATATATGCGTGATAAGAGGCAACCTTAGGATTTAACGCAAATAGCCTTCCGTATTGATATTTAGCTAGTTATACTAACTAGTTAACCACCGATATAAACCCGATTGTTAGCGTTTATCTTTAACGCTAGATACCCCTAGTTACACCCTCTGAGCCTATCTTTTTCTTTTGATAAACTCCAGAAAAATACAAAAAGATTTTACACTTTTTAGCCTAGCCTTACCCTTAGTCAAGTCTTGGTTGGTTGCTAGCTATATGGCAAGATGGATGTTATGTGGGAAATCATGAAAGTTCAAAGAAAGTTGTAAACTCCATGAGCAGTTATCAAAGTAAAGTGAAAGACAAGTCATCGCAACTATAAGATGACAAGTGAATGAGTTTATATAAAAAAAAAATTAAAAAAAAAATAAATAAATAAAAAAAATCATCGCAACTATAAGGTGACAAGAATAGCCAATGAGCTATAGAATAATGTATTGATCCAGCAAGTATGGAGTTTTTCAAGATTGCATGATAGTTCGAAAGTAGCTAGCAACATTCGGTTAGTAGACTTTGACTAGTTTGTATATTCTTTATTATTAAACCTTTCTAAACATATCCCATGTATTATCCTTACCTTTTGACTTTGTGAAATTATTAAGTGTGTTGACATGTAGTGACCATCCGGGTTTTTGAATAGTTGAAAAACATGCCAGCAATCTAGTACGTATTTTGGTGACCATCCGTTATGCAAATAACGCGCCAGCGAACCTAGGTACAATCTAGTGACCATCCGTTGCTTAGCTAGTCAAGAATTTGTGCCAGCGAGCTATTATGTTTTGCATAAGATTGTTGTACATAAGTCTGATATAACCATTGAACCTAAAACCCGAATAAAAGAACTCTTTGATATGTATACTTGGTGCTCACGCCATTTCGGTGAAGTTTTGTTTCTTGTACAAGCATATGGTAATATTTAGATCATGACTGAGCAATGAGTGTGATTTCTCTTATATACTCCACCAACCATATAAATGAGTGATTTGAGTGAATTATATCTTGTTCCTTTTTCGTGAGGTGTTTAGTAATGTTCATCAAGCAAGAAAATCAATTAGGGTATTATCAAACATCTCAATGATTCAATTGTAAAATCTTAAAATGATGAATCTGACTTGTACTTGTACTTGTACATGATAGATTAACATCACATTTTTCTTAAACATACTTGAGTACCATGTGGATTATCGTTTTTAATTCTAGATTTGCTTGAGGGCAAGCAAAGTTAAAGTGTGGGGAAATTTGATAACGCTCAAACTGTGCATGTTTTTGGTCGCGTTATTCGTACTTTTATATGTGTTATTTGGTTATATTTATATGCTTTTGTTACTTAATCGTGCCAAAGTATGTTTGCAAAGTATATATAGCCAAAAACAGGAAAAAGGAAGAAAAAGATGAAAGAATGAAGAAGAATGAAATATTTATGATCGTACGAAGATTCTTGTGTCAAGTTCCACACCAAATAGGCATTTCAAAGAATGAACGTCCAAGTATTCAAGTTGACAAGTTCCAAGTTCCAAGGCAAAGAAAAATCAAGTTTGGATGAAGAACCAAGAACCAAAAGAAGGGAACAAGTCAAACACCAAAAGTCCAAAAATGAGTTCACAGCAGCCCCATCAGATCGGATGCAGCCCGCAACCGATTCGGATAGGAGCCACATCTGAAGACCAACTGATCGGTTGGAGCCAATACCGATCGGTTGGATGGTGCCTGTAATCCCAAACTTCATCATTAAGTGTCCCAACTTATTGCTCACGATTCTAGGCCCTTCCCAAAGTGTTTCTAGTCTCTTCTACTCTGCTTGGAGGCCAAGTTGGAGCATTTATCACCCTTATCCTTGAGAGTAGTATAAATAGAACCATTTACAATCATTTGAGTGTGACACAATTACCAATTATCATTCTAATCATCAACCACTCTAACAATACTCTCTCAAAAGTCCTAAATTTGTCCTTAGAAGTCCAGGAAATTTTGAAGGGTCAAGAAGTCCAGGAAACTATGAATGATTGTTTTTACCCAATATTCTTGGTTAAATAAAGAAACTTAATTGTGGTTGTAATAAGAATGCTTTTGTCTATCAAATTGGATTGATTGTAAGCCACCTTAAAGGTCGAAAGATTAGTAGTTTGCAATCAATTGTGAGGGTAAAAGTTATAAAATAGCCACGTACTTTCCGAAATTGTCCGTCTAGAACCACTTACTTTTTTATTACCTTACTTCACCAACGAACTATCAAATTTTGTTCCGACTTCACCAATATAACCCTGAAACCCTGAAATGACTATATTCATCAGATTCCGGCGACACCTGAAGATTTCGACGACACCAGCAGATTCCGACGAAGCAACAAATAGTCAAACTCCTAATTGTTTAGAAAAGGGAAAATTAAAGAATGTTCAAACATAGTTAATATGACTATGCCCGTAACCAGCATTTGAAAATCGATTTGGTCGTTTGGGGGTAAAACTAATTAAACTAATAATCCAAAACCCACTGGAAACCACCAGCCCACAACCGGTAGCCATCGTCTTCCATCTCTACAGCCATCGCCACCTCAGCTTTCGACCACCACCATCGCTGCTGCTACAGACCAAACAAACCCTTAACAAAACAATCCAAACACCCCAAAATTCCCATTAACCATCTTCCTTCTCTTCACACCCCATTTCCCCGATCCAAACCACTCCACCACAAAAAAATGGCGACACTCCTCAGTGGCAGCCTCACCAAACTCCGCACCATAATCCTAACACCACCACCAACGATGTCAATCCAACGCAGTCCGTACAGTTTAATCCCAATGGTAATCGAACACTCATCACGTGGTGAAAATTATTGTATAAATGGGCCAATTGGTCATGACACTGCACATGTTGTTGCTCAGCTTTTCTTTCTTGATTAAAATGAAAATTATTGTGTTTTTGTTAGTGAAAATGTTGGTGTGATTAAATCAAACTAGGGACTCTTGAATCGTGAATATGTTGGTGTGATTAAAATAAAAATGGAAGAGATAAAGAACATGATATTGATGAGGATCGGGTGGTTTTATTATCCGAAAAAGATACAAAAACATGATATTGATGATAGAGTGGGGTTTTGTTTTTAGGAAGAAAGTGATAGATGATGAAGATATGAATGTGGCTTGGATCTCAGAATGTGTGAGTGGGTTTTAAGATGAGATGAGTGGGTGTAAAGAAGATAAATTTCAGGGTTATATTGGTGAAGTGGAACAAAATTTGATAGTTCGTTGGTGAAGTAAGGTAATAAAAAAGTAAGTGGTTCTAGACGGACAATTTCGGAAAGTACGTGGCTATTTTATAACTTTTACCCCAATTGTGACCTATTTGTCTATGAATTGGTTACCTTTTGTATTGACCATTTCCTAAGCGTATTTGATACAACAAAAGACCATTTTTGGGTTTAAGTCTGTTAACACAAACTTATGAACCTTGAATTGATCATGAATTGATTGGTAAGCCTTAATGCTTGTTTTTATGAACTAAAATCTTGACGAAGGTTTAACTTGTAGAAACAATAGATTAGTTCACCAAACTAATTATCATAACCAACATGTTAACATAAGTTATCACAATCATGCTTATCAAGAGTAGTAAACTAGTGTAAGCAAGTGCAGTTTTTAATCATTTGAATTATCATATTATCATCATTGTTTGTTTTAGAGATTTACTTTTATTAGCCTTTAAACTTACACATAGATTCACTCACAAATCCCTGCGAACGATCCTGACTTACCTTCATAATCTTGCTATAACGGACGAGTTCACTTGCTCGTATGTGTTATTTCTAGATTCGGTAATTCAACCCTTATAAATTTAAAACCTGTACACACACGTAACACATCAGGCCCAAGCGTATCAAACATTTATAATTTTATAATGGTTTAATTTGTGACTTGTACTAGCAGTACTAACTTTATACTAGCAGTACTAACTTTCGCTAGCAGTAGTACCTTTTGTACTAGTAGTGGTAAATACTTGGTTTACTTATGCACAAATGATTTGATGCTTATATAGGTTTAATTTGTGACTTGTAGGATATATACGTTACCAGTTGACCTTAACAATAGCGTGGACAAGTCTTGGATGAGAACTAGTAGGACCAAGAAACAATATATCGCTAGATTAGAAGCGTTTATTAAGTATGCAGAACACAACTTGCAGAAGATGAGGAACATCGACCCACGAGGTAATAAACGACAGCTTTTAAAGATGCCATGTCCGTGTATCTCATGTTTAAACCGCATAGAGCAGAAAGTGGAGGATGGACAGTTCCATTTATTCTGCCACAGGATTAATCAAAGCTACACAAAATGGGATAAACATGGAGAAAATGATGAGCAAGCAACAACTGCCCAAATACCTGTTAATGCTACAACAGAGGAGTTTGTTGACGACACGGATTTCGACATGGATTTTGGTCCAGAAATTCCAACTGATGACCCAGCAATAGTAAACATGGTTAACGCTACAAAAGAATGATTTTATGAGGATAACCTTGCCAAGATTCAACAACTATTATTAGACGCGAAGAAGCCACTTTACGAAGGATGTCCTGACTTCACAAAGTTGTCCGCAATAGTTAAACTACTCAACTTGAAGGGTAAGTATGGAGCTTCTGATATGTTCTTTACTGAATTACTAGGATTGTTGAAAAAGATGCTACCTGCTGGTAACGAAATGGTTGAAAAAACTTATCAGGCCAAAAAACTAGTGAGAATGATGGGATCAGGATACAAAAAGATACATGTATGTAGCAACAACTGCATTCTTTACTGAAAGGTTAACAAGGAGTTGACTGTTTGTCTAACTTGTGGGACATCAAGTTGGAAGGTGGATAGTAAGACACATAAAGTGTACGAAAACATTCCGGCAAAGGTAATGTGGTACTTTCCAATTATACCAAGACTGCAACGCCTCTTTAAGTTAGAAAGTATTTCAGAAGATCTAACATGGCACGCAACAAGGAGGATAACAGATGGTGTTTTACGTCACCCCGCAAATTCACAGGCATGGCGTACCATAGATGAAAAATTCCCCGAAATTGCTAAAGATTCGAGAAATCTACGGCTAGGAATATCGGCTAATGGGGTTGACGTCAACTCAGGAAATAGGCATCACAGTGTATGGCCAGTTTTATCGGTCATATACAACCTTCCTCCATGGTTGTGTATGAAAAGAAAGTTTATCATGCTTTTGGTATTAATATCGGGATACCCGAGAAATGATATCGATGTATTTTTAGAACCGTTGGTTGATGATCTGCATACCTTATTCGAGGAAGGGGTTGATACAAATGATGCTTCCAAAAAAGAAAACTTTAATCTGCGTGCCGTTGTGTTATGGACGATAAATGATTACCCTACACTTGGTACATTATGTGGCTACCCATACAGTGGATTCAAAGGTTGTGTAGTATGTGGGAAAGATACACACTGTGTTAGACTTTCCGCCTCATCCAAGCAAAGTTATGCTGGACACAGACGATATCTACCATACAACCATCCGTTCAGAACGCAAAAGGAAGGCGTTTAATGGACAAGATGAACCACGTCATGCTCCAAATCTGTTGACCGGGAACAAATATACAACGAGGTACAACATATTGAAAATAAGTGGGGAAAAGGAAAAACCTCAAAAAACCAAAATATGGAATGAATGCTCGACTGGATCTGGAAGAGTTGGGGATAAAAGAAGAGTTGTTTGCTAGGCAAGAAGCAGACAAAACAACACTACCTCCAGCAGGTTACACATTAACGAATGCTGAAAAAGACATCTTTTGTGAAACGTTAAGCAACATCAGGGTACCACAAGGCTATTGTTCAAATTTCTCTAGTTTGGTCAGCCTAAATGATAGGAAGCTCATTGGCCTTAAATCGCATGACTATCACATGCTAATGCAAGAGTTTTTGCCCATTGCTATACGTTCAGTCATGCACCAGCCCACATGATATGCTATTATCAGGTTTTGTTTTTTCTTTAAATCTATATGTAGGAACGAAATCAACTTGCAAGAACTTGATAAGATGCAAGAAGAACTTGTTGTGACACTGTGCCTACTCGAGAAGTTCTTTCCTCCGTCATTTTTTGATATTATGATACACTTGACTGTGCACCTAACTAGGGAGGTAAAATTATGTGGTCCCATATGCTTTCGGTGGATGTATCCCTTCGAAAGATGTTTTAAGGTTATTAAAGGACATGTACGAAACAGAAATAGGATGCATTGCTGAGGAGACTATCACGGAAGAAACAATAGAGTTTTTTTAGCGAATATCATAAAACCATGAAAACTATTGGTATCTCAGTTGATAAACATGTAACCAATGAAGATGAGGACGGAAAACCATTGTCGGCCGGAAAATCAAGTGAAGTTTTCGGAGAATCCTTTCAGAAAGCACATTTGTATGTAATACAAAATACAGATGAAATTCAACCGTATATCGAGTAAGTATTACTAACACATATGTCGATTTCGTTTCTTAAAATTTTCTATCAAATAAAATAATCAAAGACATTTATTTGTTTCAGGCGACACTAGGAGGTTTTGGAAAGAAAAAACCCGGGTAAAAAAATGGCATTGCTGGAGAAAGAGCACAGTAAATCTTTTGCTAAGTGGTTATGCGAAGAGGTAATTACTCGTATGTTGTTTATAATTGTTTGTTTGTTGCTATCATCAAAATTGTCCCTCCTGTATATGACATTAGATAGAGGTCCACCAGCACACCATTTCATTATCCCAAACACTCCTTTTCTTTATTTGTTTGTTTGTTGTTCCTACAATTTAAAGGTAATATATAATTGTAATGAAATTCAGGTTCAGAGAGAGATAGCGATATCCAATGATAGTGTATCAGAAATTGTGAGGAGGATATCATTTGGACCACACGCGAGCATAGTGAAATACGAGGCGTATAACATCAATGGGTATACATTTCGTACGAAAAGTAATGATGGCATAGTTTACCAGAATAGTGGGGTTAGTGTTGAGGCAGTAGATCTTCACTTATCCAAAGAAGTTGCAACAACAAGAAAAGCATTTTATTATGGGGTTTTACAAGAGATATGGGTACTAGATTACCGTTTTAGGAAAATTCCTCTTTTCAAATGTGATTGGGTTAATCACAAAACTCATGGGGTCAAACGCGATACTCTTTGTTATACGTTGGTAGACCTGAATACTTTAGGCCTCTTAGATGATCCGTTCATATTAGCGTCTCAAGCAACACAAGTGTTTTATGTGAAAGACCAGGCACAAAAAAATTTGTCCATTATCTTTAAAACACCTACCAAGAATTACAAAGATACATATGACGAAGTCGATGAGGAGTTTAGTACAGTCATTCACGAGCACAATGAAAACATATTGCCACGTGTAAATAAATAAGACTTGGGCAAGGAATCACGAAGTGAATACTATCGAACTGACCGTGAAGGTATTGTTATACGAAAATCCAAGTGAAGCATGTCATGCTGTAGGTTAAGACTGCTTGTGTAATAGTTAAGACTGCTGGTTGAAGTTAAGACTGCTGCTCAAGGCTAAGTGCAAGGTCACTGCTGGTATTGTTAAGTTAGTACTGTTAGATGATTAGTAGTTTTAGTATTAAATAGTTGTTTCTGTAATTTAGCCTGTTGTAATGGATTTTGACTCAAAAAATTCAAGATTTTCAATGGCAATGAAAAATTTTGCGGTTTTCACTGTTATATATCCACTTGCAGTCAAGCTTTATTGTATTTTCAGTTTCCATTTATCATGTATATGCACTTGCAGGCACTTTAGTAAAATGTTACTTCATTATAAAGTTGAAAATTGACTTTAGAAAGTCAAGTAACCTGGTTCCTAGGGGCAAGTAACATACTTACATACTACTACATTAAACTAGATAGAATATAAAATCCCAGCATTGTAATGGGGCAAATGAAGAGTCATGACTAATAATCTGAACTCAATTCAGTGAATATCAAATTAGACTCAAACTAGATAGACTATAAAATCCGATATCTAACCCCTCATAATTACATAAGTTATCAGAAATGTGTGACCATATGTATCGAATTATGACTACACTTAAATAATGTGTGACAAAATATGACTCTATGATTTAGACACCTAAATAAATACTTCATGTGATGACCATATGTAACATCTTTAATTTAGTCACACAAACACTCAAGGTGACTAATATCAAGGTTAATGGTAAATGAGTTCACATTTTGCTATAAATAATAGTTACATGAATATTTCACAGTGTGACTATTTTGAATGTAATGGTCACATATAATACCCTTATAATGTGGCCATAAACATAATTTAGATACACATTTGTGATATGGTGTGACTATGGTATAGCCTATAGTCACATGAATACAATTAAATGTGACCATACACATTAGGATTTGGTAGGCAAACACACACTAAACTTTAGACACACATATTAACTTTTGTGACCATTTGTATTGAATTTTGGTCACACTTAATCAGGTATACCTATGGTTTAGTGTGACCATATATGACATTTGGTCACACTGTTCAAGTGTGTGACATGTATTTGTCACTTTTAAATGCATATCGTGACTAATGCTTCAAACTTACTTTTTGTAACACATTTCAAATTCATATGTGGCTAAATTTTCAACAAAAACTTGTTGGGAATTAAATGTTATGAAGATTAGTATTGGGAATTAAATGTTCACAAGGTTAGTTATGCTCAAGGAAATACACTATGTGTCATTCTACTGCTAGTGTATTTCATTCTACTCTGTTGAGATCACTGCGCAAGATCTATGCTAGAGTCATCCTCTGCGAAGTGATAATATCCCGTATCTACCACTGACTGGATAAGTATGAAAAAGATATTTGTTTATAAAAGTTAAATATATACGGTAGATAATATCTTTGATATGTGATCAGTCAATAAGTTGTGTACACAGATACAAGTTGTATCTTAGCTACTGACACACACAAGCTAGCAAGTAGTCGAACACTCAAGTGTGCATGTGCTTAGATATTTACATATATAGAGAGTTAGACATTAGTTAGAGAAAGTGCTTAATGTGTAACTATTAGAAAAACTAACTGAGTTGATAGAACAAGATAGAAAATAGTTTTTCTTTGTAAGACAGATTCAAGGTTTGTAACCCTAGTGATAGTGAAGATTACTCATATTATTCTCAATAATATTGAATCGTTTGGTGTAATACTTTCTATGTTCATTGTTCATTACACAAGCATCACTGTTCCATTTCCAATAACAATATCCTTCTAAGTGTGGTTAAGTAGATTCCGCATACTTAATCATATTCACTCGTTATAAAGGACTAATATCCTCATAGTGTATCAGAATCCTCTCAATTGGTATCAGAGCCAGGTTGATATTTTTTATTTAGAAGAAGAAGAAGAAGAAATGGACATGGAGTCTATTCAGACGAATGTTGCTGCAAAGTTACCAATGCTCAAACAAAATGAGTTTGAGATGTGGAGGCTGAGGATAGAAAAATATTTCTAACTGCAAGATTATACACTTTGGGAAATTATTGAAGATGGAAACTCTTACAAGCCTACAACCACTACATCACAAGTTGAGGGTAAAGATGAAGTAACTGTGTTGATCAACCTAATGACTGGAGAAGAGAGAATAAAGAAGAAAAATGACCTCAAGGCCAGAAGTACGCTGATGATGACCATTCCAAATGATCAACTTTTAAACTTCAACAAGTTCAAAGATGCCAAGTCATTATTTGAGGCCATTGTCGCAAGGTATGGTGGGAATGAAGCCACCAAGAAGACCACAAGACTCTTCTCAAACAAACCTTTGAAAACTTCTCTTCAACCAACAATGAATCACTTGACCACATGTTTAACTGGCTTCAGAAGATTGTGAGCCAACTTGCTATTCTTGGGGTTGAAATACCTCAAGAAGATTTAAACTCAAAATTTCTGAGAAGCATACCTGAAGAGTGGGCTGTGCATGTTGTTTTCTGGAAAAACAAGCCAGACATTGACACCATGGATCTTATGGACTTGTATAGCATCTTTAAGATTGTGGAACAAGATTTGAAGAAAACTAGAG
This sequence comes from Artemisia tridentata subsp. tridentata, assembly GCA_021014915.2. Lineage (NCBI taxonomy): Eukaryota > Viridiplantae > Streptophyta > Magnoliopsida > Asterales > Asteraceae > Artemisia > Artemisia tridentata. The sequence continues at coordinate 221,656,599 of CP139501.1, read as the reverse complement.
GTACTAGTTCAAGTACTGAGAACATGGCATTTATGTCATCTCTGAGTACCTCAAATCCAGTTGAAGATGTCAAGGTTGATGTTGGAGTTGGTGCTGCTAGTTCATCAAGCAATACCATTGGTATTATGGATGAGAAGACTTGTTGTGCTTTTCTAACAAGTCAGAATGATGGGTCCATGCTAACTCCTGAAGACCTCCAAGAAATCAATGATGATGATTTGGAGGAGATGGACCTGAAATGGGAAATTTCTCGTCTTAGTATGAGGGCTAAGAAGTTCTATCAAAGGACAGGGAAGAAGCTCACAATCAGCAGCAATGATACTGCTGGTTTTGACATGTCAAAGATAGAATGCTACAACTGTCACATGATGGGGCACTTCTCAAGAGAATGTAGAAGACCTAGGCAGCAAGATAGCAAGAACAAAGGTTTTGGAAGCAAATCCAAGACAGGGGAGGTTTCTGAGCCAAACTCAAAAGCTATGGTAGCTATTGATGGCTTAGGTTTTGATTAGAGTTTCATGGCTGATGAAGAAGAAGCTTCTTCTCAGATGACACTCATGGCTTTCTCTACTGAGGTACAATCTGATAAAGTTTATTCAAATAATTGCACTGCTCTTAAAGAACTAGAAACTTTAAGAAAACGTTATGAAGATCAAAGGACAAAACTAACCAAAATAATTCATAACTTAACAAACCATAAGAGAAGTTTAGCTGTCCTAGAGGAGCAGATCTTACACTATAAGGATAATGAAGCTACTTTTACAGATGCCAAAATTCTTCTTAACAGAGAAATACTAATTCAAAATGTTGATATTAGTAATTTAAAAGCTGAATTAGATAGAATTAAGAAGGCCAAAGAAAACATTTAATTAAGTGTAGAAACATTATAATATGCCTCTAAAGGTGTAACCAACATGATTGAATGTCAAGTAATTAACAAGGCAAAATCTGGGTTAGGATACAAGAATGTCCCACCTCCTTAAAGAGGAATCTCTGCACCCCCAGGGATAGACCTAGAGCACACAGGCTTAGCTGAATTTCAACTTCCAAAGTTACAATATGGTGTTCAGCCAAAAGCAAATGTAGTTGTTGATGAACCTAAGAAAGTAAGTGAGAGTTTATGTAAAACTTCACTTCATGAGAATAAGGTATCCTCTGATAGGAAATCAGATGGTCTAATCATAGAGGACTGGATATCTAATGATGATGAAGAAGAACAGGTTATATCTAAACCTGATGTGGTTAAGAAAGCAGGAACAAGTGTTGCTAAGATAGTCAAAAATGATACTGAAAGGCCTAAAATCAGTGTTAAACATATTAGGCAACCAGTAAGATATTGTGAACAATATAAAACCACAAACAAGCCTAAAGGTAACCATAGAAATTGGAATGGCCTTAAGTCTCACTAACTAGGTGATGACTTTGACTTCTATAACAAAGCTTGTTTTATTTGTGGAGATTTTGACCATCTTGCAGCTTTCTGCAACCAAAGGGTATCTGGGTATACAAACAATAGGGTGAATTAAAAAAGGCATACACCAAAAAGTCACTCTAATTATACAAGAACCACACCCAGAGCAGTTTCATTAAATTCTGGACCAAAAGCAGTTCCTACTGCTAGACCAAAAGTTTCTACTGCTAGACAAGCAGTTTTTACTGCCAGACCATTTTACTCTGTTTACCCAACACCAGCAGTTCAAAATGTAAAAACAACTTTCAAATATGCATCTAAAACTGCTCAAAATCCTTTTCAATCAAAAGCAGTGGTCCAAAAACAAATTTGGAAAATGAAGGGTACAACTGCAAAGCCAGCAGTTTCTACTGCTAGGCAAACAGTTCATATTGTTGCTAGGGAAAAGATGGCAAATGCTGTTAAGGCCTCAGCATGTTGGATTTGGAGACCTCCTAAATCCAATGGTGCATGAACTGTTCTCAGTAGATTTAATTACATTGATGCACGTGGCAAATCCAAGTCAGTAATGGCTTGGATTCCCCAAGAAAACTAATTCCTTATTTGTGTGCAGGGACATTCACCAACAGATGATAAAGATCAAGGATATTTAGATATTGGGTGTTCAAGGCGCATGACAGGCAACATGTCTTATATTTCAGACTTTCAAATATTAAATGGAGGGTACGTTACCTTTAGAGGAGGAATAGGAGGAATAATTACTGGTAAAGGTACACTTAAAACCAGTAAATTAGATTTTGAAGATGTGTACTATGTGCAAGAGCTTAAGTATAATCTTTTTAGTGTCTCACAGATGTGTGACAAAAAGAACAAAGTTCTTTTTACTGACACCGAATGTCTTGTACTTTCTTCTGATTTTAAGATGCCTGATGAAAGTCAAGTACTTCTTAAAATTACAAGAAAGGGCAACATGTACAGTGTTGATATGAAGAAGATTGTTCCTAAAGAGGCACTCACTTGTCTAGTTGCAAAAGCCACATTGGATGAATCTATGAAATGGCATTGGAGGCTTGGTCACATAAATTTCAAAACCATAAATAAAGTTGTTAAGGATGGTTTGGTAAGAGGTTTACCTCAAAAATGATTTGAAAATGACCAAACATGCATTGCTTGTCTTAAAGGCAAACAACATAAAGCCACTTTTAAGCCCACGGCTTTTAACTCTATTGATCAATCATTGTTTATGCTTCATATGGACTGATTTGGACCTACAAATGTGAGTAGTATTAAGCATAAAAGATTTTGTCTAGTTGTTACTGGTGACTATAGTAGATTTACATGGGTTTTCTTTTTAAGTTCTAAGTATGAGACTTCTAGCATTCTTAAAACATTCATTACAGAGATAGAAAACCTAGTAGACAAGAAAGTAAAAGTCATTAGATGTGATAATGGGACAAAGTTTAAGAATAGAGTTATGGATGACTTCTGCAAAGAAAAAGGTATTAGAAGAGAATTTAGTGTTGCTAGAACTCCTCAGCAGAATGGAGTTGCTGAGAGGAGAAATAGAACACTCATAGAAGCTGCTTGAACCATGTTAGCTGACTCTAAGTTACCTATCACTTTTTGGACTGAAGCAGTTAATACTGCTTGCTATGTCTAGAACAGAGTTTTAGTTGTAAAGTCTCACAATAAGACATCATATGAGCTTTTTAGAGGAAGAACTCCTGCAATAGGATTTCTTAGACCTTTTGGATGTCATGTGACAATTCTGAATACCTTAGACCATCTGTCAAAACTCGTAATTTCAGGTCATTTTCCAAACCTCGACAATTTACTATTCATCAATCACTATTCACTAATCACTATTCATCATTTCACTATTCATCATTTTTGAAGTCAGTTTGAGACTTTGAGAAGTCGTCAAAAACTTTACTATTCATATGACACTATTCATTCCCGGAGGAAAATCACTATTCATAGGCATCATTCATCATGTTGTAAACCAGGTTTACGGGTATTCAAATGCGCGTAACCAGTTAGGTTTAGCTACGTATTCATGCATCATCAGTAAAGGCACATCATACAGACTAGAGTAGTCTGCATATCATCAGTAACATCGTTACCATATTAGTTCATGCATGAGTTTGTGTGATTTGCATTAACATATGCTTAATTGTTTAATTAACGTTACCACTCAGTCATTTCTACTGACTTTATATCCAATACTCCCGACAATGATCCTAATACATTTTCAAGCTAATTATAATGATATAGAGATTATATTATTACTTTACCCGGTATTTTTAAAACAATCGCTATACTTTTCGTTTGACGCTTATAACTCCGTCGGTTTACGAAATTTCAATCCGATAATCATTCTAACACCCAATTCTTGCAAGGAACATGATTTTACAATTTTTACAACTTCTTCGTATCTTATTTCACCTCGTCACGAGTTATTTCTAGTTAACTCGGTACCCGATAACACTCAATGTATACACTAATCATCCAATATCTAAATAAATGGGAGACAAGTATCTTAATTAACATCAAATCTCTTCATATTACCCCATGTGTGCCGCCCCCTACCCCCCCCCCCCCATTTAGCTTAATACTTCCAAATCTCATTAATGAATTACCTTGATTTATTTCCAAATCCCACTAACACAAACACATACACATAAACCATTTAGCTAAAAGAAAGATCAAAACCCCTCCCACCCCATCTCCTATGTTCGGCCAAACCAAGAACACCAACCAAAATCCATAGATTTTTCAAGATCAAGTCATAATTACACTCCATTTACCTTGCTAGTTATGGATTTGTGATCAAACTTCAAGTTTATTACTCATTTCTTACCAAAACTCATCAAATCATCAAGTAAGTTTCAAGAACATGTTTTGATCATCTATTACTTTCATTTGATTTATATGTTCATGTATTTTCAAGTTATATTAATCATCCATGCAAGTTACTTATGTTTTACATACCACTTTTGAACATAAACTACCTTAATCACTAGATCTATAAGTTTCACTAATGATCTAATGAAATCCACCAAGGTTGGTAATGTTTAGGACCCCATGACACCCTAAGAAGGTGTATGGTAGGATTTGCGAACTTGTGGAGTTGATTTGAGTTAGTATGATCATGTTTAGAACCTAGGAAATGAGTTTTTAACAATCTAAAATAGGTTCTGTCCTTAAACGCCAAGTCTTGAAAACTCAGTAACTTTTGGTATATTTTGGCCTTCATATTCAGAAATTTCTTTCAAAAACGAAACCGTGGCCGCAAGAATCACTAAAAACCGACTTATAACGAAGGAGATATGATTTTTCAAAGTTAGACGACGAAAACTAATTTTCTGAAAATTTAGTTGCTGATCACCGAGATTCAAAGGACAAAACGAGGTGTTAGACGTGATCTAGACGACCCGACCTACTGAGATTATGTTAGTTCATGTTTATACGAAGCCGTGGATGTAAAGAACGTAGAAAACGAGCTTATAACGGCCGAGTTATTCACGTTTGAAGCCCGACGTACCATATTCATTTTGACAACCCACTATTAGAAAGTGTTTTAAATATAAAAACTATTGTTTTTGCTAAACATAACATTGTTAGCCGATTTTCTAATTGATTGAGGCGTGTACAATCGAAAGTTAAATGAAACGACATTTATACATTGTTACAAGGTTTTCAAAAACGTCGAGTTTGATCAACTAACACGTAATGTGCAATATTTCGCGACTAGTTTCACGAAGCCAATTTGGACATATTTTCACAAGTTAAGGAAAATATTAAATTGCGATGAAAACGCTACATTTTGCCGATAGAACACCAAACGAGGATCGTGGAGTACCGTTTCAACATATTTATTCGAAAAGTAGTTTATAACTTAACGAGACGTCAAAAGTGTATTTTTCGTCGATAAACGTTATTTTCAAAACTAACAAGTGGTATCGTTAACATACGTAATTGCATGTGTTGCATTGTATCATTGCTTACATTGGATCACATCATTCATAATAGGTCGTGGTTAGAGACCGAGCTTTATCTCATCACATCCATCATTGTCATTGTTGCTATATCATATCAGGTGAGTTTTCATAGCCCCGTTTTAAATTGTTTATTGATTTCCAAACTCTCGGGGGAGAATACATTGCACCATTTTTATATGCAGACCAAAGTATACAAACTCATTACATTGCTTAAGTTACATCATTGCCTAGATTAAAGTCCCCTTTTATTATCATGAACCGTTAATTGTTAGCAAGCGAGAGTGAGTGAATAGATCTATTGAGGGTGACTCCTCCGTTCGGGTTGGTAGCGCCAACTTGTCAAACGAACGCATTTCATTTCTGTCATATTAGAGTGATTGGCAAACACTCAGTTGGGGTATTTCATTCAGTCTAGCTTCGGGGTCATGAGCTTAAGAGCTAATGTATAATTTTTATGTGGCATTGTTTTGTCATACACTTTATACTTGTGGTATCCGTACAATATTTCATTTACATAAACCTATGATCTCACCAACATTTTTGTTGACCATTTTTAGCAATGTATTTTCAGGTAATTAAGGTATCGCATGTTGGCTTGCATACGGACATCATGGAGTCGCGGAGTCGACGCGTCTCACTTTATAATTTATGCACTTATCCATCGTTTGAATTGTATGAACCTGTTTTATGAAAACTTGTTTCACCTTTTGGGACCTAGCTTTATAACTCTGAATGTTTTTAAATAATCAAACGATGTATTTTCTAAACGACACTTTAGGTCGTTCAATATAACTGCAACTTTGGTGCTATGACCAGTCGTGCCCCTGAATGACTTATTCCGCTGCAAGTCACGAAATTTGGGGGTATGACACCATCTAGGAAAATTTGATGGTAAAGCAGATGAAGGATTCTTAGTTGGATATTCTCTTAATAGCAAAGCATTTAGAGTATACAACTCAAGAACTAGGAGAGTAGAGGAAAACCTGCATGTGGAATTTTTAGAGAACAAATCCAATGTAGCAGGTGAAGGTCCCAAATGGCTATTTGATCTTGAGACACTAACCCAATCAATGAATTATGTGTCTGTTGTTGCAAAAACTAATGAATTTTCAGGTTCAGAAGCTCATGATGCAACAAATGAGGCAAGGTTAGAAAAAGAGACAGATCAAGATTATGTGATGATACCAATATGGACCAGTGTGGATTCTAATTCAATAAATGATGAACTTTCTTCTGTTGAAGATAAAGAAGGGATTGAAGGTGAAAATAAGGTAGATGAGACTGAGGAACAAGAAAATCAAGGTAGTACTACAAATGATGTTTCTACTACTGCTAGGCCAAAATTTTCTACCGCTAGGCCAAATGTTTCTACTGCTGGCCCATCAGTCTTAACTGAAGCAGATTTCTCAGAAGATGAGGTGGATTTCAACAATCTCCCACCTAACTATCATGTTCCTTCTACACCACACACAAGGATTCACAAAGTCCACTCCCTGGACAATGTGATTGGAGATGTACAATCAAGGGTGAAGACAAGGAAACAGCTGATTTCATCAGACCAACAAGGGCTTCTTGATGCTCTTTATGCTTCAAAGCAGCATGAGTATACAAACTCTTGCTTATTTGTATGTTTTCTCTCTCAAGCAGAATCCAAGAATGTTCTTAAAGCCTTAGATGTTTCAAGCAGGGTAGAAGTAATGCAAGAGGAGCTTCTCAAATTCTAGATTCAGAAGGTTTTGATGCTAGTTGATTTACCCAAGGGTGTAAGGGTAAGTGGCACTAAATGGGTTTTCAGAAATAAAAGGGATGAAAGGGGCATAGTGATAAGAAATAAGGCTATATTAGTAGCCCAAGGGTACACACAAGAGGAGGGTATAAAGCACGAAGAGGTTTTTGCTCCAGTAGCAAGAATTGAAGCCATTAGATTATTTTTAGCTTATGCTTCATTTATGGGTTTCACAGTTTATCAAATGGATGTCAAGAGTGCTTTATTATATGGTACTATTGAAGAGGAGGTGTATGTCTCACAACTTCCAGGGTTTACTGACCCAGACCATCCAGACAAGGTGTACAAGGTTGTCAAAGCTCTTTAAGGCCTTCATCAGGCACCAAGGGCATGGTATGAAACACTGGCTTCCTACTTAATTGCAAATGGCATTCAAAGAGGCAAAATAGATTAGACATTATTCATCAAGAAGCACAAAAAGAATCTTTTTCTAGTACAGGTGTATGTGGATGATATCATATTTGGATCTACAAGGAAGGAGATGTGTTTTGAGTTTGAGAAACTTATGCATGATAAGTTTCAGATGAGTTCCATGGGGGAAGTTACATTCTTTTTGGGTCTGCTAGTTAAACAATCAAATGAAGGCATATTTATCAGCCAAGATAAATATGTTGCAGAGATTCTAAAGAAATTTCAATTTGCTTATTCAAAAGTAGCAAGCACACCAATGGACTCTGAGAAGCCACTTCTTAAAGATGTAGATGGAGAAAATGTAGATGTACACACATACAGATCTATGATATGTTCTTTAATGTATCTCACATCATCAAGACCTGATATCATGTTCTCTGTTTGTGCTTGTGCAAGATTTCAAGTAACTCCAAAGGTTTCTTACTTAACAGCAGTCAAGAGGATTTTTAGATATTTCAAGGGTCAACCTAGGTTGGGTCTATGGTATTCTAGGGAATCACCTTTTGACTTGGTAGCATATTCAGACAATGATTATACAGGTGCAAGCTTCGACAGAAAGTCAACAACTGGAGGATGTCAATTCCTTGGATGTAGACTTATATCATGGCAGTGTAAAAATCATACAATTGTGGCTACTTCAACAACAGAAGCTGAATATGTAGCTATTGCAAGTTGCTGTGGTCAAGTACTTTGGCTTCAAAATCAACTTCTTGACTATAGGTACAGTTTCATGAACACTGTCATTTATATTGATAATAGTAGTACAATTTGCATAATTAAAAATCCAGTGCAACACTCCAAAACAAAACACATTGAAATTAGACATCATTTTATTAGAGACTGCGATGAGAAAAAGTTGATTCAAGTATTTAAAATTGATTCTGATCACAACCTTGCATATCTTCTTACAAAATCTTTTGATGTTGAAAGGTTTCAATACTTGGTAGCAAGTACTGGGATGCTTAATCCTCAATGATTTTAAACTCTGTGTTTTTGTATATAAATTAAGTTTGTACTGCTAGCTTTGTAAATTGGTACTGTTATTGAAAAGTTTGTACTGCTAGTACAAATTTTTATTGTTTTGTTCATACTGTTAGTCATATAAGGTTTATACTCCTATAAGACAAATGCATTGCATTTTGTTTCTTCGTTTTGGACTAACAATTTCAGGTATGAACATTTGAGCACAAAGGAAGTTTCAAGTGAAATGTATCAGCAGCAGAATGATTATACAAGTTACTGATATAATAGGTTCATGATGGACAGAGTTTGGGACTTCATTAACAAAGGTTTACATCTAAGTTAATAAATTCTTTAAAACTTCTTTCTTGAAATCTGATTATGATGTTTCACATTGACTTGATGGCTCAGTTGGTCAGATAGTAACTGACACAACTCACTTTCTATCATTTTATACTTTAATTAGTATAATGAGCAAGTCTAAGGATATCTGATAGAAAGAACAGCGAACAAATGTGCATCTAACACTTGTGTTAGAGGACACAATTGTCACGAGCTAGAAACCCTGTCAAGAAAGCCCTTTGAATGGGTTTGTCTGTACACAGGCAGTTATTTATAACTGGAAATATTGGTTCTCTCACATCCAGAGTTTAATTTAAACCGAATTCTTGATTAAGTGTCTGTTACACACTTAATCCCTTCAAAATGGTTGTAAGCTGTATGGTTTTTCAATAAAAATCAAGTTCATACTGTTAAGTCAAAAGTTTCTTAAAAAGGATTTTCAAAAGGGTTCAGAAAACCATCAAATGATGGACAATGAGTCATGCCCCATGATTCACCACTCACAGGAGGTTACACACCTGGAAGTGATGGGGGCAGCAAATAAACTCTTAAGGAATTGATGGCTACATGTATAACATTGTCTGAAAACATGTTCTAATTGGTAGATCAGATGATGGTGAGATGATGGTGAGAGATCTTCCGAACAGGGGAGGAAATGATAAATCTCAGGGGAGGAAATAAAGCTCAAGAGAGGAAGATTATCCAATCAAGGGAGGAGGAAAAGATTGTGGTTGTGTATGCTCAGAATCAGGGGAGGAAATTTAAAATTGATCAAGCAAAAGAGAAAGATTGGGGAGGAAGATTGACCAAAATTGATCAAGTTCAAGAAAAGACAAGAGCATACAAGATGATGATGTCAGCTTTTTGAGAAGCTAACATGTCTTATTATTCAGCCAATAATAAGAACAAGCTCAAATTTCAGTTGATGGATGCTGGGAATAAGCTCTTCAAATGAAGAAAGTTCAAATGAAGATTCTGCAGTATTATATATATTTAGAAGTGATGAACATTCAAATGAATAAAGTTCTATCTAAGTTCTTTCAGTTTCAATTTCAGTTCACTACGTTTGTTCATCACTTGCAAAGGCTTGTTGAAAGATGATTTGACTTCTTGGAACAAGCATCCAAGATACACAGCACCATTGCCTCTTATAATTCCTCCATCCAAGGAAATTGAACCATCTTTTATTCAAGGTACTGCTATTGTTCAAGACAAAGAAGATGATGTTATTTCTGAAAGAGATTCACAGAAAGCAGGAGTTAGACAGAAAGATAGTTAGTCTTACAAAACAAAGAAAAGCTCAGATGAAGAATCTGACTATGTAGTGTTTGGAAGACTCTCACAATCCTAATTTAATTCAGAAGAAACAGGTTGATTTGGGATAAATCACACGTTTAGGGGAGGATTGTTGGGAATTAAATGTTCTGAAGATTAGTATTAGGAATTAAATGTTCACAAGGTTAGTTATGCTCAAGGAAATACACTATGTGTCATTCTACTGCTAGTGTATTTCATTCTACTGCTAGTGTTATAGATTCTGCTGCCGCAAGAATACTACTGCTAGAGTATCATCCTACTGCTGAAGTGATAAGTATCGCGTATTCTACTACTGACTGGATAAGTATGAAAAAGATATTTGTGTATAAAAGTCAAAGATATACGGTAGATAATATCTTTGATATGTGATCAGTCAATAAGTTGTGTACACAGATACAAGTTGTATCTTAGCTACTGACACACACAAGCTAGCAAGTAGTCGAACACTCAAGTGTGCATGTGCTTAGATATTTACATATATAGAGAGTTAGACATTAGTTAGAGAAAGTGCTTAATGTGTAACTATTAGAAAAACTAACTGAGTTGATAGAACAAGATAGAAAATAGTTTTTCTTTGTAAGACAGATTCAAGGTTTGTAACCCTAGTGATAGTGAAGATCACTCGTATTATTCTCAATAATATTGAATCGTTTGGTGTTATACTTTCTATGTTCATTGTTCATTACACAAGCATCACTGTTCCATTTCCAATAACAATATCCTTCTAAGTGTGGTTAAGTAGATTCCGCATACTTAATCATATTGACTCAAAGTATCATATACACTCGTTCTAAAGGACTAACATCCACATAGTGTATCAGAATCCTCACAAAACTAGCAGTCAGGTTTAAATAATGTGTGACAAACTTGAGTATATGATTTAGCCACACACACGATTACTTCGTGTGACCGTATATGGATTTTGGTCACAGTTTTTAATTGTGTGACATATATTTGTCACATATGTATATATATAGTGTGACTAATGTTTCAAACTTATGTGTATCCATCACACGTCCCAAATTACGAGTAACTAAAAAATAAATTTTTTTTTACCAGATACGTATAGTCACGAAAATATTCAAATGTGTGGCTGTACCCTCAAATGTAATTCTGAAATGGTCACACAAGTCGGATCAAGTGTGGCTGTTTATTTTATTCTGGTATATTTAGTCACACAAATAAGTTATTGTGTGGCCGTTCAAAATACTACATGTGTGACCGTAGGACAAATCTGTACTAGTGGAAGACCCAGAAAACTCTTCTCAAGCAGAACTTTGAAAACTTCTCTTCAACCAACAATGAATCATTGGATCATATGTTTTACAGGCTTCAGAAGATTGTGAGCCAACTTGCTGTTCTTGGTGTGGATATACCTCAAGAAGATTTGAACTCCAAATTTCTAAGAAGTTTACCTGAAGAATGGGCTATACATGTTGTTTTCTGGAAGAACAAGCCAGACATTGACACTATGAACTTAATGGATTTGTATAGCAACTTCAAGATTGTGGAGCAAGATGTCAAGAAGTCTGGAGGATCTAGTTCAAGCAATGGGAACATGGCCTTTGTGTCATCTCCTAGTAACTCATATCCAGTTGAAGATGTGAAGATTGATGTGGGAGTTAGTACTGCTAACTCAAATATTAGTACTGCCAGTTCATCAAGTAGTACTATTGGTATTCTGGATGAGAAAACCTGTTGTGCTTTCCTGACAAGCCAGAATGATGGGTCTATGCTTACTCATGAAGACCTCCAGGAGATCAATGATGATGATTTAGAGGAGATGAACCTATAATGGCAAATTTCTCTTCTTAGCATGAGGGCTTAGAAATTCTATCAAAGAACAGGAAAGAAGATCACTATCAGCAGCAATGATACTGCTGGTTTTGACAAATCAAAGATAGGATGCTACAACTGTCACAAGATGGGGCACTTTTCAAAGGAATGCAGAAGACCTAGGCAGCAGGATGGCAAGAGAAAAGGTTATGGAAACAAGAACAAGGCTTTGGAGACCACTGAGCCAAATTCAAAAGCTATGGTAGCTATTGATGGCTTAGGGTTTGAATAGAGTTTCATGGCAGCAGAGGAGGAAGAACCAACTGAGATGGCACTCATGGCCTTCAGTGATACTGAGGGACAATCTGCTAATGTTTGTTCAAAATCTTGCACTGCTCTTAAAGAACTAGAAACTTTAAGAAAACATTATTATGATCAAAGGATAGAACTAAACAAAACTCATTATAACTTGTCAAATCATAAGAGAGGTTTAGCTGTTCTAGAGGAGCAAATAGTGCATTATAAGAACAATGAATATAGTTTTGCTGATGATATAGGAGTTCTTAAAAGGGATTTAACTTTTAAAAATGCTGAAATTAGTCTTTTGAGAGCTGAGTTGGATAGGATTAAAAAGGCTAATGAAAACATTCAATTAAGTGTAGAAACATTAGAATATGCCTCAAAGGGTGTAAACAAATTAATTGAATGTCAATTAATCAACAAGGCTAAGTTTGGGTTAGGATATAGGAGTGTTCCACCTCCTCACAGAGGAATCCCTACACCCCCAGGGATAGACCTAGAACATACAGGCTTGCCTGAATTTCAACAACCAATGTTAGAATATGGTGTTAAGCCAAAAGAAAATGTAGTTGTTGATAAGCCTATAACAGTAAGTGAAAGTGATACTTCACTCCCTGAGGACAAGGTGTCCTCTGGTAGGAAATCAGATGGTCCAATCATTGAGGACTGGACATCTGATGATGATAAGGAAGATCAGGTTGTGGCTAAACCTGATGTTGTTAAGATGAAAGGAACAGATGTTCCTAAGGTGGTCAAGAATCATACTGTTAGGCCTAAGACAAATGTTAAACATGTTAGGCAACCAGTAAGATATTGTGAAAAGTACAGAACCACAAACAAGCCCAGAGGTAACCAAAGGAATTGGAACAACCTCAAGTCTCACCAACTAGGTGATGACTTTGTCCTATATAAGAAAGCTTGTTTCACTTGTGGAAGATTTGACCATCATGCAGCATTCTGCAATAAAAGGGTAACTGGGTATTCAAATCATAAGGTGAACTTAGGAAGGCCTAAATATCAAACTCACTCTAATGTTGCTAGAGTAACACCCAGAGGAGTTTTATTGAAGTCTGGCCCAAAACAAGTTCATACTGCTAGGGCAGCAGTTAGTACTGCTAGACCATTCAAGCCTTTTTACCCTAAACCAGTAGTTCAAAGTGAAAAAACAACTTTCAAACGTGCACCAACAATAGCTACAAGGCCTTTACAACCAAAAGCAGTGGTGCTAACACAAATTTGGAAACCAAAGGGTACAACTGCAAAGCTGGCAGTTCATACTGCTAGCCAAGCAGTTAGTACTGGCAACATTAAAAACACTGCTAGGGAAAAGAGGGCTAATGTTGTTAAGGCCTTGGCATGTTGGATTTGGAGACCTCTTCAATCCAATGGTGCATCAACTGTTCTAAAAAGATTTAACTATATTGATGCACGAGGAAAACCCAAGTCAGTGATGGCTTGGGTTCCCGAAGGAAGCTAATTTCCTTATTTCATGTGCAGGGACATTCACAAGCAGATGATGAAGATCAAGGATATTCAGATAGTGGGTGTTCCAGACACATGACAGGCAACATGTCCTTTCTTTCAGACTTTCAACCATTGGATGGAGGATATGTTACCTTTGGGGGAGGAATAGGAGGAAAAATTACTGGTAAAGGTACACTTAAAACTGGTAAATTAGATTTTGAAGATATGTACTATGTGCAAGAGGTTAAGTATAACCTATTTAGTGTCTCACAAATGTGTAACAAAAAGAACAAGGTTCTTTTTACTGAAACTAAATGTCTTGTGTTTTCTTCTGATTTTAAGCTACCTGATGAAAGTCAGGTATTGCTCAAAATTCCAAGAAAGGGCAACATGTATAGTGTTGATATGAAGAAGATTGTTCCTAAAGAGGCCCTTACTTGTCTGGTTGCAAAGGCCTCATTGGAAGAATCTATGTTATGAGATAGGAGACTTGGTCACATTAATTTCAAAACCATTAATAAAATTGTAAAAGATGGTTTGGTAAGAGGCTTGCCTCAGAAAAGATTTAAAAATGACCAAACTTGTGTTGCCTGTCTTAAGGGAAAAAAACACAAGGCTTCTTGTAAGCCTAAGATTTTTAACTCTATTGATCAACCATTGTTTATGCATCATATGGACTTATTTGGACCTACTTCTGTGAGTAGTATTAAGCATAAGAGGTTTTGTCTTGTTGTTACTAATGACTATAGCAGGTTTACATGGGTTTTCTTTTTAGGTTCCAAGGATGAGACACCTAGCATTCTTAAGACATTCTTTACTGAGATAGAAAACTTAATGGATAAGAAATTAAAAGTCATTAGATGTGATAATGGGATAGAGTTTAAGAATAGAGTTATGGATGATTTCTGTAAAGAAAAAGTAGAATACAGATAATATAAGTGTGCATGTGCTTAGATATTTTACAACACAAGTGGGTAAAACATGAGTCATAGTTTTCATAGAGATTCAAGGTTTTGTAACCCTAGTGATAGCTAAGATCACTTGTATTATTCTCAATAATATTAAATCGTTTGGTGATATACTTTCTGTGTTCATTGTCTAATACAAAAGCATTACTGTTTCATTAATCAAACCAACATCCTTCTAAGTGTGGTTAATTAGATTCCACATACTTAATCATATTCACTCAAAGTATCATATACACATTATAAAGGAGTAACATCCTAAGAGTGTATACAATCAATCCTCACAAGTGGTATCAGAGCACACGCCATCTATAAGTTCTTGGACCGTTTTGGACTCTAGGTTGTTTAGACCTTGATCTAGGATAAACAATAAGCACAATGATAATAACAAGCACAACGGAATAACATAAAGAATATTATTATTATCAATAAGGTTCTTCGTCATCATCTCTAACAACTACTATAACAAACACATAACCCCAATTCTATGTGATCAAGTGTAGAACGTGTTAGCTACACTAACAAGGAATCATAAGATCCTTAAGGTTAAACAAAACTAATAACCAGGCGTTTTCTACCCAAAACCCACGCTTGGTTTTCCCCCACACACACACTTTTGGTGTTTTACATCTTGACACCCTCTAATAATCGTTCCCTGTATCTCTTTATATACTAGAGATACTAGGGTTACACCAAGAGATAACTATTAACAATGAAGATATTTATTAGTAAATCTTCCTAACATATAATAAATATCTTCTGTATCTTCATATCGTTGTAGTTTCCTCTTTATCACAAATAGTCCCTCATGTTTCACATGTTTTGTCTTTATCAACTCAAATATTAGACCCAACAATCTTCCCCTAGTTGATAATGACAAAACCAATAAGCATGAACTTCCCCTGAAGTTAATATGTCATGAAACATGCGACTTCCCCGTACACCATGCATATCATCAAGGATCTTCAAGCTGCAATCTTCTAAATATTCTTCCCCTTTTTGTCATCATCAATTAGGGGACAAATGGAAGCAACCTTGATTTTTATAACCACGAGCCAGTACCATACATCCAACTTAGTCTGCCAATGTCTTGAATTGCCCTCCATGAATGAACACCAAAACGCTTACTTTTATAAATGAACCCAAGACAGAAAAATCCTAAATCTTTAGTAAAAATACCAACGAGCAATCATAAATACCTTCACCTCGATGTAGCACATAAATGGTTAATAATTTGAACACTTAAGTTTCCCCTGAAACCCATATGTTAACCATTTGAATCTCCAATTCTAAAGACTTTGTGTAATGATGAAGAAAACTAACCATTACCAATTCGATGCTGAAGTAGAATAAACCAACCTTGTTTCCTATATCTTGTACTAAATACGAATTCAAACGTATACTTAACGTATAGGGAGATCGCAATCCCTTGACAAAAATCACTGAGCACAATAACGTAACTGCTGAGACCGAGCATGGTACTGCTAGTGTAGAAGGTACTGTCAGTCTTCAAGACTTAAAAAGGTTTTAGAAGAGAATTTAGTGTTGCTAGAACTCCTCAGTAGAATGGGGTTGCTGAGAGGAGAAATAGGACACTCATAGAAGCTGCTAGAACCATGTTAGCTGACTCTAAGTTGCCTATCACTTTTTGGGCTGAAGCAGTTAATACTGCTTGCTATGTCCAGAATAGGGTTTTGGTAATTAAGTCTCACAATAAGACACCTTATGAGCTTTTTAGAGGTAGAACTCCTGCATTAGGATTTCTTAGACCTTTTGGGTGTCATGTGACCATTCTAAATACTTTAGACCATCTAGGCAAATTTGATGGTAAAGCAGATGAAGGATTCTTGGTTGGATATTCTCTCAATAGCAAAGTGTCACACCCCGTCAAAGGCGGAAACACGGGATGTAACTGAGAAAGGCACATTGCGTAACATCATAGATTCATACCTTACAATATTTTCAGTAACAGTTTACAAAACATTCTTCGACCAAATTTGAAAAGAAAACATGTCTCTTTTGAACTCTTGACATCTTGACAAACATAGTAGCAAGTATCAAACAGTCTGACTCCGATAAATATGCCTTCAATACTTTAGTAACGATCCACCTGAAAATGGTACTAGAAAATGTCAACATAATGTTGGTGAGCTCGTAGGTTTAAAAGTAAAACCGCTGAGCTGTGATATCATAGTGTAGGACAAAAGTGATTATGATAACCAATTATAAGCACATGTCGAAACCAAATAATGTTGAAACCAAATAATGTCGCCCCAACTGAACCTGCCACGGTTGCACACATAAACAGAACACACAGAGGGAAACTACCCCGATAGATCTACCAATTGTTTACGTAAACAGAACACACAGAGGGGAGCTACCCCGATAGATCTATCAATTGTTTTGGCTCTCGAAAGAGTTAACAGTTGCGCATCAATATACACACAGTCAAACAAATTGTAGCACATAATTGTATCAACACACATAATGTCCAAAATCATGAAAACAGTATAATCACAGCATGAAAACAGTTAAAATATCATTTGAGTACCATCTTCCCCCAAGGAAAACACAATTGAAAAAAGGGGCTACGAGAACTCACCTCAGTCCAGCAATGTAATATCACAACAATGTCAGAGAGTAGAACAGCACAACAGCTCAAAGGTAGCCTAACGCAACAGCAACTAAAATCTCACGGCAACTAGGGTCTCACGGCACAACCTAAAACGTATGTAGTTATCTTAGAATACGTTTCGTAAAGTAAGAGAGTTTCAAAAGACAAACGTCTTAGTTTTTGTGGATTACTCGTATCAAAGTTTGTAAAAGTTTAGTGTTAACGTTTCGTGTGGTGTGGTAAGAAGACATAGACTCGACAGACCACTCACGCCAAAGAGAAGAGACATCAAAAAAAACTCAAAAGAACACTGACAAGAACTCAAACCAAGAAAGACAAACCTAGGAGTTAACGACAAACAAACACCTCAAATAAAATAACTCAGTTGGTATGTTTCGACATTTACCCCGTTATCCCCAAATAATTTATATAAAACATAAACGTTTTATAATAAAATGAGTTTAACTAATAAAATTTAGTTTTTCTCAAGTCGTCGAGACGTGGGTTAGTCAAACATGAAATTTCAATATTTAATAAGTTTATGTCTCGCTATTGTTCTTGTAAATATTAGTTTTGGTTTTATTGAAGATTTTGTGTCCGTTTGTGTTTAATATATTAAGTTCATTTCGAAGTTAATATATTACACCATCTCGAGTCAAAATGTTCAATAAGTCCGCTATCTAATATTGTAAGTCCGATAACGATTCACAATTATCCAAACGTCCAAGTATAATAATCAAAGTCCGTATTCAAACAATTTCACAATTCCAAGTATTATCCGAAACATATTAAATTTTCCATGTAACCAAAACGTATCAATGAGTACGAACGTTAAAGGTAACGACAACTCTCTAGTTCAATCATTTAGTGACCAAGAATATACGTAACCCGGGATATATTAGTTATGGACACTATGACAATATATAATTTCTACCATCTTTTTAGACACCTTAACAGACCAACACAGCCCTTGGGCTTCGGCCCAGCTAGCATCAAATACAATTTTCAATCCACTATGGCTCTATATAGCCTAACAAATTAAAAAAATATCCTACCCGATAATTTTCACGAGGAGACCAAAAATTGAGTTTAAGCCAAGAATAAACCAAAACAAATATAAGGTACCCTTAATAATTCTTTGATATCAAAATGGTTTTAACGCACTAAATTTGGACTCCATGTCCAACTTTGACAAAAAGACCACGACAAGTAATTTATTACTTGCTATGCCGAGACCAAATTCTAGCGATAATAATAACAACGACAACAACATCAAACTAATACCGAGATCGAGACTATTAACAGTGACATGATAATAGCAGTGAACAACCAACAAAACAGGGACAATAGAGATCCACCTCTATACCGAGACCCCACTGGGTCGTATAACTTTGACCCGATCCGAACAACACAACAAAATAGACCAGCACAGAATCGACCCGTTATCACCAAATCGAACAACACCATTCTTCTTTTCTTTTCTTTTTTTTTTGTTTACAACTTACCACACGAAAACATATAACTTGAATGTTTTAAAACCAGTTTTAAATCACGAAAATATAGCAACTTATTGTAATAATTTTTGAATCCACGAAACAATGACCCAAAACTAATCGGTATATATAAAAAATATAATAGTATCGAACGGGTTTCTCGGTTTTACCATGACGAGAAAGAGAAGAGCACAGCGGTGGAGACGACGGCGCGTAGTGGTGTCGGCAGCAGCAGCGGTGGTGGCTGTGAAAATGGTGAAACACTCGAACCCAAACAAACCCGGAAAATATACCATCGATCTATGCTCGTTACCTTTGTGTTGCCGGAAAACTCGCCGGAAAAGCTTAGTTATCAAAAAGAAAGAATAGATGGAAGTGGGTTGGCGGCGCGTGATTCATATAGAAATGATGAGGAGGGTGAGAGGACTCAAATGGTGGTGGCGGTGATGTTGTGTGGCCGGCGGTGTGGCTCAAATGGCCGGAATTAGCGCCGGAAATTTTAGAGAGAGAGGGAAGGTGGGATTGTCGGCTGAGAAGTGAGTTGAAAAGAAATATATACCTAAAAATTTTATAATGGTAGTATATATAATACTAGGGTTAGGGTTTTTATGGTTTTAATAAAACCGGTATTTGCACATATTGGTCCTTGTGTTGTATCTTTATTTCACTTAAGGAGTCGGGCAAGGACTAGCGGAATAATTTTTATTATTCTTTCTCGGTATTACTCATTTTTATTCCCGAAAAATACTACACGTCATCAAAATAATTTTTAATCGACACCATTCGTTTTAAAAATGTTTTTCCATCGATTTTGATAATAAATACGTTTATAAAATAAAACGTTATCATTTCTCGTTTAAACTCAACTTATTAGGTTTCCTAGTGCCGGATTCGAAGTAGTGCCTAAAGTAACGCCACACAAATAATTCAACGACATAATATTCCATATAAATAATTCTCAACGTGAATCAAAGTCAACGTAGAAGAGGTAATTTCTGAAATTTTAACACTTGTTTTATTTAACGACATGCGGTACTTAAAATGGTTCCTGAAATTTACCAATTGTCACCAATAAGTTTGGAAAAATCATCGTTTGTCGCAAATGGTTTCGAGTTTTATAAATAAGTATTGCCCTAAAAATGCCGGTTGCTACAGTCTTCCCCTGTTAAAAGAATTTTGTCCTCAAAATTCAGCTAGTACTACTACCAAAAAGGTGTGGTTACCTAAGTCTCATCTGGTCTTTTCGCTCCCAAGTAACTCATGTCCACGGTCTAAGTTCCAACAAACTTAAAATTAGAATCTTGTCTCATCTAAATTGCTCACTTCTCTATCGGGGGTTCTGGTTGGCTCTTTCACAACATGAAATAAATCACCAAGCTGACATCTTATGGAATGATAATTGGTTGGTCACCAGTTAGACCTTACCTATGGTTCCTCACACGTTAATCACTAAGTCCATGGGTTGCTCGTAAATCCATATGACCCATTTTTGTTAACGAACTGCTAGTCTGCTATAAGAGATCTTGCCACCTATATTAGAGTCAACGATTCTGCCTACTCTCACTGAAATAGGCTAGCGCGTGTACGTAGAACCTATCGAAGGTCAAAGTTATGGCAAGAGCACTAAAATTTCGAATTAGGGATCCAATGTCGCGGTCGGAACTTATGTGACAAAGGTAAATACTGCTAAAAGTTGTATCCTATGTCGTCTTAGTCCAAATTCACACTTCTGAATGAAGTGTGACGGGTAGTCGATGGTAACTATCGGGTGACTAAATTTGATGGAATAAGCCTTTACGTCTTCAAGCAAAATCATCGAAACCTTAAACTAAGTATCAACTTGATTTTAGCTAAATCTCGCAACTCATCAAACAAGAACTGTCACGAGATTAGGCCGCTAATCAAGTCATTAAGAAAGGGAAATTTAACGTCTTTGATGATTTGGCTCAGTTAAGGACTTGCTCAAAACAACGATTAAGTACATACGGCTAAAATTAGTGGGATTAGCGAAGAAAATCAAGGGTACCGTTGAGGAAATGTTTGTCACTCAGAAAATATTGGTATAGACGACAGGGAGAGAAACTTTGTATATGAGACTACATAGGTAGGCTTGAAGGAGGTTTTTCCAAACTTGAAGGGACAGGCTGAAGTAGCCATGGCGTATGTAAAGAATTATCGTCAAGTTACTACACTTTGCAGAACGTTGAGTATCTATGAGGAAAGGAAAATCAGTCGTTATTTAACCATTCTTCATCCAGATTCAAAATGGTTTGTATGAATTGCCATTCCAAAGGTTCGTAGTCACAGTAGAGAGAGCTAATGTCACAAAATGAAAGCAAGTCACTTACAGTTAGACTTCCTTGTACGTAGTGAAGTATGAATAGGATCAGATGGTGTAGACTTGGCACGATCACTCGATGCTAGTGTAGTCGATCAGGTCGCTATCGGAATGATCGATGTGACAAGAAAAATGAAAAATCTAAGAAAAAGGATGAGTTTTTAAAACGATTGATAAAGGAGTAAGGGTAGCACCGGTGTTGTGTTTGGTGTCTTCTTCGTCTATAACATACTTGTTTCCGTCCGACGTCTGGTGCCAAAAGATGTTTTGCGATTTCTTCTTAATGTCGTCATGAGTCGTAGATCAAAGGAATTAAATGGAACGCTAGCTGAAAATCTTGCGGATGAAGAGGAATTTTTATTTGCTGAAGAAAATTACTGATGGTATTCTCAGGGGCATTGATGGGGAAAAATCTGGTGAAATAAGTTTACAGTGTAGTTAAATGAACTTGTTGTGGCTACTGGGAGGGAGTTGTTGACCAACAGTCGAGGGGGGGAATCATATGTGCTAGAAAAACTGTCAAGTCTGTGTCTTCGAATGAAGGAACGTCCGACCTCTACGAAGGTTAACGAAGTAAAAATGACGGCTTTCTAATGTGTAGAAAGTTGTTCCCAGGCAATTGAAGGAAATGGGGAGGAATATCCTAACTCGTGACAAGGAGTTAACAGTCGTGGTTCCGAAGTAATATCATAAAAGGCGGTGTTTGTATGGTACGTAGTGTCTTATTAGCACAGATCACAAGAGTCTTATGTACATGTTTCATGAGGAGGTTATCATACTCAGGCAAAAGTGTGACCAAGGTTAGTGAAGAGTTTCGATGTTGGTGTCCTTATCATGTAGGGAGGATTTGTTCACGTACTCATTCAAAAGGAAATAGTAAGATCTAATAGAGTTCAATCAATGAGGACAGAGATCATTAATAGTCTCACACCTGATAAAAGGTTTCTAAAGGAAAACCC
Organism: Artemisia tridentata subsp. tridentata; assembly: GCA_021014915.2. Classification (NCBI taxonomy): domain Eukaryota; kingdom Viridiplantae; phylum Streptophyta; class Magnoliopsida; order Asterales; family Asteraceae; genus Artemisia; species Artemisia tridentata. The sequence goes on along the minus strand of CP139501.1, from coordinate 221,634,462 downwards.
CTTGGTGTGAAAACATTCAGGAGGAACGTGTCGTCAGGAACGCACGAATAGTTGAAGACGATAGTCTATGAATTAAAAGGTCTATAGGCAGAACCTGGTGTCAATGATCTGGAACACTCGAAGATCATTATTAGGCGAAACCCTTACGTCTAAGTGCTCAATTCCTCTAAGCATGACTAAAATATATAACGACTCAAAATTGTTGCCAAGTAAATACTACGTCGAGAGATCTTGTTACAAGTGAAGGGCAAAGGTCTTATGGTCAGGTGCAACTTCTTGATATCTGAAGGTAAGAGCGATGTCATGTCCCATTGTGACTAGGACTCGGAAAGGCCACGTTGTCTCTTAAGTAATTGCACACTGATTGTTTAGTCTAACTCGATTCGATCAACGCGAGAGTCTTATCTTCTGAGATGGGTAGGAAGGTTGCTCTTCGAAGGAATAGCGTCAAGGCACGACGCATCGCTACTGACCGTCTCGGACAGAGGTGTTCGATTCACTTCTAAGGTCGCATACTACGTAGGCACTGTGATTGTTCCCGAGGTTTGTCCATGAATGGTACGTGTTCCCTCTTGGAGGCATGATCTTTGAAGTTGTTAACAAGATTTATTTGAGTAAGGCATTATGAAATTTTTGACCATGAATGTACTTTGGAGCAACTTTTGTTTGAAATTTTTCGATGGTTATAGTCATGTGAAAAGATATGTCTACAAAATTTGAAATTTGTAATAGCGATTCTTCATATATGGTTTGGATTTTTGATTTTCAAGAAAATTGCTGTTTGGACAAACACATGAGACGATTTTTATACTAAAACAATCCAATCGTTTGGAATCGCAAATTTATTTTAAAACATTTTTTTTAAACGATTTTGACTATCAACCAACTTTAGTTTTGAAGAAACATTATGACATGGTACAATCTATGAAAATCACCGGTTCATCATACTTTATAAAGTTCACAAGAAAATCTTCCATTTGCACAACATTTTGACCATCAGAATTTGAATTATTTAGAGACTAGTACCACCTCCGGAACACGATCACTAAGGCGAACATCGCTATCATGGTCAACACAACTAACTCAATTAACAAAGTCACCGCTTCTCATGAGTCCTATTATCTCACTTGTAGTCTCCAAGGTTCTAATCATACGACTAAACCATTAATGTGTCCATTTTGATTGGTGGGTTGCTTCCTAGGGCCACTAATGGTGTTAACCGACTCATCGACTTATAATGTGGTGTGTTCAGGCTTGCTAATAAGAGGAGTAGTGTGCGAGGACAAGGAATGTGACATAACAGCATAGGGCAATACCATGAAATCTTGTATTCAAAATATTTTTCAAATAGTACCAAATTATCAACCATCTATAACATTAAACCGAGTAACGATTTGAACTTAACTTAATTTCACAACTCATCAAACAAGAACTGTCATGAAATTAAGTTAAGAGTCGTTAAAAGGCTTAACGTCTTTGACGATAAACAAATTCTCAAAATAGTGTTTCCCAAAATGATATGTCCCAAAATAGTTCTCAACTAGCATATCAATATAATGCGTTTTCAAAATAGCGAAACCAATGTTGACCTTTCAAAATAGTATTCAAAGTTGTATAGCGTATCCAAAATAGTCTACGCAAGGTAACGTTTTCAAAATAATGTATCGCTATATATATCTAGCAAAAATATATATTATGAGTTTTGTTTGCGTATAATATCAAACGCACGAGTATGGGGAATGGTACAAAAATATTCTAGCTCGATTCAAATCAAACCATGTCATATCAACTTAACTCAAAACATATCGTAACATATCGGATCATGTCACACAATATCAAATCAGATCAAAGCACATCAATACACAATGTCAAGCTCACATATTGTCCTAGAAGCTAAAAGCTTCAACACACAGAAGGTAAAGTAGCATAACCACAGATAAACATAACACGTAAGGCAATTGCACACACATAAACCAATGCATTTTCAGGTGGTCTAGACTCCGACTCCAACCAAACATGACTCAAGGTAACTACCCCCATCATCCCATGATCGCTCCTGAATTAAGCATAGTTGATCAGGCTATGCGTAATTTAGGAAAAATGATGGAACGCTCGGGCTAGTCGACTCGTACCATGTTTGGGGTTTTATAAAAACTTTAGTCTGGTTATTGCTGAGGTTTTTATTTTTGAAAAACCGGCATTCTCTATAACCTTAAGCTCTGATACCATTCTGTCACACCCCGTCAAAGGCGGAAACACGGGATGTAACTGAGAAAGGCACATTGCGTAACATCATAGATTCATACCTTACAATATTTTCAGTAACAGTTTACAAAACATTCTTCGACCAAATTTGAAAAGAAAACATGTCTCTTTTGAACTCTTGACATCTTGACAAACATAGTAGCAAGTATCAAACAGTCTGACTCCGATAAATATGCCTTCAATACTTTAGTAACGATCCACCTGAAAATGGTACTAGAAAATGTCAACATAATGTTGGTGAGCTCGTAGGTTTAAAAGTAAAACCGCTGAGCTGTGATATCATAGTGTAGGACAAAAGTGATTATGATAACCAATTATAAGCACATGTCGAAACCAAATAATGTTGAAACCAAATAATGTCGCGCCAACTGAACCTGCCACGGTTGCACACATAAACAGAACACACAGAGGGGAGCTACCCCGATAGATCTACCAATTGTTTACGTAAACAGAACACACAGAGGGGAGCTACCCCGATAGATCTATCAATTGTTTCGGCTCTCGAAAGAGTTAACAGTTGCGCATCAATATACACACAGTCAAACAAATTGTAGCACATAATTGTATCAACACACATAATGTCCAAAATCATGAAAACAGTATAATCACAGCATGAAAACAGTTAAAATATCATTTGAGTACCATCTTCCCCCAAGGAAAACACAATTGAAAAAAGGGGCTACGAGAACTCACCTCAGTCCAGCAATGTAATATCACAACAATGTCAGAGAGTAGAACAGCACAACAGCTCAAAGGTAGCCTAACGCAACAGCAACTAAAATCTCACGGCAACTAGGGTCTCACGGCACAACCTAAAACGTATGTAGTTATCTTAGAATACGTTTCGTAAAGTAAGAGAGTTTCAAAAGACAAACGTCTTAGTTTTTGTGGATTACTCGTATCAAAGTTTGTAAAAGTTTAGTGTTAACGTTTCGTGTGGTGTGGTAAGAAGACATAGACTCGATAGACCACTCACGCCAAAGAGAAGAGACATCAAAAAAAAACTCAAAAGAACACTGACAAGAACTCAAACCAAGAAAGACAAACCTAGGAGTTAACGACAAACAAACACCTCAAATAAAATAACTCAGTTGGTATGTTTCGACATTTACCCCGTTATCCCCAAATAATTTATATAAAACATAAACGTTTTATAATAAAATGAGTTTAACTAATAAAATTTAGTTTTTCTCAAGTCGTCGAGACGTGGGTTAGTCAAACATGAAATTTCAATATTTAATAAGTTTATGTCTCGCTATTGTTCTTGTAAATATTAGTTTTGGTTTTATTGAAGATTTTGTGTCCGTTTGTGTTTAATATATTAAGTTCATTTCGAAGTTAATATATTACACCATCTCGAGTCAAAATGTTCAATAAGTCCGCTATCTAATATTGTAAGTCCGATAACGATTCACAATTATCCAAACGTCCAAGTATAATAATCAAAGTCCGTATTCAAACAATTTCACAATTCCAAGTATTATCCGAAACATATTAAATTTTCCATGTAACCAAAACGTATCAATGAGTACGAACGTTAAAGGTAACTACAACTCTCTAGTTCAATCATTTAGTGACCAATAATTCTTCCTTTACCAGTTATCTGTCCCTTGCTTCCTCCAAAAGTAACAGAACCTCCCTCGAATTCATGAAAATCATTAAGATAGTTCTTGTTACCAGTCATGTGCCCAGAGCATCCACTGTCAAGTATTCCTCTATCTTCCATATAGCATAGTGGATGATCCTGCACAAAAAGAAGAGAAATTAGTTTCTCTTAGGAACCCAGGCCTGAGTAGGCTTGGGTCCGCCTTGTGGATCAATATGCTTAAATTTCTTAATTGAACCTGATCCACTGTTGTTTTGGGATTTATACATGGATTTATTTTTGTTTGAATCCCAAGACATACATGCTGAGGTCTTAACAGCAGAATCCCCATTTCCCTTTAAAGGTTTTGCTGTTTGCTTTCCAACTTGTCTTCTCACAGGTGAATGAGCTTTGTAAAAATTATTTCTTTGAAAATTTGCATTCACCTGAGGTTTTTGAAAAGGTTGCTTGGGTCTTACAAAACCAGTGTTCACATTAGGTCTCACAGAGTTAATATAACCAGTATGCACTTTAGGCCTCATAAAGTTAACATTTTGCCTATTCACACTAAAGTATTTGTAACCAGACCCAAAATTTGGTCTACCAGAATTAACAAAAGAGTTAGGTCTGGTAGTGTTATTTAGTTGAACAGGTCTGGGGTCAAACTGGTTAGCATGGTTAACTCTACTAGCATTGTTCCAAACTGGTTTATTTGAACCATGAACCTTATTAACATTCATTCTCTTTTGCTCAGCCTCTCTTTTCATTCTCTTTTCATGGAAGTCACAATCTCTTATTAAATGACTCAAACTTCCACACACAAAGCATCTTTTAGGAGCATAAGTGTAACTACTCCTACTTTCTCTGTGAACACTATTGCTTCTAGGTGACTCATTTAATTTAACAGATTCCCTAGGAGTTTTTATGTGATTGACACAACTAGGTTTAACTGTCTCAGCCTTTTGTTCAGTCACTAATGGTTTAGTAACAACAGGTTCACACTTCTTAACAACCTTAGGTTCAGGATTCTCTTTTTCCTCACTGTTTGACTCAGACTTAGAGTGATCAGAGGAACCATCAATAGATCCTTCAGAGTCATTGGATTGACAAGAAGAATATCTACTAGATTTGTCCTCTGAGGTAGTTGGTTCAGGCACTTGAGGACCTTTCTTACCATACACAAAGAGTGAATCATCCAACTCTTCTTTTTCAAGAGGAGTATAGTCATCACTCAAAGGTGGTGGTACTCCCTTAAAGTCACCAGTCTTAACAAACCTATTGTACAAAGGTTTATCAGCATAGTCCTCTTCTCTATTCTTAAATATAGCCCTATTCTCATTTTCTTCATATCCTAAGCCACATTTTTTATTTGACTTAATTTGAGAATCCCAACACTTAAACAGATTATTATTTGAATTGTTCCATTGATCTACCCTTTTTCTCAGCTCATCCCTTTCCTTTTGAATTTTAAGCCCTAATTGTCTATACCTTTTAAGCTTCTCATCTTGTTCATATATCTTATTAGCTTGAAAGTATAGTTTTTCATTTAAAGCAGCATGTTGGTTTTGAAGGGTGACCTTTTGTGCCTCTAAAGTTTTTACAGCATTTTTATGTGCTAATAAATTTACTTCTAGATCACCTATTTGTTCTTGCTGCTCATCACACAAAGCCTTAACATGATTATATGAGTCAGTACATAATTTAGAGCATAATGATACCTCATTACCAATGGCCATGAGAGCATGATCAGACTCCTCATTTACTCTTGGATGCTCACCCCAATTGACTCCTCCAGCTTCCATTGTCAGCAGGCTCATCTGATTCTTTTCCATCTTCCCATCTTCAACTCTTTTCTCATCAGCAGACTTCTTCTCTGGACAATCTCTTGAAAAATGCCCATGCTTGTGACAGTTGTAGCATTCAACAGTCCTCTTTGTGTATCCCACTGGTGATTTGTTGTTGAAGTTGATAGTCCTACCATATTGCTTCTGAAATCGTTTGACCCTTAAAGCAACCATGGCAATGTGCCATTTTATGTCCATCTCCTCAACTTCAGCATCATTAATCTGTTCAAGGTCTTCACTAATAAAGCTTTCATCTTTCGTTTGATTGGCAAAGAAAGAATGTATCACCTCATCAGTAAAACTTGAAGCAGACCTTTCACTTGAAGGAGTTTCATAGTTACCAGACCTAATACCACCAGATCTAACCTTGTAAGTACTGCTTTTGTTTTGAGACACAAAAGCAACATTTGATGAACTGGTTGAACCCTGAGTGTTGTTACTGATGTCCCTTTCAAACATCCTGAGATTATTGTATAGGTCATCAGGTGTCATAGAATCTACTTCCTCCTTAATCCTCATCGCCACAGATACATTGCCCCATTCTGATGGTAAAGATCTAAGGAATTTGTGATTTGCATCCTCATTCGAGACTGCTGCACCATGAACTTCCAGTTGTGTTAACAGATGTTGAAATTTGTCATAGCCCTTCTCCAAACCTTCAGACTTTGAAACACTGAATGTTTCAAATTGCTGTTTAAGAACAGCCTTTTGCATCTTTTTGGAGTTAGCATTACCTCCAAATCGTTTCTTGATAGCTTCCCACATCTCCTTAGCATCAAGAATGCCATGAAACCTTTGTAGATGCTCCTTAGGAATAGCCATAAGAAGCAAGGTTCTGGCCTTCTTTTCCTTCTCCACAGCCCTAATCTCCTCAGCAGATACTGGTGGCATTATTCTGAGCTGCCCATCATTCCCTTGTGAAATTCTCTTCTTAGAATTTCCCTTTTGAATCACCTTCCATACATCACTATCAATGTATTCCAGATAATGTTCCATCTCCATGGCCCATATATCATACTCTTCTCTCTTCAGTAGTGGAAGTTTTATGTTTGAGATTGTGGTTGTGGAAGGGATGGGTTGTTGTTGTGTTTGGGAGTTACTGGTTTCGGTTTTTCCTTCATCTTCATGGTTTGATTGCTCATCCTCACTGTTATGGATTGAGAAAGTTTCAGGCTTATCGAGTTCAGACATTGTGAAGGGTGATTTGAGTGAGAATTAGGTTTTAGGGATTTGGTGTTCTTCGAATTCAGAGTCTCTCTCCTTGCTCCGATACCACTTGTTGGTCCACAAATTGTATATGGATCACTAAGTAGTCTTGAATACCTAGTAGATGGTTAGGATAAATCCGAACCAATCTAAGTGAGAAACCCTAAGTGATTGTTATTGTTAATGCGGAATCTTAACAAAAACAATTAAGAACACAAGCAGGGATATCACTAACTTCGTATATTGATATTCACTATTAAGAATTCGTACAACTCTCACACACGAACTAACAATCTTTAGGGATCCTTTTATAACGCCAGGAAACCCTAGACGACACAGAAGATATACACAAATCTTCTATAAAGATACATACACGCATTGTATCTTTTCCTAACATAACTCTAACAAACTTTCCTATCTTCATGACCAGACTTAACTTTATAAGTCAACCAGACTTAAATGTGCTACCAGACCTAACTTTACATTACCAGACCTAAATCACAAACAGACCTAACTTAGTAAACTACCAGACCTAAGTTGTATGCTCTTGATACGCATCATAATTCCCAGTATCATATACACATTACAAAGGAGTAACATCCTAAGTGTATCAAATCAATCCTCACACTTACAGCATAGGATTCAAAGAAGCAAAAGACTGAAGAAGATAAAGAAGATCAAGCAATTGAGGAAGAAGAAACAGCAGAGGAATTAACATATGAAAGGCTTGAACAGCATATGTTGGTTATAATCCCAGATGCATTGAATGTTGATCCTATTCAACCTAAACATCCAATTATTGATATGTAGATACACACAGATACATTTGGGAAAGCTTGGAAGATAATCAGGGTAGGAGGACACTCAGAAGTTTATAAGTATTTTGAAGATATGCTGAAGATTTTTGATAGAGAAGACTTGGACAAGCTTTGGAGTCCGGTTCAAGAAAGGTTCAAATCTACAGCTCCTATAGAAGACAAAGACAAGGAGCTATGGGTGGAATTGAAGAGGTTGTATGAACCTGATCCAGAAGATATCTTATGGCAGTTTTGAGCTCATGAGTTGAGTACAACATGGAGACTGTATGATACATGTGGTGTTCACCATGTATCTACAAAGAATGGAGTGGATGTCTACAAGCTGATAGAAAAAGATTATCCATTAGGGGAAGCTAGCTTATTTGTTATGTTAGATGTTAAGCTCACAGTTACTGATGAAGACTCAGAAATGGCAAGAGAGTTACTGAGAAAGATCTTCACACAAGCAAAAAGGAAATAATGTTAGTACTGCTAGTGTAAATATTAGTACTGCCAGGTTTAACTTTGTACTAACAGGTTTAACTTTGTATAGAAGATATTTGGATTTTGTAACAATTTTATTTAATAAAACAGATAGTCTATAAGACGAATACAAAAGAAGGTATAATCGAAAAAGACCCAAGGGCGGAGATGGTTGAGTTGTTGGTGTTGTAAAGGGGAGGTCACAGGTTCGATACCTGTGGCTTCCTTTTTGGTATTTCCTTCCCCAAAAATTTTAAAAATCCCCCCATTTTTTTCAGCAAATTTCAAAATTAAAGCCCCCCATATTTTTTTTAAAAGCCCCCCATATATATTTTTTCAGCAAATTTCAAAATTAAAGCCCCCCATATTTTTTTCAGCAAATTTCAAATTTCTCAAATTTATCACCAATCACAGCCACCAGTCACCATTCACCAGTCACGTCACAGCCACCAGTCACCATCTACCACTCGCCGGTCCGGACATCAACAACGGAGGGAGGTTCGTTTAGATCTAAATTAGGTACTTTTTATAATTAGGAAATCGTTATTTTTTTTATGCAATGGTGAAATTATATTATTCTCGAAATTGTTTTTTTACAATTATAAAGATAGCAAATTCTGCCCAGACAGATTCCAATTAGTATGTGCTTGATGTTTGTGATCAAAGGGAATTTTGAGTACCACCCCTTTATGCAGTCAAAGCTAGCAATACTTCTAGCCAGTCATTAACAAGACCTTATTAAGCACTAGTCTTCTCCTGAATATTCAAATTAACATTCCATTGTGTTGCAATTCTTCTAGTAAACCTTATTAAACACTTGACATTGTAACTTCATCAATCTAAAGCTTCATATATGTACTAAACACTTGACATTGTAACTTGTACTAATCCCACATTTTTCTTAATCAGTGAAATTATACATATTAAATTTGTGGTAAGAAAAAACTTACAAATCAAAAGGCAGTTAGAAAATAATATTGACATTAACATAGCTCCATTAATATTTAACATCAGACATCTGTCATTACCATTCAATTTACTTCCCAAAAGACGTCATAAAAACCACCCATCTTAAACATCAGAGAAACTACCAACAACATCAACCATGAAACCTGTTGATACAAAAGTTGGGCGTTCCTTGTTTTCGTATCAATTAGATCTTAATGCTTGAGACCTGCGTACTAAGAAAACAAAAAGGCACCGTTAGGCTTATCGTGGGATTGTCTCCCACGATTATCCTCCGGCGTGAGAGAAAGTAATCGGTTTTAGGGTTTAGTTGAAGAGTTAGGGTTATTAGATCGTACCTCAATGAGAACTGAGATGCCCTCTATATATACACATGAAATCCTTGTTGGTTTCGTGTTCCTTACCCTTCGGCGTATCCCGCCTAATTCGGTCGTTTGATACATATCCCATAAATAAGAGATATCCTATATCAAGACCATAAATAACTTCGGGTTTGGGCCTTCGTAAGCCCAAACCGTTATCGTGATAGCCCATTCATGATGGGATTGAGCCCATTCGTGATGGGCTTGAGTGGTAGTAGCGTCCATTGGTTGGGTTCGTGACCCGAATGCGGACTATACGTCATCATGTCCCCCCAGTCTAGTATGCGCAGTGTACCTACTGCGGATGCTAGACTAACAAATGTAGCAAAAAAGTATTCCTGAATGCGTAGCGGAGAAGTTTCAAGTGTTTCCCGCCTAAAAAGCAATACGATGAATCTAGTCCAAGTACATCCGTATTTTCTTCGTAAATCGTGAGGGGTGGGTGAAAAAGTGCTTCACCTTTTGGCTTCCCAGCCACACGATTAGAGCAAGTGGGTGACACGCTTCAGAATCCATTAAATTCTAACCATGGTTCTTCAATTATCTGACTTTTCATCCGATATATTTGAGGACGAACTTCGTCAGTTCACCTCGGATTATTATATCCCTATCGCATTGCACCCGGTGGTTCCGGTGGCGACTGCGTCCATAGCGAACTTCCCGGAAGGGAAAGTAGGGGTTTACACACGCTTCTTCGAATTCGCTAACCAACGTGTGCCCATTTCCCTATTTTTGTGCGATATTTTAAACCACTATCGTCTCCATATTTCCCAACTGCACTGTATAGGTGCAGCAAAAATAACCAATTTTGAATTAAATTGTCGCTTGTTGGGGATTGAACCCTCAATCCATCTGTTCCGCGCGTTTTATCACACATCGTGGTCAAATGGGTGGGTGTCCTTTTCCAAGCGCGCAGGGCCACTGCAGTGCTATACGGAAAAGTTAGACGCACTGAGGAATTGGAGGGAGAAATTCTTTTGGGTTGATGATGCGTTGTTCCCCTGGGACTTCGAATTCTATACCCAAGAATCATTACCGAAGGATGAGCGCCCAGACCCCGGAGTATATAACGTAGCTGATGCGGATACGATAAATACCAATCGCATACCAATCAAAGCGTATCCAGAGGAGTTTTTGGTGCACATGGGCATCAGTCGCAATTACTTCGGTAGTCCGGAAGAAGTGCCAACTTTTTTGGACGAGAATAGCCGGGGTGGGTGCTTGTCCTTCCTTCCTCTTCGCTTATTAGTTGTAAGCGATCTTCCCTTTTTAGCGTATCTAACTCGTTTCGTGTTTGTTTGTTGTTTGTTGCACAGAGATGGATCTATTCGGTGTTGTTTGCTTGGCGAGGCCCACGCAGGTGACCGTAGGGGTGCGCCCTTTGAGAGATAGCGAGGAGCCAGTTCTACAGGCTACTGCGAGGTGCACGATGGAGATCGTGCAGGAGGAACCTGAGGATACACCCCCTGTTGTTTTAGAGGCGACTCCACTTCGCAGTTTTCCCACTCCTGAGGTACAAATCCCTGTGGAAGAGTTATCGCGCACAGACTCGTCAGAGAGTGGGGAGTTTGCCATGTCTGAAAGTGGGCAAGAAGGCGCTGGCCAAGGGGTGAAGCGTAAGACAGTTGCTGGGGATGATGGCGCTGGTACGTCCAAAAGAAGGCGTCATCTTATCTCTAGTGAGCAATCATCATCATCAGAGGAGAATGCGTTGTGGAAGGATACAACTGAAACTCCTCCCCTCAAGTAAGTACTTAGGGTTGTTTCGTCAACATTTTGGTTTATATTTTTCACTGAGATTACAATAATAACCTTGCGCCCTCGTCATTTACATGCAGTGTTGAAGCTGTTGGGGATGCTGCTCGCGCTGGGAAATCGCAATCCAAGGCGAGTCCCTCGCCTACTGATCATCTTGCGCAGGGGAGCCAAGGATCTGGGACAAAGGCTTTTGAAGATGTGTCTACCGACCAATTGATTGAGGAATTATGCTTGGCTGCTGCGCATCAAGCCTCATTGGTTGCACAGCTCAAAGCTAGGCATGCGGGTGAAGGTAGCAGCAGTGCGCAGAAGGATAAGGAAATTGCGCTACTGAAGGCGCAGTTAGCTGATGCTCAGGCTGAAGTAGAGTCAACCACTGTGTATACTCAGAAGCTTGCTGATGAGAGGCTATCATTGTTTGCTCAAGTGAACCAAGAGCGCGCTGACGCAAAAGAGTACAAGGCCACTTGCCTTTGGGGCTTGAAGTATATGGAGCAGAACAAGAATGCTCACTTCTCCAGACTAGATGATTTCCGTAAGGCTGTGGAGGAGTCGCTGAAGAAGCAAGAAATCAAGCTGCGCAAGCTCAGTATCGAGTATGACGAAGAGCTGTACCAACATCTGGTATCTTTTATCGCTGAGCGCAGGTGGCTTATCAGCCATGGGCTACGCCTTGCTGCCTTGGGTACTTTGGAATCCCAAGAGGTGCGGGAGGCTTTTAGGGAAGTTGTGGAGCGTGCGCTTGCATGTGGCGAGGCGCAGGCTATAGAGGAGCTCTTTGAGAGCGGATTGTTGAAGGTGCCTGCCACACAAGTGCCCTATTATAATGCTGATTCTTTCGATGAGCTTGTCGCTACTATGGAAAAGATGAAGCTTCTAGACCTTCCTCACATTGCTCAACTGGAGCGCGACCAAGATTACCCCATAGGTGTTATTATGGAGGGGTTAACCTTGGCTAGGCATGCAGCGAAGGGCGCAGAGGCACAAGCTGACTATTTTCTCAAGCCAGATGAATCGCAGCTGCAGGTACCTATCTTCGCTCGCCCTCGCAACGTCCTGGATCCTTTTGCCCTTGAAAAGGAAATTTCTCTGAAGGAGTCCTTGGAGGCCCATGCTATGAGGCTTGCGAAGAAGCAGGGTGTGAAGGGGAAGGCCATCCTTTGCGGTGTCGGTGCTGCGCATATTCCTAGGTCTGATGGAGTGCCCGTTAGCGTACCGACAGTGTCGCCCCAAGATAGTGGTCTTCTGAAGGAGCTTGAGGGAACTGGTCGTGCTGTGTACCATGTTGGCGGTTCAGGGCTTAGACGCACCCATAGCTTTTAGATTTTTTGTAATAGATTAACATTTTGTTGCACATGTGCATGTTAAGTCTATATCTTGTATGAACTCGTAGTCCATTAGAAAAATACGATTGTACGCATATTGTATCAAATGTGATTGTGGTTATAATGTTTGTACTTAGTTATTTTTGTCTTTGCATAAAAGACGTCTATGTTATGTCTAAGAAGCAAACTGTTGTGTATATACTTAAGAAAATTTATAAGAATCCATAATCGTGTATGAAGTTCATAAAATTTACAAGTGTATAGGTTGATATGTAGCGTACTGCAAATATCATATCAAGGAGTTAAGTGTCTTAACTCCTAATTTGTTAAACGCGCACAGTGTGCATTGTTGTGTATCCGTCGTGGGATACACATTGAACTTACTCCAACGTCTTGAGAGTAAGGTGTTTAACAAGGATGCGTGATCCGATGTTGATGGGTTTGCAACCCTCTTACTCAACGAGTTTTTTAGTAGGTTTACTCATCCTTTTACCATCGTGGGTTTTAATAAGTGCATGCACGTCATGTAAGCAGAAAGTAAAATAACAACAATATGGAGACATAAATAACATGTAAACAATAAAGTGAAATGTGTCACGGAATTAGCTAGAAACCGCGACATTGAATTAATACTTGCAAGTTTTTGTAAATAGAAAAAACATTTGCCTAAATGAAACAAAATGTAAATACACGGATATTTATTGAGCACTTACTAAAGTGCGGGGGTGTCCGTGTGTTGGGTCGTAACCTTTCCTAAAGATAGCATCTCTTGAGATTGCAAATATTCCATGTGCGTTGTAGCTCACGGCCATCCATGTCACGCAGCTTGTACGCGCCTTTACCTAGTGCTTCAACGACCTCATAGGGTCCTTCCCACTTCGGTCCAAGTTTACCTGTATCTTCTGCGTGGCTTGCATCATTAGCGCGATATACAAAGTCGCCTGGTCTGAATGAGGTGCTTCGAACTTTAGCGTCGTAATATCCCTTCATTTTTTACTTGGCTTTTGCTTCACGTATAGCTGCGCGTTCACGCCTTTCTTCCAATAGGTCCAAGTCGATACGTCGTTCATCGTCATTGGTTGCGACATTAACTTCCGCGGTTCGAATAGTTGGCATCCCAATTTCAGCTGGTATGACAGCTTCTGTCCCATAGATAAGAGAAAAAGGAGTGTCTCCATTGCTAACTTTGATTGTCGTGCGGTGCGCCCATAAGACATGCTACAATTCATCTACCCATCTTCCTTTGTGTTTTTCTAGGCGCGCTTTAATTCCTTCGCCTAGACTACGATTTGCGCGCTCAACCAAACCATTGGTTTGTGGGTGTTTAACTAACGCGAAGTGTTGTGTTATATTTAGTTCTGCGCACCAGTCTTTGAACGGGTTATCGCGGAATTGTTTTCCATTGTCCGAAACGATTTCCCCAGGTAATCCGAAGCGGCATACAATATTTTCCCAAACGAATCGTTTTACTTGATTACCTGTGATTGTCGCCACTGCTTTTGCCTCAATCCACTTAGTGAAGTAGTCTATTGCCACAATAAGAAATTTCAGTCCCCCCGTTGCAACAGGGAAGGGACCCGCAATGTCGATACCCCACTTATAGAATGGCCATGGAGAAGTGATAGGCGTTAGCTCTTGTTGTGGTCTGCGCGGGATGGGTCTATGAACTTGGCAGTCGCTACATTTCTTTATCACATCACGCGCATCGCGATGCATAGTGGGCCAGTAGTATCCTAACCGCAAGGCTCGCGCTACAACGGATCGTGGTCCTGAGTGCATACTGCATGAACCGGCGTGGATCTCTCGGAGTACGTAATCTGCCTGAAGAGGTCCAACGCATCTAAGCCATGGTTGTAGAAATGAGCGCCGATATAGGATACCATCTCGAAGTTCGAACCTCTGCGCTGTGCGCCGTATCCGTCGAGCGTCCTTCTGCTCCTCGGGCAATTTGCCCCTGCTTATAAATTCGACAATAGGGGTCATCCACGTAGGATTCTCCTCCTCTATTACCGTGGATATCTCCATCTCCGAAATGGATTTATTTTTTAGAATCTCCACCAACACTTGTTTTGACAGGTGCGCAAAGCTTGTAGATGCGATCTTGCTTAGCGCATCCGCTTTTTTGTTTTCACCTCTAGGGACTTGTTTAATGGTAAACCTGTCAAAGCCTTGGATTAGTGACTTGGTCTTGTCGAGGTATTGAACCATGTTATCCTCTTTAGCCACATATTCGCCCAACACATGGTTGGCTACTAATCGGGAATCTACATTTGCTTCTTGGTTGCGTAAACCCATTCGAGTTGCAATGCGTAATCCAGCGATTAGGGCTTCATACTCTGCCTCGTTATTCGTAGCTATGAATTCAAAACGCAGTGCGTAAGTGAATTCCATCCCTTCTGGATTAGTGAGGATAAGGCCTGCGCCTGACCCATCCACGCATGAAAATCCATCCGTGAACAGGACCCATGGCTCTTGTAGTTCGACCTTGTTCAGTAGAGGTGCAGCATCGGTGTCTGGTTTTTCGATGATGAAGTCTGCTAGTATTTGCCCCTTAACCGTAGTGCGTAGTCTATAAGAGATGTTATACTCGCCTAGCAATACACTCCACTTTTGTAATCTTCCTGACGCGTCGGGTTTGGAGATAACTTGCTTGATTGGTTGGTCTGTGATCACCGCTATTCGGTGTGCTTGGAAGTATCTGCGCAATCTTTTGGCGGCAAATACTAATGCCAAGACCAACTTTTCCATTGGGCTATAGTTAATCTCTGTCTTCTTGAGCGCTTTACTTACAAAGTATACCGGTGTTTGTACGGAATTCCTATATGTCAGTAGCACCGCGCTGACTGCTCCATGAGTCGCAGATAAATATACAATTAACTCCTCCCCTGGCCGGGGTGCGACTAGCTTGGGAAGCGCTGCTATATGTTGTTTAAGCTGTGTGAAAGCTTCTTCCGCTTCCGTAGTCCAACGAAAGTCTCCCTTTTTTGTACACTTCTTGAGTGCTTTAAAGAGGGGAAGTGACTTATCTGCTGATTTGGATAGGAATCTGTTCAACCCGGCTAGTTTTCCATTCAGGGACTGGACTTCTTTCAACGTGCGTGGTGAAGGGAGTTGGATAACAGCCTCTATTTTTTCTGGGCATGGTTTAATGCCATCAGGTTCGATCAAGTATCCTAGGAACATGCCTTCTGTAGCACCAAAAGTGCATCTCTTAGGATTTAACTTCATGTTGATCTTTTGTAGTGTTCTAAATGATTCTTCCATGTCGCGGACCAACTCGTCTTCGGTATGGCTTTTTATGACAAGGTCGTCAACATAGACCTCTAGGTTGCGGCCCACTTGCTTTTCAAATGCATTATCTACCAATCGCTGGTAGGTGGCGCCCGCATTCTTTAGGCCAAAAGGCATCTTTGTATAACAATAGACACCTTGGCTTGTGTGGAAGGCTGTTTTTTCCTCATCCTCTTTAGCCATTTGGATTTGGTGGTACCCTTTGTATGCGTCCAAAAAAACATTTAAAGGGGTATCCGCATAAAGATTCTACCTTCCAGTCTATCTCTGGTAGTGGGTAGCAGTCTTGTGGACATGCTTTGTTGAGATCGGTGAAATCCACGCACATCCGCCAACTACCATCACTCTTCTTGACCATCACTGGATTGGAGAGCCAGTCATGGTAATAGACCTCTCGCATGATACCTGCGTCAACAAGTTTGTGTACTTCCTCTAGAATGGCTTTTGCGCGCTCTGGAGCCTGGCCGCGCTTTTTCTGCCGTACTGGGGAGTATCCTTGTCGGATTTTCAACTTGTGTTCTGCGATCGAGCGTGGCACACCAGTCATGTGCTTTGGTTCCCATGCGAAGATATCCAGATTCTTTTGCAAGATTGCGCACACGGCAACTCTGCCTTTATCAGACAGCGATCCCCCGATCGATACTTCTTGTTCCGGGTAATCAGGATGAATTGAGACCTTCAGATTTGGTACTTTAGCTGCGCTCTGTTCTGGGGTGTGCGTCGTCTCACATGTAATCGTGTTACACTCTTTTGGTGGCGCATCATTATTGTAGATGGTGACAATGCCGCCTTTTACCGGGAATTTGAGCATCCCATGTGCTGTGGACGGTACTGCGCGTATTGCCGAAATTCCTGGTCTTCCGATAATGCCATTGTATGGCGAAGGAGATCTGATCACCATAAAATTCATCCAGGCTGTCGTGGAGTGTTCCTTATTGCCAACAATAACTAGTATTCGTAGTTGCCCCATGGGCCATATCTTTTCTCCTGTGAAGCCAGTCAACGACGTCGTGGCTGGGCTTAACTGTCTTTGTATCTCAGGTCGCAATCTCTTGAGACAATGCTCATACATTATGTTTGTTGATGCCCCTCCATCAACATACATGCGGTGGATATCGTGACCCCCCGCATTTATCTCGATGGTGAGTGGTTCCGCCACTGCGTTGTCCGCAGCCAAGGTGGGGAAAGAGATTTCGCTTCCATGAGAAAATTTCTGGCTGACCTTTTGCCTAGTCTTTCGCTGCCATGATTGTATCATGTAGATTGTGTCAGCCTTGTCCTTAGGTGCTTCTTTCTTGCCCCCGGTCTTCTGTTTGTATTTTCCATCCTTGATGTTCTTAACTAGATGGTCCAATTTGCCTTCTTTTACTAGCTTATCAATTAGTTGGCGCAGTTGGACACACTCATTGGTGGTGTGGCCCTTCTGTCCATGATACTCGCAGTACCCGTTCCCTACGCGCCGATCTTCTGGGGTGCGCATCGGTGGGGGTCTCGAAAAGTTCGCGCCTTCCGTCGCAAATATCTCCTTTGGAGTCTTCGTTAGTGGGGTATACTTGTCATTCTCTCGTCCACCCCCTGACTGTGGTAGCTTTTGTTGCGATTGCTACTCTGGTCATTGGATTGTCTCCTTGGCTGTTCTTGTGACCTATAGTTTGAGTAGCTTTTCTTGCTATCCGCAGCGGCAGCTTCTCCCTGGATGAAGGACCTCGTGCGCTTCATAAGTTCGTCAAAGGTTTGGGGAACCCTATCATTTAACTTTTTGATAAGTTCTGGGTTATTGATTCCGTTCATAAACCTTGAGATCTTTAGTATTTCGGGGCATGCCTTGACATGTATGCATTCGTCTTTAAAGCGCTCCATAAAAGCGCTTGTGGATTCCCCTTGGCGCTGTTTTACCCTAGCGAGTTCGACAGGGTTCTTGGCATGTAACACCCCAACCCGGCAAGGGTAGAAGCATCACATTATGGTGACAAATCAAAGCATACATACATATTCACAGCGGAAGCCAATAAACATAATCATGAAATAAACCAAGTCAACACGACTGGAATTCAATACATAAGTCTCAAATGAAAGGGAGAAATATTCCCAAGGAAATACATAACGAAATAGATCCAAAATCAAAATGCTGAAATAAAATGGTTAAAACTAGGGTAGGACATCATCTAAGGCAAAAGCTCCTCTAACTCTCATCCCAAGCATAAATCCATCTCCCAGCTAGATACCTGCCGCACACGGAAAAGAAAACGTGCGGCTGAGCTTACAAAGCCCAGTGAACAGATACATAATACAACAAAGATAATGAAACAGAAACATAATGAAGCACTGGGAAATATCATAAGGTATAAACAAAGAGAAAATAGAAAGGAAGGATAGGATAGTCATCCACCACGAGCCCATACTCAAAGTCATATCTCAACATCATAATACTCAAAGTCAAGATCTCACAATCAGAGGGGATACCTCTCAGGCAACGAGATAATATGAGGGGTGTCCTCATGTATCAAAAAGGGGTGGAGTGATCAGCTCCCATAAATGTGAAAGGCGTGTATAGCACACATGCACCAGTCACCTCAAAGTCATACTCAAAGTCATAATTAAATCCACTACACATAACAAATCTAGGATTGCAATCCATACGCCCCCACTCAAAGTCATCTCAAAATCATAATACTCAAAATCATAATGGCCATATCATAATATAAAAGGGGACGGCGTGAGAAATCACTCCCCCACACAGGAGTCATGCCAGTGGTGCATCACAGACATGGCCAGGTTACCTTCCTGGCTAGGAAACAAAAAGGTGGCTCGGGTATCAAACTAAGAGTCAAGTCTCAAGGTCATGCAAACGGGTTCATCTCAAAGTCATATCAAGCATATCTCAAGGTCATGTCAAAAGTGAATCTCAAAGTCATATGAAAAGGTTCATATCAAAAGGTTCATAGCAAAAGGTTCATAACTCAACATCGAAGCATAGGTGATAAGACACCCTTTCTTAAAAAGGGTAGAGTATCCGTACCTTATGTCGAAAGCAAAGTAGAAACAAGCACAGAAATGAGGAAAGCTCAAAGTCTCTCCTTCTTCACACCTAGAGGAGTAGAAGGGGATTACAAATCATTCTTAATTAACCATCTTTCCATTTTGAGTAACTTTCCCTTTTTAGTAAGTTTCCACTTTTAGAAAGTTTCCATAATTAGAAAGTTTCCACTTTTAGCAATATTTATTACATAGCTTAATTTGGTTAACACTTGCTGGAAATAAAGTATTTTTATCATATTTACACTTTTGGTCCTTAAGGTTTTCATAATTTACATTTTACACCCCTTAGTTACAAAAGTTACACTTTAACCCTTCAATTATTCATAGTTGCACATTAGCCCCTTATTTTATCAAAATTTCTCCATGAACACTTATTTTATCATGTTGTGAGAAAGTATCCATAATTATTCATGATTTACACCTTTAGTCCCTCTAGTTATCAAAATTACATATTCAGTCCTTAAACTTACAATCTCAACATTTAATTACCAATAGTTACATGTCAAGCCCTTTAATTATCAAAATGACACATAATTCCCTGAATGTATTTATTTATTCAAAACAGCCCCAAGTTTCTAGAAATTACAAGTTTGGTCCCTCTATTTTAATAAAGTTACATATTAGGTCCTTAACATTTACATTTAAATCATTAATTAATAATAATTACATATTTGCCCAATAAATTCCCAAACTTTCACATTAGTCCCTGAATATCATTTATAACACAATTCAACCTTAACTTTTCAGAAATTACATATTTAGTCCTTGTTTTTATTAATTTTTCAATTCGATATAACCATTCCAACTTAATTCATTTTCTCACAAAATTTACATATAGGCCCTTCATTTTATAATTTTTACAAGTCACCCATGATTTATAGAACACGACAAAAATGGTCCATGAGTTTTATAATTGACAAAACACACCCTATCATATTTAATTTCAAATCGGTATACACAATTTTTAACCAAATGAAACCCTAATCGAATCCCATCATCATGCAATCATTTCAACATCATTAATATTCATTTTAAATCAGATCTAACCCTTTTTGAAACCCTAGTTCGACGCTAAGTATTTTTGTTCTCATTTTTCTTTCTAGCCGATTAATACATAATTCACCAATAATAGTTTTTAGCCTCAACAAATCAAATGAGTATTTTTCTAGTGTTATATTAAGGTCATAGAACCCACGAAAATTATTTAATAAACCTGGAAAAATCGCATACACAATATCTTAAATTATTTCGATTTTAGGGTTTAATAATACATGAATTTTCATACGAATTATTTACATTGCATGGATCATTTTTATTATTTTTCTTAGATTATATACGATCAATGGAAGCCAGGAAAAATACCAGAAGATTTTTAGGACGATCGAACAAGACCACACGAATTATTTCTTCTCGGATGGATACTCGACAAAAGAAGAATTCTCCACGACTCCAACTGGAATCAAATCACCTTGTACATATTTTTCGCATATCATACATGACATAAGGACTCCAGGAAAAATAAGAATCGAATTTTTCAAAGCTTGATTTAATAGATACGAATTATACCTTTAAAGTTAGCTAGCGATAGAAATAATTCCACCAAAAATGAATCGGGCATCAAATGGACTCCACACGATTTTTCTAGGACTCCTTGAATTGTGTTTGAACTCAGAAAAATGCCTTGGTAATTTTTATGGGTCGAATGGAGGCTATGGTGATTTCTTTGTGTTTTTCTTTCCACTCGGCAACTAGGGTTTGAGAGAATAAAATGTGGATTGGTTTTTAAGAGTGGGTGCCGAGTCATAGGAGGGGAGTTTGACCAGGATTTTCGGAAATTTTGGTTAGCAAAATAACTTGATTGATTATTTCCATGATTACATATTTTAATACACTTTATATTATAATAAACTTAGATATTATCCCATTCGGCACTACTAGGGGCATTTTAGTCATTTTACTACTTGTATAAATGTTAAATGATATTGTCAAAATTATTTGGGATCATAACATGTGCATTGCCAGAAGTTTGGAATTTATTTGATACATTATAAGCTTTTAATTAAATTTTAAACTAGCAGGGGCATTTTAGTCTTTTTGCTCATTTTAGATTTTAGGGTTTTACAACTTCTTCCCTCTAAAAAGAAAAATTTCGTCCCCGAAATTTGCAAAGAATCAGAATGAAAACAAATCGGAAATAAGATCGAGACATACCAGAATTCAGAAAACAAAATGAGGATAACTAGCTCGAATAGACTCCTCGGTCTCCCAGGTAGCTTCCCGCTCTGGGTGATTCCGCCAAAGAATCTTAACAAAAGGAATGACTTTACGTCTCATAACTCGCTCTTGGCGATCAAGGACAGCTTCCGGCTCCTCCGGAAGAGACATATCGGGCTGAATCTGATCAAGAGGGTAAGACACCACATGCAGAGGATGATAATTGTATCCCTCAGAAGAGATACATGAAAGACGTCGTGAACATGTGATAACTGCGGAGGAAGAGCCAAACGATACGAAACTTCTCCAATACGATCCAAAATCTCAAACGGTCCAATGAATCGAGGACTGAGCTTGCCCTTAATTCCAAAACGTTTAACTCCTCGAAACGGCGAAACCTTAAGAAATACCCGATCACCGACGCGAAATTCCAAGTCACGCCTATGCTTGTCAGCGTAACTCTTTTGACGAGCCCTAGCTTCCTTTAACTTCTCCCTAGCAACATCCACTTTCTCAGTAGCGATCTGAACTAACTCCGGTCCCTCAATAACGCGTTCACCTACCTCGTTCCAACAAACCGGAGCCCTACATTTCCGACCATATAACATCTCAAAGGGAGCCATACGAATACTCGCATGCCAACTGTTATTATAAGCAAACTCTACCAAACACAAATAATCGTCCCAGCTGCCAGTCCACTCTAAGGCACATGCCCTCAACATGTCCTCTAAAGTCTGAATGGTCCTCTCCGACTGACCATCCGTCTGAGGGTGAAAAGCCGTGCTGAACTTAAGGCGCGTATCCCATGCCTTATGCAAACCCTTCCAGAAGCGTGACGTAAACCGAGGATCCCTATCTGATATAATAGCCGTAGGCATGCCATGAAGCCTAACGATTTCCTGCTGAAATATGTCCGCCAATTTACTAATACTGTAGTCCACACGAATAGGGAGGAAGTGAGCAGACTTGGTTAGCCGATCAACGACCACCCAAATCGCATCATGCTTCCTACGAGTAAGAGGTAAACCAGTCACAAAATCCATGGAAATTTCCTCCCATTTCCACTTCGGAATCTCCAATGGCTGAAGCAACCCACTAGCTCTCTGGTGTTCAATCTTGACCTGCTGGCAAGTCAAACACTTAGACACAAACGAAGCCACATCCTGTTTCATGCCATTCCACCAGAAATGTTGCTTAAGGTCCCGGTACATCTTGGTAGAACCAGGATGTATAGTGAAAGGGGAACTATGAGCCTCTGATAGAACAGCCTCCTTAAGCTCAGGATCGTTGGGAACACAGAGACGATCCTCAAACCATACTACACCGGAATCATCAACTCTAAACTCTGATTGCTTACCGTCCTCAACATTTTGAACTATAGCCCACAGCTCACCATCCTCTTTCTGAGCTTCCTTAATTCGTAAAATAAGATTGGACTCCACCGTAAGGCTGGCCCAATAACCGCCATGACCACGAACACAAAACTCCACATCCAGAAGCTCTAAATCATGCAAAACACGAGGCTCAAACTCTAAACTCGCAATCATACCGGATTTCCTACTCAGAGCATCAGCGACCACATTCGCCTTTCCGGGATGGTACTGAATGTTGGCATCATAATCTTTCAGAAGCTCCAACCAACGCCTCTGCCTCATATTCAACTCTTTCTGGGTGAAGATGTATTTAAGACTCTTATGATCAGTGAAAATGTCACAAGTCTCCCCATACAGATAATGGCGCCAAATCTTTAGCGCGAAAACCACAGCTGCTAACTCTAGATCATGCGTCGGATAGTTCACCTCATAAGGCTTCAGCTGCCTCGAAGCATAGGCGATCACCTTACCATGTTGCATCAAAACACATCCTAAACCTTTCTTCGATGCATCGCTATAAATCTGAAAACCGCCGGAACCTGATGGAAGAGTTAAGATAGGTGCCGACACTAACCGCTTCTTCAACTCCTCAAAACTACTCTCTCGCTCTTCAGTCCAAATAAACTTCTCTCCTTTCCTCATCAACTGTGTTAAAGGCAATGCAAGACGCGAAAAGCCCTCAACAAATCTCCTATAATACCCAGCAAGACCCAGGAAACTCCTCACTTCCGTCACATTCGTAGGTCTTGGCCATTTTGTGATAGCCTCAACCTTTGCCGGATCCATCGTGATGCCGTCTGCAGAAACTATGTGACCCAAGAAAGCCACTCGATCCAACCAAAACTCGCACTTCGAAAACTTTGCATACAATTTTCTGCTGTCGAAGAATCTCCAGAACTATACTAAGATGTTGCTCATGCTCCGCCTCGGTTTTAGAGTACACAAGGATATCATCTATGAAGACAATGACGAACTTATCGAGAAATTCATGGAATACCCGGTTCATTAGGTCCATAAACACAGCAGGAGCATTGGTCAGACCAAAAGGCATAACCAAGAATTCATAGTGACCATACCGAGTGCGAAAGGCCGTTTTAGGAACATCCTGCTCCCTCACCCTAAGCTGGTGATATCCCGACCTCAGATCAATTTTAGAGAAATGCCTCGCTCCTTGCAACTGGTCGAATAAATCATCTATGCGAGGAAGAGGATAGCGGTTACGAATTGTAATACGGTTTAGCTCCCGATAGTCGATACAAAGACGCATGCTCCCGTCTTTCTTCTTAATAAACAACACGGGAGCACCCCAAGGAGATACGCTCGGACGAATGAAACCGTTTTCCAACAGTTCTTGCAATTGCTCCTTTAATTCCTTTAGCTCAATCGGTGCCATGCGGTAAGGAGCTTTAGATATGGGTTCAGCACCCGGAACCAGATCAATGCTAAATTCGACTTCCCTGACAGGAGGAATGCCAGGAAGTTCATCCGGAAATACATCGGCGAAATCGCGCACAATACGAATACTATCAATGCTAGGAACATCAACAGAGGTATCTTTAATGGAAGCAAGAAAACCAAGACAGCCATGCGAGATCAAAGTCCGGGCTTTCATAGCCGAAATAATCTTTACAGATTTCAGAGGTTGGGAACCAGAATAAACATAATCAGGATGGTGAAGATCACCAAAGATCACCTTACGAGCATAACAATCAATGGTCGCCTTATGAGCAGCTAACCAGTCCATGCCCAGAATAACATCAAAATCAACCATGTCAATGGGAAGAAGGTTCGCAGAACGAACACGATCATCGAAACGGAGAGGGCACTTAACATACTCAACATCAATAATCACATGAGTTTTCATCGGGGTAGCAATAGATATACGATTCATTAATTTTGTGGGTTTAATGTTCATTTTATTTGCAAGTGAAGTGGATATGATAGAATGTGTCGCACCGGTGTCAAATAAAACAAAAACAGTACGATCTCCAATATGCAGAAAACCCGTAATAGTACCTGAGGTGCTAGCTGCCTGGTCACGAGTCAAAGAATAAACCCGTCCCGAAGTAGGAGCTGTCCTAGAATCAACTTTAGGTTCACCAGCATTCTTCCTAGGGCAGTCCTTGACTTTGTGCTGATTAGATCCACACCAGAAACAAGCACCAGAAGCTTTGTAACACGGACCTGGATGAGACTTCCCACATGAAGCACATGTAGGAGGAGGAGGAAGAATCTCGTCAGCCTTCTTCTGACCTGACGATCCCGACTGCTGATACTGCTGAGAATCCCTGCGCCTGTTATTACCACCCTGACCCTGACGGTCACCACCATACCGACCATAATCCTGACGACCCTGGTTCCTAGAATCCTGTCGCCTATAATCACCACCTCGGTCCTGGCGACCCTGCTGATCACGTCCATGGTCCTGACGACCCCGAAAATCCTGTCTCTGGTCCTGACGACCATGACCCGAAAATCCTGCCTTTGGTCCTGCCGACCTCGAGAATCTACCCGGTTACCATCCCTATCACGCTTATTAGACACCCTGTCCGCATGCAACAACTCGATGTTACGCGCGGCATCCTGAACACTAGCCACATCATCAAATGGAGTGTTAACGATCCGGTCTAACACCCATTTCTTAAGAGCCCACTTGAAGTGACGAGCCTGACGAACCGAATCCCCAGTAACCTCTGGCCCCACGAAACTAGCCAGACGTAAGAAACGCTGCATGAAATCTCCAGAAGACTCATGGTCACCCTGACGAATAGACCCGTATTCCCTCTCATACCTCAGCTGCTCTGCCATAGGAATGTACTGCTTATAAAACGCCTCAATAAAATCTGCCCACGAACAAGTCTCAGCAAAATCATCCCCTTTGGCCTGAATAAGAGCAGTCCACCAATTCTGAGCATCACCCTCTAGCTTGAATGTGGCCAAACGAGTTTTAAACTCGTCAGCACATCCCAGAACACGAAACAACTTCTCGACATGCGTAATCCAGTCCTCCGCTTCATGAGGAGAAGCAGCGGACCTGAAAGAGAGAGGCTTAAGTTTGTTGAACTTCTCGATCCACACATGGATACCAGCTGGAGGAGCAGCGGGTGGAGCAGTGGGTGGAGCACCACCAACACCTCCAGAAGGACCAGCCCCATTCCTGATATTATTGGTGACCTCAGTCACCACTCGCGGAAGAGCAGCAGCCACAGCAGCGGCTATCATCTCTTCAAAATTGGGGCCATCATCCCCATTAGTGTACTGAGTAAAGCGAGTGTTCACCATCTGAATGATCATGAAAAGAGTTAGCAAACATAAGGGGAAAATAAGCACGAAATGGAAGACGAAACAGAAACCTATGCCTACCCAAAACCTCACCAGTCAAAACTCAAAACTTAAGGGTCAAATCCTATGGTCCACATGTTTCACAGGCCACAGCTTATGTACGACAGGTCGCAGCCTGGGCTCTGATACCATAATTGTAACACCCCAACCCGGCAAGGGTAGAAGCATCACATTATGGTGACAAATCAAAGCATACATACATATTCACAGCGGAAGCCAATAAACATAATCATGAAATAAACCAAGTCAACACGACTGGAATTCAATACATAAGTCTCAAATGAAAGGGAGAAATATTCCCAAGGAAATACATAACGAAATAGATCCAAAATCAAAATGCTGAAATAAAATGGTAAAACTAGGGTAGGACATCATCTAAGGCAAAAGCTCCTCTAACTCTCATCCCAAGCATAAATCCATCTCCCAGCTAGATACCTGCCGCACACGGAAAAGAAAACGTGCGGCTGAGCTTACAAAGCCCAGTGAACAGATACATAATACAACAAAGATAATGAAACAGAAACATAATGAAGCACTGGGAAATATCATAAGGTATAAACAAAGAGAAAATAGAAAGGAAGGATAGGATAGTCATCCACCACGAGCCCATACTCAAAGTCATATCTCAACATCATAATACTCAAAGTCAAGATCTCACAATCAGAGGGGATACCTCTCAGGCAACGAGATAATATGAGGGGTGTCCTCATGTATCAAAAAGGGGTGGAGTGATCAGCTCCCATAAATGTGAAAGGCGTGTATAGCACACATGCACCAGTCACCTCAAAGTCATACTCAAAGTCATAATTAAATCCACTACACATAACAAATCTAGGATTGCAATCCATACGCCCCCACTCAAAGTCATCTCAAAATCATAATACTCAAAATCATAATGGCCATATCATAATATAAAAGGGGACGGCGTGAGAAATCACTCCCCCACACAGGAGTCATGCCAGTGGTGCATCACAGACATGGCCAGGTTACCTTCCTGGCTAGGAAACAAAAAGGTGGCTCGGGTATCAAACTAAGAGTCAAGTCTCAAGGTCATGCAAACGGGTTCATCTCAAAGTCATATCAAGCATATCTCAAGGTCATGTCAAAAGTGAATCTCAAAGTCATATGAAAAGGTTCATATCAAAAGGTTCATAGCAAAAGGTTCATAACTCAACATCGAAGCATAGGTGATAAGACACCCTTTCTTAAAAAGGGTAGAGTATCCGTACCTTATGTCAAAAGCAAAGTAGAAACAAGCACAGAAATGAGGAAAGCTCAAAGTCTCTCCTTCTTCACACCTAGAGGAGTAGAAGGGGATTACAAATCATTCTTAATTAACCATCTTTCCATTTTAAGTAACTTTCCCTTTTTAGTAAGTTTCCACTTTTAGAAAGTTTCCATAATTAGAAAGTTTCCACTTTTAGCAATATTTATTACATAGCTTAATTTGGTTAACACTTGCTGGAAATAAAGTATTTTTATCATATTTACACTTTTGGTCCTTAAGGTTTTCATAATTTACATTTTACACCCCTTAGTTACAAAAGTTACACTTTAACCCTTCAATTATTCATAGTTGCACATTAGCCCCTTATTTTATCAAAATTTCTCCATGAACACTTATTTTATCATGTTGTGAGAAAGTATCCATAATTATTCATGATTTACACCTTTAGTCCCTCTAGTTATCAAAATTACATATTCAGTCCTTAAACTTACAATCTCAACATTTAATTACCAATAGTTACATGTCAAGCCCTTTAATTATCAAAATGACACATAATTCCCTGAATGTATTTATTTATTCAAAACAGCCCCAAGTTTCTAGAAATTACAAGTTTGGTCCCTCTATTTTAATAAAGTTACATATTAGGTCCTTAACATTTACATTTAAATCATTAATTAATAATAATTACATATTTGCCCAATAAATTCCCAAACTTTCACATTAGTCCCTGAATATCATTTATAACACAATTCAACCTTAACTTTTCAGAAATTACATATTTAGTCCTTGTTTTTATTAATTTTTCAATTCGATATAACCATTCCAACTTAATTCATTTTCTCACAAAATTTACATATAGGCCCTTCATTTTATAATTTTTACAAGTCACCCATGATTTATAGAACACGACAAAAATGGTCCATGAGTTTTATAATTGACAAAACACACCCTATCATATTTAATTTCAAATCGGTATACACAATTTTTAACCAAATGAAACCCTAATCGAATCCCATCATCATGCAATCATTTCAACATCATTAATATTCATTTTAAATCAGATCTAACCCTTTTTGAAACCCTAGTTCGACGCTAAGTATTTTTGTTCTCATTTTTCTTTCTAGCCGATTAATACATAATTCACCAATAATAGTTTTTAGCCTCAACAAATCAAATGAGTATTTTTCTAGTGTTATATTAAGGTCATAGAACCCACGAAAATTATTTAATAAACCTGGAAAAATCGCATACACAATATCTTAAATTATTTCGATTTTAGGGTTTAATAATACATGAATTTTCATACGAATTATTTACATTGCATGGATCATTTTTATTATTTTTCTTAGATTATATACGATCAATGGAAGCCAGGAAAAATACCAGAAGATTTTTAGGACGATCGAACAAGACCACACGAATTATTTCTTCTCGGATGGATACTCGACAAAAGAAGAATTCTCCACGACTCCAACTGGAATCAAATCACCTTGTACATATTTTTCGCATATCATACATGACATAAGGACTCCAGGAAAAATAAGAATCGAATTTTTCAAAGCTTGATTTAATAGATACGAATTATACCTTTAAAGTTAGCTAGCGATAGAAATAATTCCACCAAAAATGAATCGGGCATCAAATGGACTCCACACGATTTTTCTAGGACTCCTTGAATTGTGTTTGAACTCAGAAAAATGCCTTGGTAATTTTTATGGGTCGAATGGAGGCTATGGTGATTTCTTTGTGTTTTTCTTTCCACTCGGCAACTAGGGTTTGAGAGAATAAAATGTGGATTGGTTTTTAAGAGTGGGTGCCGAGTCATAGGAGGGGAGTTTGACCAGGATTTTCGGAAATTTTGGTTAGCAAAATAACTTGATTGATTATTTCCATGATTACATATTTTAATACACTTTATATTATAATAAACTTAGATATTATCCCATTCGGCACTACTAGGGGCATTTTAGTCATTTTACTACTTGTATAAATGTTAAATGATATTGTCAAAATTATTTGGGATCATAACATGTGCATTGCCAGAAGTTTGGAATTTATTTGATACATTATAAGCTTTTAATTAAATTTTAAACTAGCAGGGGCATTTTAGTCTTTTTGCTCATTTTAGATTTTAGGGTTTTACAACTTCTTCCCCTCTAAAAAGAAAAATTTCGTCCCCGAAATTTGCAAAGAATCAGAATGAAAACAAATCGGAAATAAGATCGAGACATACCAGAATTCAGAAAACAAAATGAGGATAACTAGCTCGAATAGACTCCTCGGTCTCCCAGGTAGCTTCCCGCTCTGGGTGATTCCGCCAAAGAATCTTAACAAAAGGAATGACTTTACGTCTCATAACTCGCTCTTGGCGATCAAGGACAGCTTCCGGCTCCTCCGGAAGAGACATATCGGGCTGAATCTGATCAAGAGGGTAAGACACCACATGCAGAGGATGATAATTGTATCCCTCAGAAGAGATACATGAAAGACGTCGTGAACATGTGATAACTGCGGAGGAAGAGCCAAACGATACGAAACTTCTCCAATACGATCCAAAATCTCAAACGGTCCAATGAATCGAGGACTGAGCTTGCCCTTAATTCCAAAACGTTTAACTCCTCGAAACGGCGAAACCTTAAGAAATACCCGATCACCGACGCGAAATTCCAAGTCACGCCTATGCTTGTCAGCGTAACTCTTTTGACGAGCCCTAGCTTCCTTTAACTTCTCCCTAGCAACATCCACTTTCTCAGTAGCGATCTGAACTAACTCCGGTCCCTCAATAACGCGTTCACCTACCTCGTTCCAACAAACCGGAGCCCTACATTTCCGACCATATAACATCTCAAAGGGAGCCATACGAATACTCGCATGCCAACTGTTATTATAAGCAAACTCTACCAAACACAAATAATCGTCCCAGCTGCCAGTCCACTCTAAGGCACATGCCCTCAACATGTCCTCTAAAGTCTGAATGGTCCTCTCCGACTGACCATCCGTCTGAGGTGGAAAAGCCGTGCTGAACTTAAGGCGCGTATCCCATGCCTTATGCAAACCCTTCCAGAAGCGTGACGTAAACCGAGGATCCCTATCTGATATAATAGCCGTAGGCATGCCATGAAGCCTAACGATTTCCTGCTGAAATATGTCCGCCAATTTACTAATACTGTAGTCCACACGAATAGGGAGGAAGTGAGCAGACTTGGTTAGCCGATCAACGACCACCCAAATCGCATCATGCTTCCTACGAGTAAGAGGTAAACCAGTCACAAAATCCATGGAAATTTCCTCCCATTTCCACTTCGGAATCTCCAATGGCTGAAGCAACCCACTAGCTCTCTGGTGTTCAATCTTGACCTGCTGGCAAGTCAAACACTTAGACACAAACGAAGCCACATCCTGTTTCATGCCATTCCACCAGAAATGTTGCTTAAGGTCCCGGTACATCTTGGTAGAACCAGGATGTATAGTGAAAGGGGAACTATGAGCCTCTGATAGAACAGCCTCCTTAAGCTCAGGATCGTTGGGAACACAGAGACGATCCTCAAACCATACTACACCGGAATCATCAACTCTAAACTCTGATTGCTTACCGTCCTCAACATTTTGAACTATAGCCCACAGCTCACCATCCTCTTTCTGAGCTTCCTTAATTCGTAAAATAAGATTGGACTCCACCGTAAGGCTGGCCCAATAACCGCCATGACCACGAACACAAAACTCCACATCCAGAAGCTCTAAATCATGCAAAACACGAGGCTCAAACTCTAAACTCGCAATCATACCGGATTTCCTACTCAGAGCATCAGCGACCACATTCGCCTTTCCGGGATGGTACTGAATGTTGGCATCATAATCTTTCAGAAGCTCCAACCAACGCCTCTGCCTCATATTCAACTCTTTCTGGGTGAAGATGTATTTAAGACTCTTATGATCAGTGAAAATGTCACAAGTCTCCCCATACAGATAATGGCGCCAAATCTTTAGCGCGAAAACCACAGCTGCTAACTCTAGATCATGCGTCGGATAGTTCACCTCATAAGGCTTCAGCTGCCTCGAAGCATAGGCGATCACCTTACCATGTTGCATCAAAACACATCCTAAACCTTTCTTCGATGCATCGCTATAAATCTGAAAACCGCCGGAACCTGATGGAAGAGTTAAGATAGGTGCCGACACTAACCGCTTCTTCAACTCCTCAAAACTACTCTCTCGCTCTTCAGTCCAAATAAACTTCTCTCCTTTCCTCATCAACTGTGTTAAAGGCAATGCAAGACGCGAAAAGCCCTCAACAAATCTCCTATAATACCCAGCAAGACCCAGGAAACTCCTCACTTCCGTCACATTCGTAGGTCTTGGCCATTTTGTGATAGCCTCAACCTTTGCCGGATCCATCGTGATGCCGTCTGCAGAAACTATGTGACCCAAGAAAGCCACTCGATCCAACCAAAACTCGCACTTCGAAAACTTTGCATACAATTTCTGCTGTCGAAGAATCTCCAGAACTATACTAAGATGTTGCTCATGCTCCGCCTCGGTTTTAGAGTACACAAGGATATCATCTATGAAGACAATGACGAACTTATCGAGAAATTCATGGAATACCCGGTTCATTAGGTCCATAAACACAGCAGGAGCATTGGTCAGACCAAAAGGCATAACCAAGAATTCATAGTGACCATACCGAGTGCGAAAGGCCGTTTTAGGAACATCCTGCTCCCTCACCCTAAGCTGGTGATATCCCGACCTCAGATCAATTTTAGAGAAATGCCTCGCTCCTTGCAACTGGTCGAATAAATCATCTATGCGAGGAAGAGGATAGCGGTTACGAATTGTAATACGGTTTAGCTCCCGATAGTCGATACAAAGACGCATGCTCCCGTCTTTCTTCTTAATAAACAACACGGGAGCACCCCAAGGAGATACGCTCGGACGAATGAAACCGTTTTCCAACAGTTCTTGCAATTGCTCCTTTAATTCCTTTAGCTCAATCGGTGCCATGCGGTAAGGAGCTTTAGATATGGGTTCAGCACCCGGAACCAGATCAATGCTAAATTCGACTTCCCTGACAGGAGGAATGCCAGGAAGTTCATCCGGAAATACATCGGCGAAATCGCGCACAATACGAATACTATCAATGCTAGGAACATCAACAGAGGTATCTTTAATGGAAGCAAGAAAACCAAGACAGCCATGCGAGATCAAAGTCCGGGCTTTCATAGCCGAAATAATCTTTACAGATTTCAGAGGTTGGGAACCAGAATAAACATAATCAGGATGGTGAAGATCACCAAAGATCACCTTACGAGCATAACAATCAATGGTCGCCTTATGAGCAGCTAACCAGTCCATGCCCAGAATAACATCAAAATCAACCATGTCAATGGGAAGAAGGTTCGCAGAACGAACACGATCATCGAAACGGAGAGGGCACTTAACATACTCAACATCAATAATCACATGAGTTTTCATCGGGGTAGCAATAGATATACGATTCATTAATTTTGTGGGTTTAATGTTCATTTTATTTGCAAGTGAAGTGGATATGATAGAATGTGTCGCACCGGTGTCAAATAAAACAAAAACAGTACGATCTCCAATATGCAGAAAACCCGTAATAGTACCTGAGGTGCTAGCTGCCTGGTCACGAGTCAAAGAATAAACCCGTCCCGAAGTAGGAGCTGTCCTAGAATCAACTTTAGGTTCACCAGCATTCTTCCTAGGGCAGTCCTTGACTTTGTGCTGATTAGATCCACACCAGAAACAAGCACCAGAAGCTTTGTAACACGGACCTGGATGAGACTTCCCACATGAAGCACATGTAGGAGGAGGAGGAAGAATCTCGTCAGCCTTCTTCTGACCTGACGATCCCGACTGCTGATACTGCTGAGAATCCCTGCGCCTGTTATTACCACCCTGACCCTGACGGTCACCACCATACCGACCATAATCCTGACGACCCTGGTTCCTAGAATCCTGTCGCCTATAATCACCACCTCGGTCCTGGCGACCCTGCTGATCACGTCCATGGTCCTGACGACCCCGAAAATCCTGTCTCTGGTCCTGACGACCATGACCCCGAAAATCCTGCCTTTGGTCCTGCCGACCTCGAGAATCTACCCGGTTACCATCCCTATCACGCTTATTAGACACCCTGTCCGCATGCAACAACTCGATGTTACGCGCGGCATCCTGAACACTAGCCACATCATCAAATGGAGTGTTAACGATCCGGTCTAACACCCATTTCTTAAGAGCCCACTTGAAGTGACGAGCCTGACGAACCGAATCCCCAGTAACCTCTGGCCCCACGAAACTAGCCAGACGTAAGAAACGCTGCATGAAATCTCCAGAAGACTCATGGTCACCCTGACGAATAGACCCGTATTCCCTCTCATACCTCAGCTGCTCTGCCATAGGAATGTACTGCTTATAAAACGCCTCAATAAAATCTGCCCACGAACAAGTCTCAGCAAAATCATCCCCTTTGGCCTGAATAAGAGCAGTCCACCAATTCTGAGCATCACCCTCTAGCTTGAATGTGGCCAAACGAGTTTTAAACTCGTCAGCACATCCCAGAACACGAAACAACTTCTCGACATGCGTAATCCAGTCCTCCGCTTCATGAGGAGAAGCAGCGGACCTGAAAGAGAGAGGCTTAAGTTTGTTGAACTTCTCGATCCACACATGGATACCAGCTGGAGGAGCAGCGGGTGGAGCAGTGGGTGGAGCACCACCAACACCTCCAGAAGGACCAGCCCCATTCCTGATATTATTGGTGACCTCAGTCACCACTCGCGGAAGAGCAGCAGCCACAGCAGCGGCTATCATCTCTTCAAAATTGGGGCCATCATCCCCATTAGTGTACTGAGTAAAGCGAGTGTTCACCATCTGAATGATCATGAAAAGAGTTAGCAAACATAAGGGGAAAATAAGCACGAAATGGAAGACGAAACAGAAACCTATGCCTACCCAAAACCTCACCAGTCAAAACTCAAAACTTAAGGGTCAAATCCTATGGTCCACATGTTTCACAGGCCACAGCTTATGTACGACAGGTCGCAGCCTGGGCTCTGATACCATAATTGTAACACCCCAACCCGGCAAGGGTAGAAGCATCACATTATGGTGACAAATCAAAGCATACATACATATTCACAGCGGAAGCCAATAAACATAATCATGAAATAAACCAAGTCAACACGACTGGAATTCAATACATAAGTCTCAAATGAAAGGGAGAAATATTCCCAAGGAAATACATAACGAAATAGATCCAAAATCAAAATGCTGAAATAAAATGGTAAAACTAGGGTAGGACATCATCTAAGGCAAAAGCTCCTCTAACTCTCATCCCAAGCATAAATCCATCTCCCAGCTAGATACCTGCCGCACACGGAAAAGAAAACGTGCGGCTGAGCTTACAAAGCCCAGTGAACAGATACATAATACAACAAAGATAATGAAACAGAAACATAATGAAGCACTGGGAAATATCATAAGGTATAAACAAAGAGAAAATAGAAAGGAAGGATAGGATAGTCATCCACCACGAGCCCATACTCAAAGTCATATCTCAACATCATAATACTCAAAGTCAAGATCTCACAATCAGAGGGGATACCTCTCAGGCAACGAGATAATATGAGGGGTGTCCTCATGTATCAAAAAGGGGTGGAGTGATCAGCTCCCATAAATGTGAAAGGCGTGTATAGCACACATGCACCAGTCACCTCAAAGTCATACTCAAAGTCATAATTAAATCCACTACACATAACAAATCTAGGATTGCAATCCATACGCCCCCACTCAAAGTCATCTCAAAATCATAATACTCAAAATCATAATGGCCATATCATAATATAAAAGGGGACGGCGTGAGAAATCACTCCCCCACACAGGAGTCATGCCAGTGGTGCATCACAGACATGGCCAGGTTACCTTCCTGGCTAGGAAACAAAAAGGTGGCTCGGGTATCAAACTAAGAGTCAAGTCTCAAGGTCATGCAAACGGGTTCATCTCAAAGTCATATCAAAGCATATCTCAAGGTCATGTCAAAAGTGAATCTCAAAGTCATATGAAAAGGTTCATATCAAAAGGTTCATAGCAAAAGGTTCATAACTCAACATCGAAGCATAGGTGATAAGACACCCTTTCTTAAAAAGGGTAGAGTATCCGTACCTTATGTCGAAAGCAAAGTAGAAACAAGCACAGAAATGGGGAAAGCTCAAAGTCTCTCCTTCTTCACACCTAGAGGAGTAGAAGGGGATTACAAATCATTCTTAATTAATCATCTTTCCATTTTAAGTAACTTTCCCTTTTTAGTAAGTTTCCACTTTTAGAAAGTTTCCATAATTAGAAAGTTTCCACTTTTAGCAATATTTATTACATAGCTTAATTTGGTTAACACTTGCTGGAAATAAAGTATTTTTATCATATTTACACTTTTGGTCCTTAAGGTTTTCATAATTTACATTTTACACCCCTTAGTTACAAAAGTTACACTTTAACCCTTCAATTATTCATAGTTGCACATTAGCCCCTTATTTTATCAAAATTTCTCCATGAACACTTATTTTATCATGTTGTGAGAAAGTATCCATAATTATTCATGATTTACACCTTTAGTCCCTCTAGTTATCAAAATTACATATTCAGTCCTTAAACTTACAATCTCAACATTTAATTACCAATAGTTACATGTCAAGCCCTTTAATTATCAAAATGACACATAATTCCCTGAATGTATTTATTTATTCAAAACAGCCCCAAGTTTCTAGAAATTACAAGTTTGGTCCCTCTATTTTAATAAAGTTACATATTAGGTCCTTAACATTTACATTTAAATCATTAATTAATAATAATTACATATTTGCCCAATAAATTCCCAAACTTTCACATTAGTCCCTGAATATCATTTATAACACAATTCGACCTTAACTTTTCAGAAATTACATATTTAGTCCTTGTTTTTATTAATTTTTCAATTCGATATAACCATTCCAACTTAATTCATTTTCTCACAAAATTTACATATAGGCCCTTCATTTTATAATTTTTACAAGTCACCCATGATTTATAGAACACGACAAAAATGGTCCATGAGTTTTATAATTGACAAAACACACCCTATCATATTTAATTTCAAATCGGTATACACAATTTTTAACCAAATGAAACCCTAATCGAATCCCATCATCATGAAATCATTTCAACATCATTAATATTCATTTTAAATCAGATCTAACCCTTTTTGAAACCCTAGTTCGACGCTAAGTATTTTTGTTCTCATTTTTCTTTCTAGCCGATTAATACATAATTCACCAATAATAGTTTTTAGCCTCAACAAATCAAATGAGTATTTTTCTAGTGTTATATTAAGGTCATAGAACCCACGAAAATTATTTAATAAACCTGGAAAAATCGCATACACAATATCTTAAATTATTTCGATTTTAGGGTTTAATAATACATGAATTTTCATACGAATTATTTACATTGCATGGATCATTTTTATTATTTTTCTTAGATTATATACGATCAATGGAAGCCAGGAAAAATACCAGAAGATTTTTAGGACGATCGAACAAGACCACACGAATTATATTTCTTCTCGGATGGATACTCGACAAAAGAAGAATTCTCCACGACTCCAACTGGAATCAAATCACCTTGTACATATTTTTCGCATATCATACATGACATAAGGACTCCAGGAAAAATAAGAATTGAATTTTTCAAAGCTTGATTTAATAGATACGAATTATACCTTTAAAGTTAGCTAGCGATAGAAATAATTCCACCAAAAATGAATCGGGCATCAAATGGACTCCACACGATTTTTCTAGGACTCCTTGAATTGTGTTTGAACTCAGAAAAATGCCTTGGTAATTTTTATGGGTCGAATGGAGGCTATGGTGATTTCTTTGTGTTTTTCTTTCCACTCGGCAACTAGGGTTTGAGAGAATAAAATGTGGATTGGTTTTTAAGAGTGGGTGCCGAGTCATAGGAGGGGAGTTTGACCAGGATTTTCGGAAATTTTGGTTAGCAAAATAACTTGATTGATTATTTCCATGATTACATATTTTAATACACTTTATATTATAATAAACTTAGATATTATCCCATTCGGCACTACTAGGGGCATTTTAGTCATTTTACTACTTGTATAAATGTTAAATGATATTGTCAAAATTATTTGGGATCATAACATGTGCATTGCCAGAAGTTTGGAATTTATTTGATACATTATAAGCTTTTAATTAAATTTTAAACTAGCAGGGGCATTTTAGTCTTTTTGCTCATTTTAGATTTTAGGGTTTTACATGGCACACTTCTTCCTCTGAGTAAAGTTCAAACGAAACACCTTCCGCAACTCTTCAAACCCATCGATGCTTCTACGTAGAAGCTTACTGAACCAGTTTCGCGCATTCCCTACTAAA
This sequence comes from Artemisia tridentata subsp. tridentata, assembly GCA_021014915.2. Lineage (NCBI taxonomy): Eukaryota > Viridiplantae > Streptophyta > Magnoliopsida > Asterales > Asteraceae > Artemisia > Artemisia tridentata. The sequence continues at coordinate 221,596,942 of CP139501.1, read as the reverse complement.
GTAGAGTTAAACATGTGGCACCACACAGGTTGTGGCCAATTTTCGATGGTTGCTGCTGATTCGAAAATTTTTAGGTGGTCATCAGGATCACCTGTCCCATCATAAGTTTTAACATTAGCGGGCATGCGCCTTCTCTTATCTTCTGAAAAATCACTGATGCGCCGAGTGAATGCGTCAACCTTTTGGCGGCGCCAGGGACGAGACATATCTTCGTCCTCCTGGTCGCGGTATCTTCTTCTGGACTTCCAGTGTCCTGTTTCTTTGTCCTCGTTGTCTGAGGAGTCACTTGAGGATGAGCTTACCCTTTTGCGGCGCTTGCGCCGACTATCCTCGGAATCCGACCTTGAAGGGCTTTCGCTTGGGGAGCATCGTCGCCCAAGTCTATCATGGACCCTGCGACTGCCAAGCCTAGCATGGACATTGGTGCGCCATCCATCGTCTTCATGCTCCTCCATAGACTGTAAGTCGGCTGCTTCATCGTCCACAACTTTCCTTCCGATCCTAGTAAACACTGGGTGTCGGCGGCCATCCTTCTCACGCCTTTCCTTTCGGTAACGTGGTGGGGATGCTTCATGCTCAGGGTCGAAGTTGAGCTGGGCTTGCAGAATCTGACTTGACCTCTTTTTCGCTTCCTCTCGCATAAGCGCAGCCAAGGTTTCATAGTTTTGAGATACGAAATCACTTGGCGCTAGTTCAAGCGTGACTCCTTCTAGCGCGAGGATGTTTGTTTCCAAATCAGGACCCTAGTTTCGGATAGGCGCATTTGGCGGCTCAGTGAGGTCTAATTCTGACATGGTGAAAGGAGTGCGCAGTAGATCTACCGCGCTAGTGGTTGTTGTAGTAGCATGGGTAATCCTTGCGAGCGGTTCTACTGCAGTAAAGGCCAGATCTGAGTATGATCCTAGGCTTTAGGGCGCACTGGTTGTTCCAGAGGCCTGCTTAGCGGCTCAATCAGTTTGCTGCTTCTGCCCCTGTAGGTCACCATGCGTTTTCTTCGCTTGCGAAGTCCGCTGATTTTGGTTTCCGTGCTTCGTCATTCTAGTTCTTAGTAAAGTTCTTAGTGTATGGTCCCACGGATGGCGCCACTTGTTAATACAAAAGTTGGGCGTTCCTTGTTTCCATATCAATTAGATCTTAATGCTTGAGACTTGAACACTAAGAAAACAAAAAGACACCGTTAGGCTTATCGTGAGATTGTCTCCCACGATTATCCTCCGGCGTGAGAGTAAGCAATCGGTTTTAGGGTTTAGTTGAAGAGTTAGGGTTATTAGATCGTACCTCAATGAGAGCCGAGATGCCCTCTATATATACACACGAAATCCTTGTAGGTTTCGTGTTCCTTACCCTTCGGCGTATCCCGCCTAAGTCGGTCGTTTGATACATATCCTATAAATAAGAGATATCCTATATCAAGACCATAAATAACTTCGGGTTTAGGCCTTCGTAAGCCCAAACCGTTATCGTGATAGCCCATTCATGATGGGCTTGAGCCCATTCGTGATGGGCTTGAGTAGTAGTAGCGTCCATTGGTTGGGTTCGTGACCCGAATGCGGACTATACGTCATCAAAACCAAAAACACAAAAGACAGAAACATAGACAACTAGCATATCAACCACATCAGTAGTCCATTGATCCAAGCTTCGTGATAAAGTTGCACAAATCACCTATACGCTTATGCTTTTGGGAAATATCAACAAGCAACCTATCAGATGCCATCATTTCCTCCTCTTGCATCCTCCTTAAATCAGCAATGCTTTCAAGAGTAGAATCAAAACCATATAAAAGCTCTAACACCTTGATTATCTTATCCCTATGGTTTATCAGCATTCTTTTCTCATAAACCTTGTCCCTCAAATCATGAACTTCCTTGGAAGTAACTTCAACATGTCGCTCATAGTAAACTAGCATCATGTCTTTCACAAGCTTTGAGTTTGCAACTGTTGCCAATTCAGAATAAATCACTAGTTTAGTTTCCATGATTTTGATAACAAAAACTTTTGAGATTTTTTGTAATTTTTAAATTTTAATTTGGTTGGTTAAGAAGAGATGAAAATTATGAGAGAGGTATGTTGTTTTATATACAGCAACAATCAAGAAACACCTAGAGGAAGGAAGATGTATCGAGCCTAGCAATGTGAATAGTGTGTAATGATGAAATAGCCTTCCCCATTTACTTGCAAGTTGCAACAAAAACCATTAATACTATACAGAGTATTATTTTAATTTTCAATTTGCAACAAAAACCATTAATACTAGATTTTACTAATGTATAGTTGTAATATTTTCAAAATAAATATTTTATCCCACATTATAGTTGGTCCCAAACGTATCAAACCTTTACAATTTTATATTGGTTTAAGTCTTAATGTCTGAGCAGTCTTAACTTTATTCTAGCAGTACTAACTTTCACTAGCAGTAGTAACTTTTGTACTAGTAGTGGTAAATACTTGGTTTACTTATGCACAAATGATTTGATGCTTATATTTGTTTAATTTGTTACTTGTAGGATATATACGTTACCATTTGACCTCAACAATAGCATGGACAAGTCTTGGATGAGAACTAGTAGGACCAAGAAACAATATATTGCTGGAGTAGAAGCATTTATTAAGTATGCAGAACACAACCTGCAGAAGATGAGGAACATCGACCCACGAGGTAATAAACAACAGCTTAAGATGCCATGTCCGTGTATCTCATGTTTAAACCGCATAGAGAAGAAAGTAGAGGATGTGCAGTTCCATTTATTCTACCACGGGATTGATCAAAGCTACACAAAATGGGATAAACATGGAGAAAATGATGAGCAAGCAACAACTGCCCAAATACCTGTTAATGCTACAACAGAGGAGTTTGTTGACGACACGGATTTCGACATGGATTTTGGTCCAGAAATTCCAACAGATGGCCCAGCAACAGTAGAAATGGTTAATGCTACAAAAGAAGGTTTTGATGAGCATGACCTTGCCAAGTTTCAACAACTATTATTAGACGCGGAGAAGCCACTTTATGAAGGATGTCCTGACTTCACAAAGATGTCCGCAATAGTTAAACTACTCAACTTGAAGGGTAAGTATGGAGCTTCTGATAAGTTCTTTACTGAATTACTATGATTGTTAAAAAAGATGCTACTTGCTGGTAACGAAATGGCTGAAAAAACTTATCAGGCCAAAAAACTAGTGAGAATGATGGGATCAGGAAACAAAAAGATACGTGTATGTAGCAACAACTGCATTCTTTACTGGAAGGTTAACAAGGAGTTGACTGTTTGTCCAACTTGTGGGATATCAAGATGGAAGGTGGATAATAAGACACATAAAGTGTACGAAAACATTCTGGCAAAGGTAATGTGGTACTTTCCAATTATACCAAGACTGCAACGACTCTTTAAGTAAGAAAGTATTTCAGAAGATCTAACATGGCATGCAACAAGGAGGATAACAGATGGTGTTTTACGTCACCCCGCAGATTCACAGGCATGGCGTACAATAGATGAAAAATTCCCCAAAATTGCTAAAGATCCGAGAAATCTACGGCTAGGAATATCGGCTGATGGGGTTGGCGTCAACTCAGGAAATAGGCATCACAGTGTATGGCCACTTTTATCTGTCATATACAACCTTCCTCCATGGTTGTGTATGAAAAGAAAGTTTATCATGCTTTCGGTATTAATATCGGGATACCCGAGAAATGATATCGATGTATTTTTAGAACCGTTGGTTGATGATCTGCATACCTTATTCGAGAAAGGGGTTGATACATATGATGCTTCCACAAAAGAAAACTTTAATTTGCGTGTCGTTGTGTTATGGACGATAAATGATTACTCTGCACTTGGTACATTATGTGGCTGCCTATACAGTGGATTCAAAGGTTGTGTAGTATGTGGGAAAGATACACACTGTGTTAGACTTTCCGCCTCATCCAAGCAAAGTTATGCTGGACACAGACGATATCTACCATACAACCATCCGTTCAGAAGGCAAACGAAGGTGTTTAATGGACAAGAAGAACCACATCATGCTCCAAATCCATTGACCGGGGAACAAATATACAACGAGGTACAACATATTGAAAATAAGTGGGGAAAAGGAAAAACCTCGAGAAACCAAGAAGATACCAGAGGCAGAGGTGGTAAGATTAAAAAGCAGAAAAGGAAAACAACAGAAGTAGAGGGTAGTTCAAGCCAAGTAAATGAAGCATATTGGAAGAAATTCAACATTTGGTATCGAAAGCTAAGGTATTGGAGGCATCATTCTGTTCGGCATTGTATTGACTTCATGCATGTAGAAAAGAGTGTTGGTGAGAGTCTACTCGGAACTTTGTTGAATGTTCTTGGAAAGAAAAAAGATGGAATGAATGCTCGATTGGATCTGGAAGAGTTGGGGATAAAACAAGAGTTGTTTGCTAGACAAGAAGCAGACAAAACAACACTACCTCCAGCAGGTTACACATTAACGAATGCTGAAAAAGACATCTTTTGTGAAACGTTAAGCAACATCAGGGTACCACAAGGCTATTGTTCAAATTTCTCTAGTTTGGTCAGCCTAAAGGATAGGAAGCTCATTAGCCTTAAATCGCATGACTATCACATGCTAATGCAAGAGTTTTTGCCCATTGCTATACGTTCAGTCATGCACCCGCCCACACGATATGCTATTATCAGGTTTTGCTTTTTCTTTAAATCTATATGTAGGAAAGAAATCAACTTGCAAGAACTAGATAAGATGCAAGAAGAACTTGTTGTGACACTGTGCCTACTCGAGAAGTTATTTCCTCCGTCATTTTTTGATATTATGATACACTTGACTGTGCACCTAACTAGGGAGGTAAAATTATATGGTCCCATATGCTTTCGTCGGATGTATCCCTTCGAAAGATGTATGAAGGTTATTAAAGGGCATGTGCGAAATAGAAATAGACCAGAGGGATGCATTGCTGAGGAGACTATCGCGGAAGAAACAATAGTGTTTTTTTAGCGAATATCATAAAACCATGAAAACTATTAGTATCTCAGCTGATAAACATGTAACCAATGAAGATGAGGATGGAAAGCCATTGTCGGCCGGTAAATCAAGTGAAGTTTCTGGAGAATTCTTTCAGAAAGCACATTTGTATGTAATACAAAATACATATGAAATTCAACCGTATATCGAGTAAGTATTACTAACACATGTCGATTTCGTTGCTTAAAATGTTCTATCAAATATAATAATCAAAGACATTTATTTGTTTCAGGCGACACAAGGAAGTTTTGAAAACAAAAAACCCGGGTAAAAAAATGGCATTGCTGGAGAATGAGCATAGTGAATCTTTTGCTAAGTGGTTACGCGAAGACGTAATTACTCGTATGTTGTTTATAATTACTCGCATGTTGTATATGACATTAGATAGAGGTCCACTAGCACACCATTTTATTATCCCAAACACTCCTATTCTTTAATTGTTTGTTTGTTGTTCCTGTTATTTAAAGGTAATATATACTTGTAATGAAATTCAGGTTGAGAGAGAGTTAGCGATATCCAAAGATAGTGTATCAAAAACTATGAGGTGGATATCATTTGGACCACGCACCAACATAGTGAAATACGAGGCATATAACATCAATGGGTATACATTTCGTACGAAAAGTAATGATGGCATAGTTTAGCAGAACAGTGGGGTTAGTGCTGAGGCAGTAGATCTTCACATATCCAAAGAAGTTGCAACCATAAGAAAAGCATTTTATTATGGGGTTTTACAAGAGATATGGGTACTAGATTACCATTTCAGGCAAATTCCTCTTTTCAAATGTGATTGGGCTAATCACAAAACTGGTGGGGTCAAACACGATACTCTTGGTTATACGTTGGTAGACGTGAATACTTTAGGCCACAAGGATGATCCGTTCATATTAGCCTCATTGGCAAAACAAGTGTTTTATGTGAAAGACCAGGTACATAAAAATTTGTCTATTGTCTTTAAAACACCTACTAAGAATTACAAAGATACATATGACGAAGTCGATGAGGAGTTTAGTACAGTCATTCACGAGCACAATGAAAACATGTTGCCACGTGTAAGTAAACAAGACTTGGGTAAAGAATCACGAAGTGACTACTATCGAACCGACTGTGAAGGTATTGTTAAACGAAAATCCAAGTGAAGCATGTCATGCTGCAAGTTAAGACTGCTAGTGTAACAGTTAAGACTGCTGGTTGAAGTTAAGACTGCTGCTCAAGGCTAAGTGTAAGGTTACAGCTGGTATTGTTAAGTTAGTACTGTTAGATGATTAGCAGTTTTAGTATTAAATAGTTGTTTCTGTAATTTAGCCTGTTGTAATGGATTTTGACACCAAAAAGTCAAGCTTTTCAATGGCAATGAAAAAATTTGCAGTTTTCACTATTATATATCCACTTGCAGTCAAGGTTTATTGTATTTGCAGTTTCCATTTATCATGTATAGGCATTTTAGTAACATGTTACTTCATTAAAGTTGAAAATTGACTTTAGAAATTCAAGTAACCTAGTTCCTAGGGGCAAGTAACATACTTACATACTACTGCATTAAACTAGATAGACTATAAAATCCCATCATTGTAATGGGGCAAATGAAGAGTCATGACTAATAATCTGAACTCAATTCAGTGAATATCAAATTAGACTCAAACTAGATAGACTATAAAATCCCATATCTAACCCCTCAAAATTACATAAGTTATCAGAAATGTGTGACCATATGTATCGAATTGTGACTACACTTAAATAATGTGTGACAAAATATGACTCTATGATTTAGACACCTAAATAAATACTTCATGTGATGACCATATGTAACATCTTGAATTTAGTCACACAAACACTCAATGTGACTAATATCAAGGTTAATGGTAAATGAGTTTACATTTTGCTATAAATAGTAGTCACATGAATATTTCACAGTGTGACTATTTTGAATGTATTGGTCACATATAATACCCTTATAATGTGGCCATAAATATAATTTAGATACACATTTGTGATATGATGTGACTATTGTATTGCCTATAGTCACATGATAGTGCTACAATTAAATGTTACCATACACATTAGGATTTGGCAGGCAAATACACACTAAACTTTAGACACATATATTAATTTACGTGACCATATGTATCGAATTTTGGTTATACTTAATCATGTATGCCTATGGTTTAGTGTGACCATATATGACATTTGGTCACACTGTTCAAGTGTGTGACATATATTTGTCACTTTTAAATGCATATCGTAACTAATGCTTCAAACTTACTTTTCAGTTGTCACACATTTCAAATTCATATGTGGCTACATTTTCAACAAAAACTAGCAGTCACATTTAAATAATGTGTGACAAACTTGAGTTTATGATTTAGCCACATACACAATTACTTCATGTGACCATATATAGATTTTGGTCACACTGTTCAATTGTGTGACATATATTTGTCACATATGTATATATATATAGTGTGACTAATGTTTCAAACTTATTTGTATCCGTCACACGTCCCAAATTATAAGTGACTAAATAATCAAAACAAGTTTTACCAGATACCTCTAGTCACGAAAATATTCAAATGTGTGGCTATAGCCTCAGATGTAATTCTGAAATGGTCACACAAGTCGAATCAAGTGTGGCTGTTTATTTTATTCTGGTACATTTAGTCACATAAAAAAGTTACTGTATGGCCGTTCAAAAAACAGCATGTGTGACGAAATCCCAGTTTTGTACTAGTGAGTACATCTGGCCACTAAACACACAAACACCCCACTCACTGAACCTAACCACTAAACCTCTAGTCACTGAACCCTCTCATTGAAACCGGTCACTGAACCCCTGAACCCTACTCACTAAACCTCAGTCACTGAACCATCAGTCACTGAATCGGTCACTGAACCCCCTGAACCTCACTTTCTGAACCTGGTCACTGAACCCTTGGTAACTGAACCTGGTCACTGAGCCCATGAACCCCCAGTCACTGAACCCTAAGAACTGAACCCAGTTATACAACCTGAACCTGATGGTTCATAAACAGTACCTAAACCTCATTTAATACCAATCATTCTAGGCTATTTGTATATTCAAATAGGGGGAGACTTTTGGATTAAGAATTTGACCCAATTACCCAGACAAGGATTTGAAAATAAAATAGCCTAACTTACTAAATAAAATAGTGGGTCGCTCACTGTAACACCCCCAAAATCGGGTCGCAATGGAAGAAAACTTCACCGGGGTGCTACTCAATAGAATTCACAACACAAAGTACAAAGAACGGTTTTACCTCAACTATTTAATAGAAATTTGATATTAACAAGTATTTTATTTACAGCATTCCAAAAACAGTGCGAAAATATTAGCCCATAAAGAAATAAAGCGGTCCCAAATACATCAAAGTCTTCTATGACCATGTCATGCCATGACAAAAGCCTCCACAACTAGGCTATCACCTTAAACCTCAAAATACATGCTAAAAGTGTCAACACGAGGTTGGTGAGTTCATAGGTTTATGATAAAGCAATAAAAACAATGTGAGTTCAATAAAGTTTTGTGACCATTGTGTCGCTCACAATGTCATGACAATAAAGTTTATCTTAAAGTAAAATTAGAAATGTGGACCATAAGTAGAGTATGTGATCATTACAACGAATTAATGTCACAAAAAATAAAATAGTCTGTTAAGCTAGCACTAAGTTCAGGCAACCAAAGCTCGATAGTTCAGTGCGCTACAATGTAGCACATAAATAATAATAATAGGAGCCCATAGTGAGTGTTTAACCCAATACACTGGTAATCCGACTTGGTATACGCCCGCATTGACCCGTCTGGCCAACCGAACGGGGGAGTCACCCCAATAGATCTATTTATATCAATCGCGCTTCCTAGTAGGAATTAACGGTTCATGAAGGTGGGCATAACAGTGGGTTCAGGAGCTTAGGCTAACTACGCAAAAGTTTTGAGAAAATAAAGTATTGGTTGTGGTCCAGAAAATGTTTTGCATGTTTCTCACCCCAAGGTTTGTAAAACAAGTATAGGTAAAGTAGGGCTATAAACTCACATATATTATTTAAACACTTGTGCTCATAATAAGGTAATCCAGTGTGCAATAAGTAAATAAATCATGTTTTCAAGTAAGAACAAGTAATGAGTTTAAGTATAAACAAGCATTGAGTTTAATTAACGAGCATGTATTCTCCCCCAAAACATTTATAAAACAAGTAAAGGTAGGGCCATGAACTCACCTCAGTTTGCAGCAACGCAAAATATCACAACGGTTACAACTGGCATCAAGAGCAAAACACAACGGTATCGAGAGTACAGGCACAACGGTACCGGATCGGCACAATCTAATATGTATATAACAATCTCAGAATACGTCTCGTAAAGTAAAAGAGTTTTCAAAAGACAAGCGTCTTAGTTTTCGTTGATTACTCGTATCAAAGTTTGTAAAAAAAGTTTAGTATCAACGTTTCGTGTGGTGGTAAGAAAACATAGTCTCAAAATGTAACTCATGCCAAAGTATAATGTATATCCCAATATATTATAAAGGAAGTAATAAAATAACAGTCAGAAAATATTGAAGAGGACTCAAGTGTACACACGTCAAAGAGCAATAGACAATGACATAGTCGAGAAAAGTACCGACGAGGACTCGAGTCGAGGAAAAATGACAAGCAGAAGTCAAGAAATGAACGACGTGGAAAATGTCAATAAAAGTAGGTCGGTTGGTAAGTTTCGGTATTTACCCAATAATCCCGAATAATTTGGTTAAAACATCAACGTCTTATAAATAAAGAAAAGTTTGGATTTATATTTCAAACAATAAAAGTCTCATGATTTAAATGTATTCGTTTTGTTACTTGGCGAGTTTATAATAAAAGAGTTTTTGGAAATACTGTCTAAGCGTAGAAACTTTATAAAAATTTTTGCTATGACTCGTTTGCTTATAATGTATTTCCAAGTCGAAAGACCTTTATTACAAATCAAATTTACCCAAATCAATTTTTATAAGAAACGACATAATAATTAAAATGTATCCAGTAATTTATTGTCCATTAAGCATTGTTTCCTTTTTAAGTCCAATAAATCCATAATGTTCCATTTGTCCATGTATATCAAGTCCGATAAATATTCATATTGTCCAAATCCAAATCACAATTCCAAATACCCGAACGTACCAAGAGCATCAATGTCAAAACAAATAAATATGGTTAGTCAATTAGATCAACGTCCGATAAATATACTACTACAGTTTTAAGTTTGACAACATAACACAAAGCATTTCTACAAAACTTTTGTGATGAACTTGTAGCCCAATATTGACACCAAACGCACCCTCTACATTAGTTGGGCTCAGGCCCAAAACTATTTATCACACACACCCTTGTTTTGCTTGGTTTTGACCCAACCAACATAACAGACCAAGATATACAATTCTCCCTTTCATTTTTTTAAAAGTTGTATGAGTAAATTCATAACATACACACCCTATACGGCCTCAACCAAGCTTAACACCCTCCTTGGGTGTCTCGCTCATTTCGCGATAGCAATGAGATGCCTATTTTAGTCAAACCAAAACCAAAGACAAGCACCCGACACCATTGTGATGCCTTTGTCGTGACCACTGACAAAGAGCACACCCTTGTGTTCTTTGTTGAACCAAGACCAAAAACGACCACACTCGTTAAACCACGAACCAGTAAACTCACACACCCTATATGGGTTTGACTCAAGCTAAAACTTAGTCAAACACACCCTATTACCTTTTGTTGTTAACTGCTAACCGAGGACTACACAACCATACTTCAAACAAATCAAACTCATTCAACATGACCAAATAAGTAAATCTCTATCCGCATCAAGACACCAACAAAATAACTAACAAGGCTCGACACCCTAGTGGGGTCTTGACCTGAACTGAATCAAACTGAGACACCCTTCGTGGGCTGTTAAACCATGGCTCTCCAATACAAACCAAACGCAACACTAATAAATGTAACAAAATCCAAGATTAACCCAAGGTTAACTCGTGACTCAACTAAGTCGACTCGGAACCCAAATGGGTTGTAGCAAAATAACGATAACAACAACAATAAGTAACCAAGTCTTACAACAAGGTCAACTCAACTCGACTGAGTTGACTCAGCTGAGTCGACTCGAATCGCCCGAGTTGAGTTGGCTCGATTTATAATAACAAACGAACACCCTTTTAATCTTTGTTGTACCACACGAAAGTGAGTTAAAAGTCCATTTTTATTTCAAGTTTTAAGCCACACTGATACAAAATGGGTCGATCATATCATATTAACACAACCAAATTTACAACTTGCAAAAATCAAAAACGTAAGTTTTATTAACAAAATAATATCAAAATTTTACAAAATAAGAGGAGATCAAGAAAACCCTTACAAGAGGAGGTGGAAGAATCGATTGGAAGGAAGACCAAAACGAATATAAATTAATACGATCCGAACCCAAGCGAGAGTACCACAGTCAAAGCTTTACCACAACTCTTTAGAAAACATTTCTTGTGATAAGATTGGAATTGGTGTGGTTCCCTATGGATCGGTGGTAAATAAAGGAGAACAATATAACACTTTGACCATGGCTTTCCTTCATGGATTCTTGTTGTGACTAGTTTGAGCAAAAGGTCACTATTAGATTCCATCTCCAAGGTTTTCTCGTGAAGTTGCTTGGGAAGAAGGAAGCGGAGAAAAAAAATAGAAAGCGACTTATCCTTTAAAAACCGGTCATACTAACCGGACCCTCCCTACTCATGGGCCCCTACCTATTTTTAAGGAACGTACAAGCTGACAAAGCAGACAGGACAAGCGGCGACAGCAAGAAGTCAACACACCCTCCCTACATAGGAGGGTCAGTATATCACAGCCTTTTAAAAACTGATAAAGGAGATAAGAAAGAAAGGTAGTGGGGCGGTCTGGTATATTAAATAGTTGATTATGTTAAATTTTATTTATACCCCGTGTATTCCGTTTCCTGCTGAGCTAAAGTGTAAACGCGATAACTCGGTTTGGTAAAAATACGATAAATACATTTTTGGAAACGTTTTTTTATAAAAATAGTATAAAACAAAAGTTATTGATTCTGAAAATTGACTATAAAATTTAAGCCACTACTAATGTGGTGTCGGTACGCGTGTGGTGTCGTGTTTTTCAGAAAAGCGAGATGACTTCTCGGTTTTGTATATAAATTGCCAGTAAGTGTCAGGAAGTGATTACTTCAGTTTTTTTGATAAAATTAAGTAGTTTGGAAGGTTACTGTATGCTACAATGTGGGAAATAGCTTTCTGATATAATCATGTAAGCTCAAAATGCTCAATTAAATTATCAAATTATAATAAAATAATGTTTTAAAAATTACGGGTGGTTACAGTCTACCCTCCTTAAAGCGAAATCCGTCTAAAATTTTCAGTTTGTTTTATCCGATAAATTGGTGTCTGGCAAGAGATGTTGGTACTCACAACAGATTTGGGTCTCACCAGGCTGTTTAAGGGTTTCTCTTTGTTTGTGGGAGGGTACCTAGGTTGTCTGCCATTGGTTTTTCCCTTGTTGTAATTTGGTGAGCTACAATGATTTCTGAAGTAAGTTTAATAGGATAAGGGTTCTAATCTCAACCTCACGATGTTTCACAGCCTTGTTAGTGCGGCTCCTCTAAATTTTCTTAGTCTTAATTGCATATATGGTTCCATATCTTAGTGACACAAAATTCTAACCTGATAGATGTAAAGTGGTTAAAATGACCTGGTTATTGGTCCTCAAGATTTGTCCCGAAATTGTGTGTTTTCCTTCTCAAAGGAATTGATAAAAGTTTGTTTGAAAATTTTATTTGAGTGAGTGTCTATACGAATTTGACCCAAAATAGGCATTTAAATGTCCATTTGTTTTGAAGCTAATAGTTATGTAAAGCGGTGTAACTCCTAAAGATTTATAATTTAGTAAAATGGGTTTTGAAATGTGGTGTAAATGAAACAATTTCACGAGGGTTAACTTTAGTCACTTTGCAAAAGTATTGATAAAGTTTGACAAGAAGAATTTTAACCCATCAATTTGAGCAATTTAGAAAATTATTATTACTACGAGTTTTATGATTTGATATAAACACATTTTGAAGGGAAGGTCCTTACGATAGGAATAACATAGAAGATGATGTAGTCGGGTATGTACGCCTACGTAAATTTTAATTATTTAAGGACAGTGTTTAGTTGTCATGGCTGAGTAGGATTCGGTGCTTAATACCCGGCGGATTTCATAAACATAAATATTCAATTTACTTTAACAGTACCAAGAGGTAGTAACATAAATGCTCTCCAGGTGGGTGGATAGTTCACCGGGTGATTGCAAAATAGTTTATAACACGGGTTGTACGACAGTTTGTAGAGTAATAGGAAGACAATTTATTAATTGCAATTAGTAGCAAAATTGTAGTTTAGTTTTGTGATTTAGTAGCAAAGCAGTTCATAGGGGAGTAAAATAGTTCGTAAGGTGTAGTAAGACTTTATTACATCATGATAAAATAGTTGTAAAGATAATTCATAAAACAGTTTATAGGACAGTAAGAAAACAATTCATTGTTAATAAAATAGTAGCAGGGTCAAAATCTTGATTTCGTGAAACAGTGGTAACATATTTTGCAGGATGGCCACAAAATGGTCTGTAGAATAATTGAAAATAGTTTGTATGCTTATAGCGACACAGTTTATTATCTTATAAGAGGGTAACAAGGTAGACAACTGGTATTCTCGATGGATACATGAAGGGTTAGGTGTTTGTTCCAAATATAGTGGTCCAGGTTGCTCCTTAAGGTCTTAAGGTTTCTGTTGGGCATAACATCTCTGTTGAATGGGAAGTTTGGCAAGTTCAGAGTACGAACCTAAAGAAGGATGTTGATTGCTACTAGCAATCAGTTGGCCGTCTCAGTAGTGTACTTAGTACTTAACGCGGAAGGTACAACATTAGTTGAGTGTAGGGTTTGAGGTGAGGGCGTATGTAACAAAACCACAACAAAACAAAGCTGAATAACAAATCCAAATCCGGAAAGAGGTCCAAATTCAAACATAGCCGAAACCAATTCTAAACATAGCCAAAATCAAATCCAAACACTCCAATAAGCTCAAATGAGCTTATTACAATCTCGAGGAGTTACAAATAAGCAACTCGGATTCAAACGGTGCTAATCGGGTCTAACCCGACCCGATGCAAACTACGGTCAGACGGAAAAGAACAGAAATTCCATATAAATGGAGAAGTATATCGGTGCCAGGAGTACTACGGTTTATGAGGTGTTGTGATGCCAGTGTGTTGTGTGTAGATATGAATGTTCATGTTAGGCAATGATTATGTACACACACAGAAATTCTGAAACTATCAGAAATCAAGTAGAAAATCAATCTGGACATAATTCTAGTATAACTACTCTCAGTATCGCAAAATTTACCTCCGAGTCGGACATAGGTGATCAGGCTATATCCCACTGTCCCTGGTCGAATATAGGTGATCAGTCTATATTCCACCGAGGGTCAATAAATTTTGTAATACTCAGCTCAGTTACACCAGTAATATATCCCTTACTTTAAAAGAAAATGTTTCATCATAAGTAAAGCAGCAGGCTTGGCAGGCAGGCAGGCATGTGGCGGTCATAGGGTCAAGTTTTTTTTTTGTAAAAGTAGTTATAGTCTAGGTTTTAAAAATACCCAGTTCTCTATAACCTGGCTCTGATACGAATCTGTAACAACCCCAAAATTGGGTCGCAGCGGAAGAAAACGTCACTGGGATGCTACTCAATTGATATCACAACACAAAGTACAAAGAACGGTTTTACCTCAACCATTTAAAATAAATTTCATATTCAAAAGTATTTTGTTTACAGCATTCCAAAAACAGTGCGAAAATATAAGCACATAAAAGAAATAAAGCGGTCCCAAATACGTCAGAGTCTTCTAAGACCATGTCATGCCATGCCAAAAGCCTCCACAACTAGGCTATCGCCTTAAACCTAAAAATACATGCTAAAAGTGTCAACACGAGGTTGGTGAGTACATAGGTTTATGATAAAGCAGTAAAAACAATGTGAGTTCAATAAAGTTTTGTGACCATTGTGTCGCTCACAATGTCATGACAATAAAGTTTATCTTAAAGTAAAATTAGAAATGTGGACCATAAGTAGAGTATGTGATCATTACAAAGAATATAATGTCACACAAAATAAAATAGTCTATTACGCTAGCACTAAGTTCATGCAACCGAAGCTCGACAGTTCAGTACGCTACAATGTAGCACATAAATAATAATAATAGAAGCCCATAGCGAGTGTTTAACCCAATACACTCGTAATCCGACTTGGTATATGCCCGCATTGACCCGTCTGGCCAACTGAACGGGGAGTCACCCCAATAGATCTATTTATATCAATCGCGCTTCCTAGCATGAATTAACGGTTCATGAAGGTTGGCATAACAGTGGGTTCAGGGGCTTAGGCTAACTACGCAATAGTTTTGAGAAAATAAAGTATTGGTTGTGGTCAAAAAAATGTTTTGCATGTTTCTCACCCCCAAGGTTTCTAAACAAGTATAGGTAAAGTGGGGCTATAAACTCACATATATTAATTAAACACTTGTGTTCATAATAAAGTAATCCAGTGTGCAATAAGTAAATAAATCATGTTTTCAAGTAAGAACAAGTAATGAGTTTAAGTATAAACAAGCACTGAGGTTAATTAACAATGAGCATGTATTCTCCCCTAATACATTTATAAAACAAGTAAAGGTAAGGGCCGTGAACTCACCTCAGTATGCAGCAACGCAAAATATCACAACGGTCACAACTGGCATCAAGAGTAAAACACAACGGTATCGAGAGTACAGGCACAACGGTACCAGATCGGCACAACCTAATATGTATATAACAATCTCAGAATACGTCTCGTAAAGTAAAAGAGTTTTCAAAAGATAAGCGTCTTAGTTTTCGTGGATTACTCGTATCAAAGTTTGTAAAAAAAGTTTAGTATCAACGTTTCGTGTGGTCGTATGAAAACAAAGTCTCAAAATGTAACTCATGCTAAAGTAAAATGTATATCTCATTATATTATAAAGGAAGTAATAAAAGAACAGTCAGAAAATACTGATGAGGACTCAAGTGTACACACGTCAAAGAGGAATAGACAACGACATAGTCGAGAAAAGTACCGACAAGGACACGAGTCGAGGAAAAATGATAAGAAGAAGTTAAAAAATGAACGACGAGGAAAATGCCAATAAAAGTAGGTCGGTTGGTAAGTTTCGGTATTTACCCAATAATCCCGAATAATTTGGTTAAAACATCAGTGTCTTATAAATAAAGAAAAGTTTGGATTTATATTTCAAAAAATAAAAGTCTCATGATTTAAATGTATTCGTTTCGTTACTTGGCGAGTTTATAATAAAAGAATTGTTGGAAATACTGTCTAAGTGTAGAAACTTTATAAATTTTTTTGCTATGACTCGTTTGCTTATAAAGTATTTCCATGTCGAAAGACCTTTATTACAAATCAAAATTACCCAAATCAATTTTTATAAGAAATGACATAATAATTTAGATGTATCTAGTAATTTAATGTCCATTAAGCATTGTTTCCTTTTTAAGTCCAATAAATCCATAATGTTTAATTTGTCCATGTATATCAAGTCCGATAAATATTCATATTTTCCAAATCCAAATCACAATTCCAAATACCCTAACGTACCAAGAGCATCAATGTCAAAACAAATAAATATTGTTAGTCAATTAGATCAACGTCTGCTAAATAAACTACTACAGTTTTAAGTTTGACGACATAACACAAAGCATTTCTACTAAACTTTTGTAATGAGCTTGTAGCCCAATATTGACACCAAACACACCCTTTACAATAGTTGGGCTCAGGCCTAAAACTATTTATCACACACACCCTGGTTTTGTTTGGTTTCAACCCAACCAACATAACAGACCAAGATATACAATTTTCCCCTTTCGTTTTTGTAAAGGTTGTATGAGTAAATCATAACATACGCACCCTATACGGCTTCAACCAATCTTAACACCCTCCTTGGGTGTCTCGCTCATTTCGCGATAGCAATGAGATGCCCATTTTAGTCAAACCAAAACCAAAGACAAGCACCCGACACCATTGTAGTGCCTTTTCCGTGACCACCTACCGAGAGCACACCCTTGTGTTCTTTGTTGAACCAAGACCAAAAACGACCACACTCGTTAAACCACGAACCAGTAAACTCACACACCCTATATGGGTTCGACTCACATCAAACACACCCTATTACCTTTAGTTGTTAACTGCTAATCGAGGACTACACAACCACACTTCAAACAAATCAAACTCATTCAACATGACCAAATAAGAAAATGTCTATCCACATCGAGAAACCAACAAAATTAATAACAAGGCTCGACACCCTAGTGGTGTCTCGACCTGAACTTAATCAAAATGAGACACCCTTCGTGGGCTGTTAAACCGTGGCTCTCCAATACAAACCAAACGCAACACTAATAAACGTAACAAAATCCAAGATTAACCCAAGGTTAACTCGTGACTCAACTAAGTCGACTCGGAACCCAGATCGGTTGTAGCAAAATAACGATAACAACAACAATAAGTAACCAAGTCATACAACAAGGTCAACTCAACTCGACTGAGTTGACTCAACTGAGTCGACTCGACTTGCCCGAGTTGAGTTGGCTCGATTTATAATAGCAAACGAACACCCTTTTAATCTTTTTTGTACCTCACGAAACTAAGTTAAAAGTCCGTTTTTATTTCAAGTTTTAAGCCACACTGATACAAAATGGGTCGATCGATTCATATTAACACACCAAAATTTACAACTTGCAAAAATCAAAACCGCAAGTTTTATTAACAAAATAATATCAAAATTTTACAAAATAGGAGGAGATCAAGAAAACCCTTACAAGAGGAGGTGCGAGAATCGATTGGAAGGAAGACCAAAACAAATATAAATTAATCCGATCCGAACCCAAGCGAGAATACCACAGCCAAAGCTTCACCACAACTCTTTAGAAAACTTTTCTTGTGATAAGATTGGAATTGGTGTGATTCCCTGTGGATCGGCGGTAAATAAAGGAGAACTATATAACACTTTGACCATGGCTTTCCTTCATGGATTCTTGTAGTGACTAGTTTGAGCAAAGGTCACTATTAGATTCCATCTCCAAGGTTTTCTCGTGAAGTTGCTTGGGAAGAAGGAAGCAGAGAAAAATAATAAAAAGCGACTTATCCTTTAAAAGCTGATAAAGGAGATTAGAAAGAAAGGTAGTGGGCGGTTAGGGTATATTAAGTAGATGATTATGTTAAATTTTATTTATACCCCGTGTATTCCGCTTCCCGTTAAGGTAAAGTGTAAACGCGGTAACTCGG
Organism: Artemisia tridentata subsp. tridentata; assembly: GCA_021014915.2. Taxonomy (NCBI): domain Eukaryota; kingdom Viridiplantae; phylum Streptophyta; class Magnoliopsida; order Asterales; family Asteraceae; genus Artemisia; species Artemisia tridentata. The sequence goes on along the minus strand of CP139501.1, from coordinate 221,578,521 downwards.
TTTGGTAAAAATATGAGAAATACATTTCTGGAAACGTTTTTATAAAAATGGTATAAAACAAAGTTATTGATTCCAAAAATTGACTATAAAATTTAAGCCATTACTAATGTGGTGTCGGTACGCGTGTGGTGTCGGTACGCATGTGGTGTCGTGTTTTTCAGAAAAGCGAGATGACTTCTCAGTTTTGTATATAAATTGCCAGTAACTGTCAGGAAGTGATTACTTCATTTTTCTTGATAAAATTAAGTAGTTTGGAGCGTTACTGTATGCTACAGTGTGCGAAATAGCTTTCCAATATAATCATGTAAGCTCAAAATGCTCAATAAAATTGTCAAATAATGATAAAATAATGTTTGGAAAATTACGGGTGGTTACACTCACTAATACAGATTCGGTGAGTGTTGTATAAAGCTCTTTGTACTGAAGAAACACTTTACTTACTGATGCGGTGTTAGTGAGTAAAGTAGATGAGCTACAAACAACTCCAGTGTCACTGAGATTTGACAAATGTCTCAGTGACCCTAAAGACGCTATCTCTACAAATAGAATGGAAAATATGGGCAGGAACTTCCATAAAGGAAAGTCAGATAAAATACAAGGAATTGCCATTAAAGTGGGAACAAGTGACCTCACTATTTGTAGTATGATGGTTGCATTTTCAAAAGAGGAAGATGAAAAGGGACCACAAAGAATGGATGACAACTCACACCAACCATCCCACATGTGACACGTCTTTGTTTTTACTTATATATATGTTTGTCTTGTAAGAGAGATAGTATGGATTCTAAACAAACAAATAATACTTAGTATTAGTTGATAGGATCATCCTCTCATTGAATCTCAAGCATAACTTGGTTCAATAAGAGTTTATTTGTCATTCAATGGCAATAGTATACCGCAATTATCCCCTTGAAGAAGCCGAAGATGTTATCATGTAGTCAAGTGTATATTGAGTAATCTTGTATTTATTGTTCATCATTATTAATGAATTTGTTCTTTATTTTTATCAAGCTCTACTCAAATTCCATGGACCAACATAAACCAACAACCTATGCTACTGAATATACCCGAGGAAATGTTATGTTCACCTCTGCAAATCCGCAACGTGTCACCAAATAGAGTGTTTGGTAACAAGGTTAATGGTAGATACTCGAGAGGATTTGGTATGAATCCTGCAAGTATTGTGTTTAGGTTCTGTAAAAGTGATGAATGGTGATCTATAAATGGTGGTGGACCTCTGGGAATTCGTGGTTAGGGAGGATGGTGATGGTAGTGGTGGCTCGATGGTGATAAAGGGGTGTTTAGATCATTGGATCATAAGATCCTTACTAATCCTCCTCTTCTCCAATTGATATATGTGTTAGTATATGATATCCCTGCGTTTTTAGTGGTTTATATAGGCTTTAGGAACACTTAGGGGCCAAGTTGGAGGGTAAATGATCGGTCATAGAGTAAATGAGAACCAAATAATGAACGCTGCTGAATATGATCAGACAAGAAGTACGCCGCACTTCTTTATAAAGTACGGCGGTTTTGGGATCGTTTCAGCCTTTGACCAAAAAAGCAAAGTTGTAGCCCTATCTCTTAGCTTTGCGTGGCCGCTTGAATCAACTAAATCTGAGTTGGTATGTTCAACTTATGGCCAAAACAGTGGACAACTGTCGGGAGATCTTTAACTTGAGTTTGTTTCTTCGTTTAAGCTTCATACCTTTGTGTTTTCTTTCGATTCTTCCACGACACATAACATGAACCAACAATAGCATATATGATCTATTAAGTATCGGAAGTTCATATAGTTAATTAATATATAAGCACAAAAGCATAGATAACGAGCATAGAAATATGTATAAAGTGAGCGTTATCAAGCATCATGAATACGTAAACTCCGGGTTGATAATCATTGAAATAATAACCAATTGAAGTCTGTGAAGTACATTGAGTATCAAAATTTTCCTCGAAAATCAAACAATCTCCCTTTATAATCAAACACACTCCCCTAAAATAACCAAGAATCACCCTAACAAATAAACTTTATCTTTGTCATTTTTTGGAAGGTTGAAGGTTGACTTTTGATGGTCTAAGACTTGTTGAAGGTGTAATGCTTGTTAAAGGTGAAAATATCATTTTCTATTCTAGAAGATAAATTTGGCAATATCAGAGTAGTTAAGTTTGTTCACATGAGACAATCAATGAACAATCTTCCAAAAAATATCGAATATTCTTCCCCAAATGAACAATCATATGAGCAAAGACACTTTATTGAAGACTGAATGTTGTATTTGTTTCGTGTAATCCATGTATCACAAAATCATGCTCGAGAACATCTGGTGGGTTGCTGAATAATACAATTAAACCAATACCTTGGTGATAATGATGCGCAAATGTGATCATAAATTCCAATAAATCATTGATCTTTTAAAATTAGGGTGAAAGCAACTATTCCAGGACTAAATCAAGGAAATGTCGCTTATGTTTTCGAAAAAAATTCGGATGAAACACGATAGCCACTAGATCACATAGATTACTAGTTAACACATAATTTGAATCAGTAAATGAATCAAATTAGCGACCTACTTTCAGCTTTGGCTTAATGTTAGCACTGGTAGGATTTGCATTCAATAATCGTGAAATACTAAATATAAGCTTACAAGCTACAAGAAAAAGTTTTTTTAGAACGGCGAAAAAACACAAATATAAAATAGAACGATTACACAATAGTAACATGACATGATTCACTTTTGATCGAATTTAGCATAACTATACACATAAAATTCTTTAAGCACTTTCACTTTCTTCATAAATTTTTCTTTTGAACGGACTTTCTCTGTAGATTTGGGTATTAGTCCGTAGTTTTTAGTTAAACATTCTGCAAAATTCTGTTGAGAAAGTAAGTTATATGATATATATAAATATGGGGCTATACTATACAAACCCTCCCTATACAATACCCTCCCTACCTATTTGTCCTTTTTGTCTTTTGTCGTCTGTACATTTTTTTTTTTTTTTGGTCCTTCTTTTTTTTTTTTGTCTTTTTTTTCTATCCTTTTTTTTGTCCATAGTTTCACAAGCAGTGTTTAACTCACGGGACTGTTTAAGTACTTCATGTACATAGTGTATTTCACTGTTGAAGAATCTTTATTTTGAGTTATAAAAATGATCGAATGCAAAGTTACATTCACAAAAGTTTCACATAAAAGTTACATTCACAAAAGTTTCACATAAGCAGTTATAAAGATAGTGCTAGAAGATCAAAAAAGTTGAGTTTACGATGAATACATCACCGTTTTACACGAACGAGGTATAATTTTACGCTATTACTTTCAAAAATGAGTAACGTTTATAAAAAAATGATAAATCGAGATGGCTCAGATTATTATTTTTAATCATATGGCTGCAAATTTGAAGGTTGCAAAGTGTTTGTCGTGCATTCGGTTATGCCATGCCAATCGATAAGTTTTTTTTTAAATCATCATCGCCGTATCTCGGTTTTTTTAAATCATCAAACTGCTAGCAGATCATAAAAGATCAAAAAGATCAAAAGATCAAAAACTGCTTAAACCACCACATAAGCAGTTTCACATAAAAGATCAAAAACTGCTTAAACCACCACATAAGCAGTTTCACATAAAATATCAAAAACTGCTTAAATCACCACATAAGCAGTTTCACATAAAAGATCAAGAAGATCAAAAACTGCTTAAACCACTACATAAGTAGTTTCACATAAAAGATCAAAAAGATCAAAAACTGCTTAAACCACCACATAAACTGTTTCACATAAAAGATCAAAAAGATCAAAAAATGCTTAAACCACCACATAAGCAGTTTCACATAAAAGATCAAAAACTGCTTAAACCACCACATAAGCAGTTTCACATAAGCAAGAACACAAAGACAACCATGGATCTAAACCACCATCTAAACTACCACAGAAACAATCAAGAACACAAAGACAACCATTGATCTAAACCACCACAGAACCACCATGGTTTTTACCATGGATCTAAACCACCATCAATTGTGTGAAACTGCTTATGTGAAACTACCAAAAAACCACCATCAGTTTCAACCAGATCTAAACCACCAAGATATAGGGGGAGTTAGAATAACTCGACCCTTATTTTAACACATATCTAACCAAGAAACCACCATTAACTTTTTTTAGATCTAAAAGATCTAAAAAGGGTCGAGTTATTCTAACCCCATCCACTTTTTTTAGATCTAAAATATCATAAAAGTTACATTCACATAAGCATCATCAGTTTTTCCCAAATCTTTTTTAGATCTAAAAAGATCTAAAAATATATAAAACCTCGTAAACCACCATCAGTTTTTCCCTTATCCCACCCCACCCCCATCCCATCTATATAGGCTCATGATGTAACAATATGAAACATATTAAATAAATACACGCAACGGATAAACATCACCATAACAGGATCCATAGTGCCATATGATCAATCAAATAAATAAACACATAATTTATACCTTTGTAGCGTGATCCGGGAGTCACCAACAAAAGCCCTATGTCGAACACAATATGAAACCCAAGTGATCAAAATAGATCACCTCTATGATATGTCCACACTACACATCCTTGATCACCACCCGATGCTAGTCTAAACCCCGTAACAATGATTCTTGGTACAACCTACAATGGATAGTATCAAGAGAAGATCAAAAACACAAAACCCTAAAAGGGTGTGTTTGTGCCGTGGGTTAGAGAGGGGGAGAGAGCAGGAGAGTTTGTTATTTTGTTTAATGATAATTGATTAGTTATTGATTTGATCAAATCCCTTGATCTTATCAATTACAATCTTACATCAAGGCCCCTTAACAAGCTCCATAATTCCCCTCTAAACCTCCCATATGGCCGGCCTCATTAGGGGCCCACAATGGGCTTGCCCGTTGTTGGCCCGGTCCAAAAACACTAAGTCTAACTTAGTATTTAATGGCCCGTTATCGATCTCGAGTTACGTAGTCGTTTATATATTGTAAATACGATAAATACAATCTATAAAATGGTGTCTCTGTGTATAAGTGTGTGACCCCATAGGCTCACATATGTCTAGCCATATAATTAGTGATTATGACACGAGCATTCTCCAACAGCTCCCACTTGCGACGTCATAATAATCAAGTAATTATACAAGCAATGGTTAGCGTCTAGCAACACGCCAAAGCCCCTAGAAATATGTGAGGGATGTTTCTTAAACGTCTCATTTCAGATGGTTTATATGTCATCTATCCTTTTGTTGCAGATACCTTGTTGAATATTAGACATGGATCAAAAGTCATTCTAATAGTTCAACTATTATGTTTCTCGATATAGATATTGAACTAGATTACCAAGTGAATTAAGATTCATCTTAATCTCATTTGGGTACGGCCATACAAACATCTGTTCAATTCATCGAGGGGCCCAATAGTATCTAACTCCAAAAAAAGTGGAGGAACAAATCCCATTTTGACTACACGTGTCATTCACATGCTTCATATCATTCCTGATAATGGCTTTTATAACTACCTTATTCAGGATAGCGTTTAACCATATCAAGGAATGAAACTCCACACATGCAAGACCTGCTTGCATCTCAAGTCTGAGGATAAGAGACATAACCTCTTGTGAGATTCACTATTGACGACGATCCATGTAGTGAAGACTCGCAGGTTGGGTCAATCCAATGTTCATCCCAATGAACAACATGTGAGTGTGGCAAATAAATCACCAACACGCTCACATTTTTCTTAATTTGATGATACTCCCGTATCGTCAACCGACAATGGATAATTTTAGAATAAATAAATTATTCATGGATTAAACATGCAAATATAGAACACAGTAGTATAAATGAAGACGATCATACCCGGTATATCAATTCATTGTATAATACGACTGCTTACAGTTCCATTATCCAAATACTAAAAACAGATATGCATAAGACTACTCATAGGTGGGGATCCGATGTTCCCACCGTGATCGAATCATGTTGTACAAGACAACAAGTAGTCATCTGAGTAAACTTTGAGAATACTTGTTTCAAAACTCATGAAAGGTTTGAATGATGATTGTCCTTTGTATGTGCACATTCAAGTACAAGACGAGTATCGCAACAATACATTCCATAGGGTGTTTGAAGCCAGCAAAACACCTACTTTAGATAGTCATCTGAATAGTTTCTCAAACTATAAAGTATTCTTATTCTTTTAATGTATAACGCATTAATGCTCTCAGTCGAGCACATCTAGTCAGCAATTTCATCATTCATGATGACATCCTACCATGACTGGGGTTGAGTATCATCTCAGTTAAATAAGCATCAGCGTATGCAAACAAAACAGAGTTCCTCATATATCCGTAAACGTTTGAACATATCTTTGGTCCTATGTAGGTCCAATATAATGTTCGTTTAACAATTATCTAACGACTTTCACTTAGATATTGGTTGTTATCAACTCATCTTGCATTTATGCAAATGATAAATATATAGTCCAATACTTAATATGACTTACATGATGAATCCTTCAGTCAAACTTAAGATTTCCAATCATGTGTTCAATCTCATCAAGTAAGATTGATTATTGAGACTCTCCTCAATAACGTGTCATATTATGTTTAAACTTAATAACCGCTTATGTTTATTCTAATAAACATATACATAACAAGGTTGTATGTCTTATTTTATAAATCCCTCAAGAGAAACTTCATTCCAAGCTAAGGATTAAAGTCTAGCTTAGATGGAATATTGTTTCTAATATGTTAATGACATATGAGATTTAAGAAAATAAATACAGTGCTCCAACTTGCTCTTAGTGTACTTAGGAGTAATCTTATTAATCAAAATCAAATTAATGATTTTATAATTAACTCAAGATCTTTGCTCCTAGATGCATGATCTAATCCACACATGGATTATTTTATCTTGTATACATAATAAAGATTATATGGATTCATAAACCCTTTTGATTACTCATCGTCCTCGCAAAGGTAATCAACAAGAAAAGTGTTTTGATATCCTATTGTCATATTTCATTTACATGAAAACAGGTATGACTATTAATCATCTTTATACATTTAATGTTTCTAGGTAGAAGGATTTAGTCATAGTCAATTTCTTGAGTACGAGTAAACTCCTTTTACTAGTCGTGCATTAAACGTGTGTACAAGTTTTCCCTTTTGATTTTTCTTATCAAGAAACTCATTCTTAACCTCACAGTCTAACTGATTTGTAAGAGATCAATCAAACTCCACGAGTGATTGTCTTTCAAGGGCTGCATCTTAACATTCATAGTTTTGAGCTACTCATCAGATACAATATCTGATAATGCATCTCAGTAGTTAGCAGGTTCACCATGATCCTCTAACTTATGTCCCTCAGCATTGATATAAAAACTATATCATTCAGGTGCAAGAGGTATCCTTGCGGATTTATGAATGAGAGATATCAATCTATGGTTTAACATATGAATGTTCAACCTGAGTATGACATTAGCAAGTGTACTCAGAAGGTTGCTCTTGAATAACTTCAAGATCTAAAGGTGCTCCCACTTGCTTTTGTATGTAGAGACTAATCTCTAGATACTCAGCATCATGAGAAACAATAAATTGTTTTCAAGTGGGACATCCAGAATACATCGTCAGTTCTTGACTCTAGTTTGTTAATTACTTACTCTTAAGTAGTTAACAAATTCAGAACTTTAAACAAGACATAATGAGATTCATCTCATGCCATACTACAATGGTGTCTTAAATTCCTTCTGGGTTGAAACCATATTGAGTGTACACATGGCACATCCAATTTCTAACCTTGATAGCTTTGGAGGTAAAACAGTTTAAGTCATCAAAGATCAAATAATATCAATAGTGTTTGATTTTCCACGATGGACATACCATAAAGTTGTGGTATTCCATGAGGACTGATGTTGTGAGACTATCACACAACTCATTAGATGAACTTATACCTTTTGGCTTACATATCTGCCAACCAAGTCAAACCAGATGGCATCAATAGTAATTTTAGCCTACTGCATACTTTACTTCATGTGCATGTTTTGACTAGAAAACATAAACATTTAATATTATGCGTCGTAAGTGTACATGTCTTTAACAAGAAGACATAACAAATTAACGTAGACGTCGTAAGTGTACATGTCTTTAACAAGAAGACATAACAAATTTGACGTCTTACTTTACGTTATAAGTCTTTCAACAATTAACGGAATTAATGTTTGTGTCTTTACAAGAGACCTAAACATATTCAACTAAAGTAATTACGAGCGCCGACTCTTGGCCTCAATAGTATATTCAAGTTAATTTTGTACTTCATGATTATGAGTTTACAAGAAAACATAATCATATTTACTAAACAATTCAGTGAATATGTTGAAGTAGCTTTTCATGATATCTTGATATTTGTTCTAATTAGGGCAACATACATTTTATGTGTAGAAGTCCTAGTAGAATTTTAGTTTCTTACCTTGCAGTCAAGAAAAACTATTAGTCATATTGTTATATGTTGTACCTTGCACACAATTAAGATTTCTCCCACTTGTGCATAGCACAACATCGTGAGAGCATGCAAACAACACTACGCTCGTTTGTTTGTATGAGCAATATGACAATGTATAAGATAACATATGATTTTTAGTCAAAAATCAAAATATAGATATGTAGAACTTTATCGTTTGAATAATGAATCATGCATAACAATTTTATAGATAACATTTCAGGAAGCAACATCAGGAACGCGAGAAGTTATCATATAAAACTTATGCAATGGTTCTTATATAAACTATGATGCTTAACACGTGGAAAGTAATGTATTATTTCAAGACAATCTGGAAATAAGATGGGCAACTTGCAAGTAATAAAGCTTACAGCTCCCACTGGATTAGACAACATTACATGTGTTACGTCACCAGTAATATAATCACGTAGCTCCCACTGGATTAGACAACATTACAATGTGTTACGTCACCAGTGGAGAGTGAGTAGCGATTGGATACTTTTCGTCTTTCTTTGAATATCTACACATTATTGCTAATGTGAGTCACTTTGACTAGTAAACATGTACTTAGGTATTCAAGAAAGTGCATCAAGTTCTAACATATAGATGATGGGCTAGCCATCATTGCTATTTTAACTTGAAAATAGGCATGCATTTCCTCCATAATTGGTCTACTTTACCACAAGGGTATGTAGGACCTTAGTAGGCATATTGGGTTAAGGCAAACTGCTAGGTAATCATGCTAGTAATTGCCTTTACCACATTGCGGTTTATTGATACTTCCGTCTTCTAATTATTTAAACTCATTTTAGTTTGGTAGCTAGTACGAAATAGGTTGAGCAAGCAAGAACATGCAAATATCGCCAAAGGTCTGACCAATGAGCAAAATTCGCCATGGGTTGAAATGGCCCTAAAGTCTGACCAAAGAGGTCAAGTCAAGTGCACGTGTTCTTGGTTGTCCAAATATCTTATATTTCTTCAATGTTTCAAAACCGAAACAAGGGTTATAAAACAACGTTGAAGGAATAAGATATGTAACCATACTTAACCGTTTTGACTTTTACAAGACATCACGATTTCTAGAGTAGGTTTTCCTTGAGTTTGATTAGAATTAGGAAAATTCAAATATTCCTATTATGGCTTTTCCTCATAAAGAAAAAGGATAGGAATAAGTCTCTTTCTTACAAGGAAAGATCGACTTAGGTCGTCCTTTTAACAAGAAAAGAACAAACTCTTGTTTACGGTATGCGTTGCATTAATTGAATTTACAAAGTTCAATTTTAGTATTTTCGATAATTATTCTTTTATAAATTAACTACCCCATGTTTATAATTTAAAACATTTAATTTACGAAAAGGCTAAGATCCTCATTGAGGTTCGACCATTAATGCAGTTGATCTACTAGAAATAGTGGATTCAGTAGGTAGGCGACGATCACCAATTGTATTACATGTACAACTCTTAGATCCTTATGGGACTCATGGCATCTAGTGTCAAACAACTAGTGTCATGTAGGCATGTTTAGTCCCATCTTTGCCTCGGGTAAGGGTCTGACCACACTACTCGATTAAGTCATCCAATTTGAAAACTGTGAGAATAATCCTAGGTCTGACCATGGAGAATAGTCACCTTGGGTTACAATTCAGCCTAGGTCTGGCCAGATGCTAAAAGGTAATTGCAAGTGTTCTCATAATTGGACGGCGTGACTTAAATTTTGACGGGTAAATAGTTTTGATGTGAATCAAAAACGTGTACGAAAGAAGCATGCATTCATTCTTCGTAGCACAAGTTAAAAACTTTTCTTAACTTAATTCTAATCATTGTTTTAATTTATGTGTGTCAAGTTGTCCATTTTCAAGACTAATATAAATCCTAGGTGGATTTTAATTAAGTTTTGACAATACAATAAATCAATAAATAAACAATCTTAACTAGTTTAAGTGTTATTTAGAAAACAATGATTTTTAAGTTTCAAATCATATTTAAACTTAGTTAAACTAAATCATAAGACTTAGTTCAAAATGGTTTATGTTTAGTTTCAAGTTTTAAGAAAACATTTTTCCGTTTTACATGTAGTTACAACATACATAAAAACAACCAACCAAACATACAACCACAATATGCAAAGCCTCAACCGATGAAAATCCTATGCTTGGTCTTGTGAGCCATCACAAGAACCAAGAGTCAACTAGGGACATAAAACACAACCACATGGAGGGCTCCCACTTGCTCCAAGACAATCATGAGCAAGTAAAAAGCCCATAATGCACATGAACTTCAGTTTCTGTCAGCCCAGTTTTTCTGTTTTGCAAGGCCCAAATGCCCAGGAAGATCACCTTCTCATGATTCGGCCCAGTTTACAAAGTTGTAGCCCTATGTCTTGTGGACCTGTGCCAAAAATTTTAGAAAAAAATACCTTACCAATCAGCAGGTAATCACGTTTTCCCAACAGGTGTCCAGCAGCAACTTTCAGTCTACAACTCTTCAATCTTTCGCCATTTGCTTCCAAGCTCTTGTTTACAATACATATAAAGTAAAAATACAACTAATCTACTTTGTATCTACTGTAAAATGCCCAAACATTGGCTACACCAAAAATGAATTAAATTACAAAAGTGCCGAAACAATGGCAAACCCCAAAACAAGAAAAAACAACCAACAATCACAATCACAACGCACAAGTGGTCTAGGTTTTCATCGGCTTTGCATATGAACACATAATAATACATTCAAATAAATATTATTACATGGTGTTGGCTAACTCAATGGACAAACATGCATGTATTTGCCATGGATAACAAAATAAATAACAAGAAATAAATTGTTAGCCAACGAATCGAAGAAATAATTAACAAGAATTAAAACCCCGAATGGTACGCGTCACAAATGGCCAAAGACTCAAACCCCACTGATGTTAGGACCTTCTTAACACCATTTTACCACATAAAAATAAGCCTCATGGGCTGATTTGAAATCGGGTTAAAAATCTTCCAAAAAACGCGTTTTTTAGGCCATTTTACGGGTACCGATCAAGTAAACAAACAACGTATGCATAACAAATGGCCATAGGATCAAAAAGTCCAGATCTTAAGACCTTATAAAAGTCGACATATTCATAATATATAAGCCCTAGGGGCTGTTTTAAAATCCCACTTTTAAATCCATTAAAAAAACATGTTTTTAGCCATTTTTATGCATACAAGATGATCATATGACAACATATGATGGCTCGTGATACCACTATAGGTGATGTAACAATATGAAACATATTAAATAAATACACGCAACGGATAAACATCACCATAACAGGATCCATAGTGCCATATGATCAATCAAATAAATAAACACATAATTTATACCTTTGTAGCGTGATCCGGGAGTCACCAACAAAAGCCCTATGTCGAACACAATATGAAACCCAAGTGATCAAAATAGATCACCTCTATGATATGTCTACACTACACGTCCTTGATCACCACCCGATGCTAGTCTAAACCCCGTAACAATGATTCTTGGTACAACCTACAATGGATAGTATCAAGAGAAGATCAAAAACACAAAACCCTAAAAGGGTGTGTTTGTGCCGTGGGTTAGAGAGGGGGAGAGAGCAGGAGAGTTTGTTATTTTGTTTAATGATAATTGATTAGTTATTGATTTGATCAAATCCCTTGATCTTATCAATTACAATCTTACATCAAGGCCCCTTAACAAGCTCCATAATTCCCCTCTAAACCTCCCATATGGCCGGCCTCATTAGGGGCCCACAATGGGCTTGCCCGTTGTTGGCCCGGTCCAAAAACACTAAGTCTAACTTAGTATTTAATGGCCCGTTATCGATCTCGAGTTACGTAGTCGTTTATATATTGTAAATACGATAAATACAATCTATAAAATGGTGTCTCTGTGTATAAGTGTGTGACCCCATAGGCTCACATATGTCTAGCCATATAATTAGTGATTATGACACGAGCATTCTCCAACAATCTATACTGTCTCACCATCAATTTTTTAAATCTAAAAAGATATAACACCAAGAACACAGGGACGAGTTATTCTAACCCTCCCCCCATATCTACAAAGGAAACCACCATCAAAGCAGTTTTTAGATCTAAGAAGATCTAAACCACCATCAAAGCAGTTTTGTGAGAGAGAGAGAGAGGAGAGGAGAGAGAGTATAGAGGGAATAACTATGTGTGGGAAGGGTATGAGTGAAAGAGAGAGAGTGAGTCAGAGACAGGTATAGATGGGATGGGGGTGGGGTAGGATAAGGGTAAAACTATGGGTGATTTACGCGGTTTTACTTTTGTTAAAAAAAATAAAACCGCGTAAAAAAAATTTGTAACAAAAAAGTTTTTTTTTTTTTTTTTTTTTTTTTTTTTAAGTTGTAAAAAAGTATTTTGTTAAAAAAATAAAAGTTGTAAAAGTTAAAAAAAATAAAGTAATTTGTTAAAGAAAATAAAAGTTGTAAAAGTTGTAATGTATTTTCAGGTGTTCATTTCTCACGAGCAACTAACTGATTGGGTGAAAAATATAGCTCGAGGGATCGGTTTTGTTATTGTTAAAAAAAGAACCAAATCAGAGAAGGGGTATTTGTACGAAATCAATTATGGGTGTTCAAAGGGTGGGAAGTATGAACGTGAAGGTTTAGAAGATGAAATTCAACGGCAAACCAGTACCTCTAAAACCGATTGTCCATTCAAATTAGTGGCGAAATATTCTAAAACACAAGATTTTTGGGGGTTGAGGGTGAAGTGTGATAGGCATAATCATGATTTTGCAGAGTCGTTGCATGGTTTCCCATATGTAATGCGATTAAAGGATGATGAGTTCAGTTTGGTGAAACAATTGACAGAGTATCACGTACCACCACGTCATATACTTTCATTAATAAAGGAGTGTAATCTAGATAACGTGTCTATCATTAAAACTATATACAACACACAAAATAAGATCCGTGGAGCCATTATAGGTTATAGAACTCCAATCCAAGTCCTTTACTCACATTTGATGCATTCAGGGTATACATATTACGAGAGGGTAAATGAACATAATGAGCTTGAGGAACTATTTTTTGTTCACCCCACGTCATATGCTCTATGGTGTACATTCCCTGAAATCATGATATGGACTCAACATACAATACCACGTTTTTTAAATTGCCATTTTTTGAAATTGTCGGATTAACTTCAACAAACAAAACATTTTCAATGGCGTTTTGCTTTTTAGACAAAGAAAAGGGGCCTAATTTCAATAGGTATTGCAATGTGTAAAGGAGGTGACAGACGAAAAATATTACCCACGTGTTATCATCACTGACAGAGATTTAGCGTTGGTTGGGTCATGCAGAGAAGAATTCCTGAACGCAAACAAATTACTTTGTCAATGGCATATTTCACAAAATGTGCTTCAGTATTGCAGAAATAGATTCGATACGCTAAAGGTGTATGAATCCATTAAAGGAACATGGGATTGGATGGTTAAAGCTCCGACACGCGGCATATTCTTGCATTATTACGAACACCTACAACAGTTATTGGTCGAACACGCAGGTACTTAATTATTAATTCATAGTTTTTATTATTTAATAAATAAGTACCCGAATGACTTTTTATTAATTCTTTTTTTTTTCAGATATTTCTTCGTATCTGAATAACTCGCTGCAAGGTTATTCAGACATGTTTCTCGCGTTTATTACCGATCAATATCGCAGCTATGGCCAGTCAACAACATGCAGAGTTGTGAGTTGTTGGGAATTAAATATTCAAGAAGTTTAATATCGGGTTCTACTCAAAGAAATACTCTAAGTATGATTCTGCTGCTAGAGCATTTGATTCTACTGCTAGCATTAACATTCTACTGCTGAGTGATTCTGCTGCTAGCATTATGATTCTGCTGCTGGTGAAGAACTTTCTGCTGCTGAGTGGATAAGTATGAAAAGATATTATGTGTATTAAAGTCAACAATATATGGTAGATAATATCTTACCCCATGTGATCAGTCATTATGTTATATTCTCAGAACAAGTTGTAAACATAGATACATGTTGTATCTTAATGACCGACACTCTCAAAGCAAGTGTTCGATTAGACATGACAATATTATAAAGATCTTTCTTGTTTTATAAAAGAAAGATCTTAGACTAGATAACTATGAGACTGAATAAGTGTGTGAATTATTAAGTGCTTAAGAAAATAACTCTTAAGAACATAGAACAAATATCACAAGTCATAGAAAACATAAGATTCAAGGTATTTGTAACCCTAGTGATAGTGAAGATCACTCGTATTATCTTGAATAATATTGAATCGTTTGGTGATAACATTGCATGTTCTTTGTTCTTTATACACAAGCATAATTGTTCCATTTCCATAACACAAATAACCTTCAAAGTGTGATTAAGTAAAATTCCGCGTACTTGATCATATTAACTTAACTTATCACATACACAAAGCAATAAAGGTTTAACCACCTTACCAGTGTATCGATCGAATCCCTATCAATTGGTATCAGAGCAAGGCTGATATAGTTGATTTAGAAAAAGAAATGGACGTTGAATCTATTCAGGCAAATGCTGCTGCAAAAATACCCATGCTCAAACAGAATGAGTTTGAGATGTGGAAGCTGAGGATAGAGCAATATTTCCAAGTGCAAGACTATGCACTTTGGGAAATCATTGAAGATGGAAACTCCTACCAGCCTACAACCATTTCATCAACAGTGGACGGCAAAGTGGTGACATCTCTGCAGACAAAGCCAACATCTGCAGAAGATAGAATAAAGAAGAAAAATGACTTAAAGGCAAGAAGCATGCTGATGATGACCATTCCCAATGATCAACTTCTAAACTTCAGCAAGTTCAAAGATGCCAAGTCATTATTTGAAGCTATTATTGCCAGATATAGTGGAAATGAAGCCACCAAGAAAACCCACAAGACACTGCTCAAGCAGCAGTTCGAAAACTTCTCCTCTACATACAATGAATCTCTTGACCATATGTTTAATAGGCTTCAGAATATTGTGAGCCAACTTGCTATTCTTGGGGTTGAAATACCTCAAGAAGATTTGAACTCAAAATTTCTGAGAAGCTTACCAGAAGAGTGGGCTATGCATGTTGTTATCTGGAAGAACAAGCTAGACCTTGATACAATGGAACTGATAGATTTGTATAGCAACTTTAAGATTGTGGAGCAAGATTTGAAGAAGAATGGAGGTACTAGTTCTAATACTGGGAACATGGCTTTTATGTCAACTCCTAGTACCTCAAAATCAAGTGAAGAGGTTAAAGTTGTTGATGGTGTTGGTGTTGCTAGTTCATCAAGCAGTACCATGGGTATTTTGGATGAAAAGACTTGTTGTGCATTTCTTACAAGTCAAAATAATGGGTCCATGCTCACCTATGAAGACCTCCAAGAGATCAATGATGATGATCTGGAGGAAATGGACCTAAAATGGCAAATTTCTCTTCTTAGCATGAGAGCCAAGAAGTTCTATCAAAGGACGGGGAAAAAGCTCTTAATCAGCAATACAGATACTGCTGGTTTTGATAAGTCAAAGATAGAGTGCTATAACTGCCACATGATGGGTCACTTCTCAAGAGATTGTAGAAGGCCAAGGCAGCAGGATAGCAAGAACAAAGGTTTTGGAAGTACATCCAAAACAAGGGAGGTTTCTGAGCCAAACTCAAAAGCTATGGTAGCTATTGATGGGCTAGGTTTTGATTGGAGTTTCATGGCTGATGAAGAAGAAGACTCTTCACAAATGGGACTCATGGCTTTTTCTACTACTGAGGTACAATCTCATAAAGCTTGTTCAAATTCTTGTACTGCTCTTAAAGAATTACAAACTTTAATCAAACATTATGATGAACAAACGAAAGAGATAAGCAAAACTCATCAAAACTACATTAATTATAAGTGTGGTTTAGAATCAACAGAAAAGCAGATCTTATACTACAAAGAAAATGAACTTGTTTTTTCTGATGACAAAGCTCTCCTAAGACAGGACATATTCTTTAAAGATGCTGAAATTAAGCTTTTAAGAGAGGCTTTTGATAGGGTCAAAAAGGAAAATGGAAACATTCACTTGACTACACAGACACTAGAACATGCTTCTAGAGGTGTGACCAACATGATAGAATGTCAAGTAATTAATAGAGCTAAGTCAGGAGTAGGATATAAGAGTGTCCCACCTCCATACAGAGGTATCCCTAAACCCCCAGGGATTGACCTAGAAAATTCAGGTGTCCCTGAATTTCAACAACCTGAGCTACAATATGGTGTACAATCAAAGACCAAGCTAGTTGTTGATGAACCTAAGAAAGTAAGTGAAAGTTTAAGTAAAACTTTACTTCCTGAGGATAAGGTGTCCTCTGATAGAAGATCAGATAGTGTAGTCATTGAAGACTGGGTATCTGATGATGAAGAAGATGAACAGGTTATGTCTAAACCTGAAGTAGTTAAGAAAGCAGGAACAAGGGTTCCTAAAGTGATCAAAAAGGATACTGTTAAGCCTAGATCAAACATTAAACATGTTACGCAACCAGTTAAATATTGTGAACAATATAGATCCACTAGCAAGCCCAAAGGTAACCAAAAAAATTGGAATGGCCTCAAGTCTAACCAATTAGGTGATGACTTTTTCTTTTATAATAAAGCTTGTTACTCCTGTGGTAGTTTTGATCATCTTGCAGCTTTCTGTAGCAAATGGGTATCTGGGTATGAAAACAATAGGGTGAATTTCAAAAGGCAAACTCCTCAAACTCACTTTCACTCTAAGTCTAAGAGAACAAAACCCAGAGCAGTTACCAAAGCAGTTTCTGCTGCTAGACCGTTCATAACTGTTAACCCAAGACCAAAAGTTAAATATGTAAAATCTTTTAATACAAATGCATCGAAAACTGTTAAAAGGCCCATTCAATCAAAAGCAGTGGTCCAAAAACAAGTTTGGAAAATTAAGGGAACAATTACAAAGCTAGCAGTTTCTGCTGCTAAGCATGTAATTCATTCTGCTGCTAGGGAAAACAGGGCAAATGCTGTTAAGGCCTCAGCATGTTGGATTCTTAAATCCAATGTTGAATCAACTGTACTTAAGAGATTAAATTTCATTGATGCAAGAGGCAGATCCAAGTCAGTAATGGCTTGGGTCCCCAAAAGAAACTGATACTTCTCATTACTGTGCAGGAACATTCAATTGATAAACAAGAGGATCAAGGATACTCAGATAGTGGATGTTCTAGGCACATGACAGGCAACAAGTCTTATCTCTCAGATTTTCAATCAATAGATGGAGGCTATGTTACCTTTGGAGGAGGTGTTGGTGGCAAAATTTCCGGTAAAGGTACAATCAAAACTGGAAATTTAGATTTTGAAGATGTGTACTATGTACAAGAGCTAAATTATAATCTTTTTAGTGTCTCACAAATGTGCGACAAAAAGAACAAAGTTCTTTTCTGTGACACTGAATGTCTTGTACTTTCTCCTGATTTTAAGATGCCTGATGAAAGTCAAGTGCTTCTTAAAATTCCTAGAAAGGGCAATATGTGCAGTGTAGACATGAAGAACATTGTTCCTAAAAAGAATTTAACTTTTCTTGTTGCAAAGGCCACATTGGATGAATCAATGTTATGGCATAGGAGGCTTGGTCATATTAATTTCAAAACCATAAATCAAATTGTTAAGAATGGTTTGGTAAGAGGTTTAGCTCAAAAACGATTTGAAAATGATCAAACATGCATTGCTTGTCTTAAAAGCAAACAACACAAAGCCACTTGTAAGCCCAAGCTGTTTAACTCTATTAATCAATCATTATTTATGCTTCATATGGACTTGTTTGGTCCTACAAATGTTAGAAGTATGCAACATAAGAGATATTGTCTAGTTGTTACTGATGACTATAGTAGATTTACATGGGTTTTCTTTTTAGCTACTAAGGATGAGACACCTAGCATCCTTAAGACTTTCATTACTGAGATCGAAAACCTAGTAGACAAAAGAGTAAAAGTCATTAGATATGATAATGGGACAGAGTTCAAAAATAGAGTTATGCATGAATTCTGCAAAGAAAATGGTATTAGGAGAGAATTTAGTGTTGCTAGAACTCCACAACAGAATGGAGTTGCTGAAAGGAAAAATAGAACACTAATAGAAGCTACTAGAACTATGTTAGCTGATTCTAAGCTACCTATAACTTTTTGGGCTGAAGCAGTCAACACTGCTTGCTATGCCCAGAATAGAGTTTTAGTTGTTAAACCTTACAATAAAACATCATATGAACTTTTTAGAGGTAGAACTCCTGCAATAGGATTTCTTAGACCTTTTGGATGTCATGTGAAAATTCTCAATACCTTAGATCATCTTGGAAGGCAAAGCAGATGAAGGTTTCTTAGTTGGATATTCTCTCAATAGTAAAGCATTTAGAGTATACAACTTAAAAACTAAGAAAGTAGAAGAAAACCTACATGTGGAATTTTTAGAGCATAAATTCAATGTAGTAGGCGAAGGTCCGAATTGGCCATTTGATCTAGAGTCATTAACAAATTCTATGAATTATGTGCCTGTTGTTGTAGAAACCAATGATTTTTCAGGTTCACAAACAACAAATGAGGCAGGGTTAGACAAGGAGACAAATCAAGATCATATATGGATGCCAATAAGTACCAGTGTGGCTTCAACTTCAACAAATGATGAATCTTCTTCTGGTAAAGATAAAGAAGATGTTGAAAGTGAACACAAGAAAGCTGGAACAAAGGAACAACAAAATGTTTCTGCTAATGATAGTGTTACTGATGACTATGGGTACAATTTCATGAACACTGTTATTCATATTGATAATAGTAGTACTATTTGCATAATTAAAAATCCAGTGCAACATTCTAAAACAAAACACATTGAAATTAGACATCACTTTAAAAGAGACTGCAATGAGAAAAGATTAATTCAAGTTCTTAAAATTGCTTCAGAATACAACTTTGCAGATCTGCTAACCAAAGCTTTTGATTTTGGAAGGTTTCAGTACTTGGTAGCAAGTATTGGAATGTTTAATTCTCAATGATTTTAAACTTTGTGTTTTTGTAAATAAATTTTTGTTTGTGCTGCTGACTTTAAAAGATACTACTGCTATTACAAAAGTTTGTGCTGCTAGTACAAATTTGAATTGTGTTATTCATACAGTTAATCCTATGATTATTCTAATACAAGACAAGTACTTTGTACATTGTTCTTTTGTTTTTAGACTAACAATTTCAGGTATGAACATGTGAACACAAAGGAAGTTTCAAGTGAAATACGTGAGCAGCAAAATGATAATACTAGTTGCTGACATAATAGGTTTATGATAGAAAGAGTTTGGGAATTTCAAACCTCCTTAAAACTTCTTTCTTGAATCTTAATTATGATGTTTCACATTGAATTGATGACTTAGTTGATCAGAAAGTAACTGATGCAACTCACTTTCTATCATTTTATACTTTTAAGTATAATGAGCAAGTCTAAGGACATCTGATAGAAAGAATAGCTAGTAAAAGTTAATCTAACACTTGTGTTAGAGGCAACAATTACTATGAGCTGGAAACCCTGTCAAGAAAGCCTTTTGAATAGGTTTATCTTTACACAGGCAGTTATTTATAACTGAAAAACATTGTTTCTGACACAACCAGAGGTTGCTTTAAACCGAAATTTTGATTAAGTGTCTGTTATACACTTAATCCCTTCAAAATGGTTGAAAGCAGTATGGTTTTTCATAATAAAATCAAGTACATACTGCTAAGGAAAAAGTTTCTTAAAAGGACTTTCAAAGAGACTCACAAAAACCATCACATGATGGACCATGAGTCAAATGCCCCATGAATTACCTCTCATAGGAGTTAACACACCTAGAAGTGATGAGGGCAGTAAATTAAACTCTTAAGGAATTGATGGCTACATGTACAACATTGTCAGATAACATGTTCTGATGGATAGCTCAGATTATGGAGAGAAATATTTTGGTACATAGTGAGAGATCTTCCAAACAGGGGAGGATAAAATGTTATTTGCATCTCAGGGGAGGTAATATCCTAGGAGAGGAAATAAAGCCCAAGGAAGGAAGATTATCCACTAAAAGGGAGGAAAAGACAAGAGCATACAAGATGATGACATGGAGGTTGAAAATGACAATAACAGAGCTTATTCTGGAGTATCATATTTAGAAGGGATGAAGCATTCCAAAGGAGAAAGTTCTATCTATGTCAAACGAAAAAAAGTTTCAATTTCAGTTCACCACGTTTGTTCATCACTTGCAAAGGCATGCTGATAGATGATTTCACTTGTTGAAACAAGCATCCAAGATACACTGCATCATTGCCTCTTATAATTTCTCCATCCAAGGAAATTGCACCATCTTTTAGGTCAATGTTTGAAGCCTGAAGATGTGTATTGATATTGTTAAAGTCAAAGAACAGAAAGCAGACGAGTTACTGAGAAAGATATTTAATCTTGAAGAACAGAAGTGTTTGAAAGATCTTCACAATCTATAATTTAATTCAGAAACCTGTTGAAATGGATTTACATGTTTAGGGGAGGATTGTTGGGAATTAAATATTCAAGAAGTTTAATATCGGGTTCTACTCAAAGAAATACTATAAGTATGATTCTGCTGCTAGAGCATTTGATTCTACTGCTAGCGTTAACATTCTACTGCTGAGTGATTCTGCTGCTAGTGTTATGATTCTGCTGCTGGTGAAGAACTTTCTGCTGCTGAGTGGATAAGTATGAAAAGATATTATGTGTATTAAAGTCAACAATATACGGTAGATAATATCTTACCCATGTGATCAGTCATTATGTTATATTCTCAGAACAAGTTGTAAACATAGATACATGTTGTATCTTAATGACTGACACTCTCAAAGCAAGCGTTCGATTAGACTTGACAATATTATAAAGATCTTTCTTGTTTTAAAAAAGAAAGATCTTAGACTAGATAACTAAGAGACTGAATAAGTATGTGAATTTTTAAGTGCTTAAGAAAATAACATTTAAGAACATAGAACAAATATCACAAGTCATAGAAAACATAAGATTCAAGGTCTTTGTAACCCTAGTGATAGTGAAGATCACTCGTATTATCTTGAATAATATTGAATCGTTTGGTGATAACATTGCATGTTCTTTGTTCTTTATACACAAGCATAACTGTTCCATTTCCATAACACAAATAACCTTCTAAGTGTGGTTAATTAAATTTCGTGTACTTGATCATATTAACTCAACTTATCACATACACAAAGCAATAAAGGTTTAACCACCTTACCAGTGTATCGATTGAATCCCTATCATGAGTCAACACGCGTTGTTCAAATTATACTTGGGCAGCACATAGTCCAACTTAGACACGTTGTTGAGTTCGATCGATAAGATTCTCATTGCGCAAGAAACTGCGATAAAGGAAACTTTTAATATAAGCAAAAACGATATAATGAATAAATGTAATATACCACTATTTGCATAATTGTGTTATAAAGTTTCCAAATATGCTTTGGAACTCATGTTTGATGAACTCCAACTGTCGATCGCCGCAGAAGATTGTTGTCATCAGTTGCGGTCAATTTATGGGCTACCATGCTTTCACGAACTACTTTACTATCGAATTCATAGTAAGTATATTAAATTTTGACTATCAAGTTATTTTCCCCATTAATATAAGTAATTTATATAAGTCACTTTTAATGAATGTAGAAAGGGTCATTCCACTGGATACAATTGATATTTTTTGGAGAACCCTATCTGTTCCGTGGCCTAGTATCAATACTGAAGATGGTCCTTCTTGTGAACCTGAAGATGGTCCTTCTAGTGAAAATGACATACAACAATTCAAGAGTGTTTTTGACAAAATGTCGTCTTTTGTCAAGAAAAATATGTTAAAGAAGGTGAGAGGGATATACGATCCCGAATCTTTTGATATACGTGAACCTGCTGTTCACAAAAGTACTCGTGGACGTTTGAGCGTAAAGGACAAAAAGTACCAGGCTACAAAATTCCCAATCTTGAATAAAGTACCAACCGTAGATCACCGAAGAAGCACAAATTCAAGATCCACAAAAGTCCCGGACTTGAACAAACAACCTGTGAGACATAGTTCTTACATGGGTCCTAGATTTGAACAAAGTATAAAACACAGGTTATACGTTGGAGATGAAGTTTGCGACTATTTGATTGAGCAGATTCCAGAGATTTTTCGTCGATACATCATAAGTATTTATAATGTGTGAGGTGATGGAAATTGTGGGTTTCGGTGCATTGCCCATGGTATTGGTCAACACGAAGATAGGTGACACGATGTTCGAGCTTGGTTATTGCAAGAGTTAAACACTAATAATGGCTTTTACATAAGTATGTGGTGGCAAAATGACTTTGACCAAATTTGGAGATCAGTAGACTGGTTCGAAAATGTATTTGCACCGCGAGATTACTGGATGAGTATGCCAAACACGGGGTTGGGTATTGCTTCAGTGATTAACCGGCCTGTTGTATTTATATCTGAGCGACAAAGTCATACGTGTTTTCCGCTTTTTTCGGGTCCAGACTTATCACAAGGAACTGGCCCCCTTGTGATTGCCCGTGTGGGGGATGACGCCTGTGCTCACTTCATTTATGTGACGCTAGACGAAAATTCACCACTTCCGGATACTCACCCACAATGGGGGGCGTACAGATTTGGCAATGCATCCGAATGGGCAACTTTATATTACGATCGACAACACATGTATACTGAGAATAGACGAAGACAAACATAGTAAATGATTACTGATTTATGTTGTAAATAATTATACAGACAAAACATTGTAAATGATTACTGATTTATGTTGTAAATAATTATACCGACAAAACATAGTGAACGATTACTGATTTATGTTGTAAATAACTGTTTGTATTATTTAAATTAATAATAACGTTACTGATTTATGTTGTAAATTATTATACAAATTCTTTGGCCAGGTGGAACGAAAAAATCCTTTCTTGTGTCGCTGTCGGAGATGATTGATTATAGAAAGGATATCCCGTACATAGGCTACTTATGGTCAATCGTATTATGCATGTCCTTTTTCAGTGGTAAATAATCATACGTTTGCTTCGTTATGTAAATAATTAGTTTGTTAAGAATACATTTCTTATAATTTTTTAACATATAACAGCCAGGAACAGAAGACTATGGGTGTGGATACTTTATGTGGAAGGATGTTTTTCAAAACAAGCACTTTAGTCAAGCCTCTTCTTTAACGTAGTGCTCAAACTACGTAGCTAAAGATAATAAGATTGACAAGCTTGAAACAAGAAACAAGATGTTATTGTCTCAAAACAAGATGTTGATGACAAGAATAAAGATGTTGGAGGCATCACTGGAATTGGCAATGAATTCTAAGGATCACACATGTCAGTCGGGTGCAATGCTCCATGAGCTTTTAAATGAGATAAATAATCTTCATGTGTAGTAGGTGTTGTTGTTTTAAAGAATGTGTTAATGTTGTTGTTTAATTGAATACTAACAGTTGTTTTTGTAGTTGTTTAATGTGTTAATATTAACGTGTTATTGTTGTTGTTTAATTAAATAGAAACACCTTAAACGAATACAAATAATATAACAAATAAACACTAAAAAAATATTAAAAAAAAAAAAAAAAAAAAAAAAAAATTGACAAAAGGTGAGAGGGTTCCCTTTGTATACATAAGGGGGTTAGAATAAGAAGTGTACTTATAAACTGCCCTAACTCGACCCATAAACATGATAAAGTCCATTTATGAACAACGTGTTGGCAGTATTATAATTAAGGACATATTTATGTTTTTCTTTTGGTATAAACTATAATGACATATACGTGGCACCTTAAGAATCATTAATTTTCATTGAAATAATCATCTGTTCCCAACGTACATATGGCAAACAAATTATTAACTAAATCCCATTTTTCTCTCTCAAGAAAATATCAATTTCGTTCAAAAAAAAAAAAAGAAAAAATGAAAATATCAGCTAAGTTGGTAGGATTTGGCTGCAGTTTAGGGTCGAAGTTTGCTAATTATATTGTTGATAGTGTATGTTTCTTGATATATGGTTTAACAGGTGTTGATAAACAACGTTAGTTGGTAGTTAAAAACGGATTTCAGAAGCAAACTATATATGTATGTAAGAATCAAAATATATATGTATATATGTAAAGTAAGACACCTGTTTCAAATATCGACATGTAGAGCTCGATTTTGAAATAAACTATGCTGATCGATTAGCTAATAAAAGTCAAAACTTAACCAGATTAGTTTAAAGAAAAGCAAAAATAAGTATAGCCTTAGCCCCTTTTATTTTATTTAATTCTTCACTTTTAAACTTAAACATATAATGATGTTATATTCTGATTATTTAATAAAATCTACAATCAAAACTTTTTTTTTTTTTTTTTTTAAATAGTCAATCTTAAATTAAATTTGTGTTTGACGACACCCAAATACTACTTAAATTCAAATACAACACGTGTTTAACAACCCGATGCCACTAAACTGAAAATAAAACATGTGTTGTACACCCCAAATACAACTTAACAGCAAATAAAACACCTCTTTTGCACCTTAGTACCACTTAAATGCAAATGTAGAAGAAGCAATTATCGGTCAATTGAGTACGCATCCATACCACTTGAGCCGAACAGCTAGAAATCACATCACATTTAGCTTCAGCTGTGGAAATTGATACACCATTATGCTTCTTCGAAGACCAGCACACGAGCTTATCACCTAAAAATTGAACACTTGCGGAAGTGATTTTGCGATCTAAATGACACCCTGCATGATCAACATCTGAAGACACATTTTAGATCGAAGCCGCTATTGTCGGATACCAAAGACGCAAATAAAACACGTGTTTTACACCAGATACTACTTTAATACAAATAAAACACGTGGTTGTACAACCCGATAATGGATAAATGCAAATGAAACACATGGTTTACACCTCGATAATGCCCCCATGATTCCTCGACATTCTTATCACGAAGCTTACCACCCGCCGTAAAGTCGATAGCTCGCTTAGTCAAATAATTGACGTGATCGTAAAAGATTTGAATTTGAAGCCAGAGGTCGATACCATGATAAGAGACTTTTTGAAGTAAGTCCTTGAAACAAGTCCACGCATCATAGAGATATTCATCATGATGTTGTTGGAACATCAAGATATCATTTCAAAGTTTCGTAGTTCTTCACGGTGAGAAAAACTGGGCGAGGAAACGGGATGTGAGATCATCCCAAGTCGAGATGGATCCCGCGGGTAGACGTTCAAGCTAACTGCTAGCTTGATCATGAAGAGATAATTGAAATAAACGCAAACGTGTAGTCTATCTAGATGCACCATTAAGGTCAATGCAATCAACGATTTTAAGAAAGTACTGAAGGTGTCGGTTTGGGTCTTCGGACCTAAGTCCGTGGAATGCATATCCGTTTTGCATCAACCAGATGGTGTCGGATCACAAGTGGATTACATTGGCAGCTTCGAGTAGCTCAATGGTGTTTCGATAGACTTTGTGGTTAGGACGAGAATACTCACCTAAAGTGCGGGCCTCAGGTGGTATGATGGGTGGAACGGGTGGTGGATTCACATCCCCCATGATGGTGAATGGAAAATTGAATGGAAATATACAAACAAAAACACAAAGAAAAGAAAAATGAAGGAAAACTAAGCAAATAAATACAAAGACACTCTCTTGATAGGAATCTTGTGATTTAGACCCAACTAAACAAAATACGAAACCTATATTGTTCCTCGACAGCGGCACCAAAAACTTGATGCATGGGTTGCAAACACCAAAGTTTTACAACCCCCTATTCAACGTACATAACTGTTGTAGTATAGTAAAAGTAAGTCCAGGGGTTGATTGTTCTCTAGGATGTAAGACATGCATACTTGGATTTAATGTTAGATGAATTCTAGAGAGAGAGAGAGTGAGAGAGTGGGAGTTCTAGAGAGAGAGAATGAAAGAAAAATTTGTTGAATGATCAAGAGCTCTAACCCTTCCCATGTGTGGGAAGGGGTATATATACTACAAGGTTTAGGTGCCCCTAGCGGGCTGTGGAGTGAGCTGACAGTGGGTAAAGACCCGACCCACTCCACAAATACTAATATAACCAAACTAATACTATTAATACTAATAATCCTACGAGCTACATAAATGCTAAATAGATACTCGGGGTGACCAAGTCTTCACATGAATATTTATATTCCTAACAATCTCCCCCAAAGGGAGGTCACCCCAGAAATAATATTTTGAATTCTAGCATTATTTCATATGAATTTGACTTCATAGCTCGTAGTCTTTGATTCTTCAAATTCATTAGTCTTTGTACATTCAGCTGTGAGCTTTTGATGACCGTTCTTCTGTCTTGGATGATCTTTGGTGATTCTTTAATGTCATCATCCAACGTATGTCTCCAAGTCATCTTTTAGCAGTATGTCTCCATGTGATGTTGTGATCTTTGAGCATTCTTTGAGATCATCAGCCACCGTAAATCTCCAAGCTCATCCGTTGTGGTGATATTGCCTCCATGTGATTTTTGTTGTGACTTTTGGACTGCATGCTCACACTTTTCTGGATCATGATAACTATCATCAGAGTTGCAGAAGCTGTGTTGTAGGTATTTTAACTTATCATGATGTCTTTGATAACGTTTTGTAAGTGTGAGTATGGAGTGTGGATTGACACGTCTCTACTGGAATCAGGAACCACCATCACCATCTTTATATGAATCTGAAATAAGATAGTTAGCAATAAAGTTGGAGAACGAATATGGCTTTGTCATTCGTTCGAGGTGGTTGGATTAACCTTCGGTTCCGTGAGGACCGACCTGTGATCAGGTAGAATCCCCTTTAAAGAAGATTCTACTTGACAGGAATTTCCAGCTTGTAGTAATGAGTTTTCCAACAAGTTAATGTCAGAATCATCATACTAGCATGTTCTCATACCGGAACATCTCAAAGCAGACAACACGGTAGAGTGAATCAGTGAATTAAATACCCACTGATTGATGAGAAATTGATTAGAAAAATTACTCGCGTGTTACTGGATAAACATTTTATGCAACACGACGAGGGTTTTATAAATTTAATCATATTTCTGTCATAAACACTTTTGTTTGAAAATTTTCACAATCAATGTGCTCGAAACTCAGTTGGTGAGCACATTGAAAGGTTTTCCAAAAGCATCCGTCAATCCATTTCCTGGAACAAGTTTGATTCAAATGTGAATCGCCCCATCGTTTCTTTCCAGTTGTTACAAATTTGATCCATGAAGAATCTCACATGTCACCTATCAAGAGCTTGTTTGATGTTGGCTCTAAAAGGATTTCCATCTTCATTGTGAATACTTACGTATCACTCGGATGTTCTGGCAATACCACGAGGATAATGCGTAGGACTCTTCATATATATTTTCTTACTTTTCACGGTGTATGAAACAGCAAGCATCTTGGAAATGTGTCCTAATGAGATTTATGGATGATCTCTTGGCTCTAGACTCAATAGTGCGTTTTGATTTAGTGATCGGAGGCTGGAGAGGACTGCCACCTTTTCAATATCGTCTAACTAGGAGTGAGAGAGA
Source organism: Artemisia tridentata subsp. tridentata (assembly GCA_021014915.2). Classification (NCBI taxonomy): domain Eukaryota; kingdom Viridiplantae; phylum Streptophyta; class Magnoliopsida; order Asterales; family Asteraceae; genus Artemisia; species Artemisia tridentata. The sequence goes on along the minus strand of CP139501.1, from coordinate 221,550,405 downwards.
TGATAGACATGTATTGATCTCCGTTAAAAATGAAACAAGAGTCCTTTGAGGGACCTTGAGTGGCTAGGGAGGGTTGTGCAGCGTATCACTGGGTCCATGATACTTTGTCTTCAATGTCAGCGATCAACTTAGTGATTCTGACAGCATATGTATTGACCCGTTTCTGCCTAAGGTGTAAAGAGGGCTTCTTTCTTTTCACCCTTTATCTTTACATTTCTTTTTCATTCTTCAACCCCTTCAGCGCTTACCGAGACTTCATCACTAGCACCTTGTTGGGTTTGTTCCAGTACTAGCTCCATCTCAGTCGGCACTCTTCCCTTATTCATTTTTCTCCTTTTTAATCATACCTAAGGACCTCTACACTAACTAGTGGATTGTCCCTGGGTAGATCCCTCCGGCTCTAGCGGGATCGTGGGAACTTATACCTAACCTTACCATCCTTATAACTCTAGTACATAAAATAAAGTGGTCGGTCTTTGGTGTTCTTCCACAATTGCCATCACAAATCATTTGCTCCCCCTCAATATGTGCATCGATATACGAAAGAGTTTAGCACATATGGGAGAGCCTACACTTGAGTCCAAAAGATCACATTTTTTTTTATCATATTTTCATATTTGAATCACATTCTCTCCCTCGATCAAAAATTTCAAACCATTTGAGATTTGTAATCCCAATTGATTTAAATATGTTTAGAAAATTTTGGAGAAAATGTGGTCAGGTTTAACCTATGTGCTGATAATTGGAATGTTTCGATGCTCCCCCTCAATCAATGAGGGAGAATGTTAGTGTCAGGTATGATGGGTTTGGAAGATTTGAATATAATAAAACTCATACACTGACACATAACAACCACATTTCGTTCACTGCTTATTATGTACACGATAACTGTAATGACACAAGTGACATTGACCTTTTTGCACAGACGATGTGATCATCCACTTCTCTGAGGGAGTCAGTAGTCAACATCAATTATCCATCTACCAACAAAACTTCCCAAGTATTGTAGATCCCCACTTGGCGAGACCAGAATAAGTTTTGCTTTGTTGAAATGAAGGTGGTGGTGGTGATGACAGTGCTGATGTTGTTGTTGTGGTGAATTCAGAGCCAGTCAATAGAGTTTAAAAATCTGATCAAATGGTTAGAGCGGGAACTGGCACATTCATATAGGCCATGGAATCTGCATAAGAATATCAACACAGATATACATACATAGAGATTCACTTTTCATTAATAGCTACCACATAGCAACTTGCCAACTCATAATACCATATTCATCTCATAATCAAACCATAGTCAGGAAATACATCAAACCGCTATCTAGCATGAAGAGCAATCAACAATCATGAACATGGCAATTCACTCATATTTCAACATTCAACTCAGGATCTTAGGCACATGATTCTAACACGATAGCTACATACCTAAGCATATCCTGAGAACACATGCACTAACTCAACAACAATTAAGCAGCTATCGACTAACAAAATTCAATCAACAATTGAAACTCATTCAATCAGATCATACAAATGCTAGTAGAGTATTAAAGAACATCAAACACAATGGGTTTTCTAACTCCATTTAGATTTTGTTTTTTAAAGTATTTAGGGGATTAAATGAGGATTCCAGAGCGACACAAATGAACCATATAGTTACATAAAGCTAGGAAACAATAAGCAAATTGCACATAATGTCCTAATCTTTCTAACAACTAACACATTTGGCCATTTGAGATAAAGCTTAGTGAGTTCCTCTTCAACTAATACCCCATTAACTACAAAACCTTTTCTAACAATTATGAGATAACCAAGAAACCCGTTTGATGATATAAAATTTGAAATCACTCTCCCCCTCAATCAATGACCCGTATTCTAGTTAAAGAGCTGTAGTCATTGATTGAGTGACAAATTTTATGAACAATCCAAGTCTGAAAGAATTTCAAACAACACGTTACCACCATGTGTCACACAAATAATTTTCAGAAGAATCATAGAAGGAAAATTATTTGCATACAAAGATGATTTATCTTCCTTTACAAGAAATGATGCACTGAAACGTACATCAAATCGGGGATGCACGGATATGAAGTAATCCATGCCTGGGTGAACTCCACCCGTTGTTAAGAACAACCGTCTTTTTGTCGACGTGCTTTTCTCATTTTGAAAGACCGGGTTGCATATCTGAAGTAATAGCAAGCCATTTAGGCATGTTTTGAAAACATTTTGAACTTCTACTCGAACTTCATTTAAAGACTCGTGTCATTATTGAATGACATTTCTAGGACCGTAAATGTTATCGATACCAGAAGACATTGTTAGGAATATAAATATTCATATGAAGACTCGGTCACCCCGAGTATCTATTTAGCATTCATGTAGCTCGTAGGCTTATTAGTATTATTATTATTAGTTTAGTTATATTAATATTTGTGGAGTTGGGTCGGTCTTTATCCACTGTCAGCTCACTCCACAGCCCACTAGGGGCACCATAGATAGTAACTATAAATACCCCTTCCCAAGTGTGGGAAGGGTTGGAGCTTTTCACTTCTCTAATCTAACCTTCACATTTTCTCTTCATTCTCTCTCTCTAGAAAACTCCCAACTCTTCTCTTTCTTTCTTTAAGATTCAAACCATCCTTTAATCTTGTGTTTGTGTTATGAATTATAGTTCTCTACAGACATGCCTTGAAAAACTATTTTTGGTATTTTCTATTTTTCTGATTTTTATAGTTTTTCTTGGTTTTATATTATTCTATTTACAATTTGGTTTTATATTTTTCTATATACATTTTGGTTTAAGATATGTACAAAATGTATTATTCAATTTAAGAAGATGATGACATGAATACCAAAATAAGGATATCGTTCTTGTACGTTGTGGAAGTCTGTAGTCAACATCTCTTAAACTTTCACCACCAAAGCTTTCAAGGCTCCTGAAAAATCGTCTGAACTTGAGCCTTCTCAATAGTGAAGCTTTGATAGCTTCCCCCCAAACCGACAATCTTCTTTTTGAGCAGTTTCAAAGCTCTCTTTCAAGCTTACATAAGGTAAGTGTACAGCGGAAATCGTAGCAAACCACATCAAATATTGCTGCTCCTTTTAAGAATAACCATCCTGATTCTTCGTTCGGGGGATCATCAAATAGATCAGCAACGTATCATCTCATGCTTGACTAATTCTTCTCACATTTATTCCCGCTGAAGTCTGAAATACTGCACAACAAAAGTATCCAGAGACCACTTCCCCCAAGTAGTTGAAGTGATGCAATCAGTCTCATTGTATGAAGCTTAAACACCCGAAGCACACACTCAATCCCATAAATGAAGTCGAAAACGTAACATCAAGATCAATTAAGACCCAAAAATCCACTTTTCTCCCTTCAAGAAATAGCAAATGAGAATTGCTACACCAAAGTCAACTAAATCCCAAGTGTAAGCAATTTATCCCGTATGTAGTCGAAATGATAACACCAAGACAGTACCACAAAAGCAACTGAGCACCGGATGTACACATTTCCTTCAGTAGGATACCGACTAACCATAGGAATCATCATACAATTGTGTACCTCTTTAATCATCAGAAACTGTTTCATACATCTCTTCCCCCATGTAGTTGGAATGATACACCATTAGGAACAAGTTAAACACTGATTTTCTCTGCGGTTATGACATTTGTCTTCCCAGAATAACTTCAATTAAGAAGAAGTATTAAGTTCATAACGTGTACTCGTTGTGCGTTCAGATATATGTCTCCTTCCCCCTTGCTGGTTTTGATACCTCAGAATCTGCAACACAGTTTACGCACATATACATGACATCTTGTGACAAGAACACAATTGGCTCAAATGTATCAAGTGAGAATCAACCGCCGAAATTCTCTCTGACTATCTTTAACAACCCTTAAGTAGGCTATTTGATGTGATAACTGATGGAGCAAACCCGATATACCAAACTTGACACTGAAGTAGAATTCCCCGTTCTCGTGACTTAAACTTGCACTAATGTTGGAAGAACGGTGTAGAGAGTTAATGCTCCAACCAAATCCCTAAGTACTCAATACCCAACCAAAGTATGAGACATTAACACCTCTTGCGATTATCCACAACGTCATCGGCGTGTGACATTTAGTACTACAACGTAACTCCTTTAAGTGATAGTTAACCAGGTCTTCAAACATTTACCCCGACTACTGGTAACTAGATAAACCAAGTCTTCAACTTAAATCTTAAGCACGAGCAAGTTATTATTGAAAGTCATGCATCCAACCAACCCCGACTTCAAGATAGAATAAGATCAAGCCTTAGAGAAAGTCAACTTCAACCTCAAATAAGTAATACCTAATCAACTCCGTAGTCACTCTTAGATGCCCAACAAGTGAGTGAACAAACAATCAAATGTACGTCGATCCACTTGTTCACACTTCTCCCCCTCAAAAATTGCATATGAGGATGCCATTTTTGATTGAACAAGTGCATATGAGGTTGATCCATTGTTCACACTTCTCCCCCTCAAAAATTACATTTGAAGTTGCCATTTTTGATCGAGTGAATAAACGTCCAATCTGATGGAAGTAGATCCATTTGATGTCTGAACGAGCATGGAGCAAGTATGAAGCTTTTTGATGAGAATAGTCAGAAACAAGAAGATTTCTCTTCTTCCGAACATAAAGCGCACTCAAGCGTACGCCTTTCTTTTCTTTAAGGAACGGGGCCTGAAGAGCTGTCAGCAGACGCCATTATGATGACATTGAGGCCCGAGGTTTGAACTGCAGTGTTCAAACGTCATTGTCGATGAAGAACAAGGCATGAACTGATGTGAACAGACATCATTGTGGATGATGTTCATCAAGCTTGAATTGCCTGAACCCCTACATCATGAGATATCACTCTTTTCGGCACCCAAACCCTGAGTCTTTTCTTAATAGGAGGGAACGATGTACCTGCACTTAAGTAAAGACTTCCTACATTGACATTAAGAGTTTGTTTGCATTTATATGGGTTAGTGATATCTGCATTTAAACCAATTGGGGTTTCACTGTCAACCTTGGTTTTGCACTCAGTGAACATCTTTCTAATAGGTATCCATCTAAGACCAACAATCTTAAAAATTCTACCCGTCAGTATCCACCTATAACAAGATCTAGGAGTGTTTGGTTTCTCATGCCCAGTGACAGACTTTTTGGGAGAAAACCTTTGTCTAAGAGCAATCGGCCTATCAGGTTTCTGAATACACCTCTTTGGTTCTACAGGCTTGTTGTTGTTTCTAGTCTTAGAGGTTTGAACCTTATCACGAGCATTCACTTCCTTAAGGAATTTTGTTATACAATCATCATGGTTTGTCTTAAGAACATATTTCTGACAAGTTGAGCAAACATAGTGTTTGGAGTCAGAAAAAGATCTAGAATTCTTAGAGTGATCAGCTACGGGAATCGCTTTAATCGATACGCAACTACTCTTAGAAGCAGGCAAGTTCCTAGTCTTTTCCAATGTGTTTTTCTTAGCATCCTCTAGGTTGTGAATCTGAACATTGTTTTTATGTCTAACATGTTCCTTTGGTGTCACAATTGACACACGCTTTGAACTAATCCTAGAGGGACTAGAGGCACTCATATGATGAGGTTTTGCAAGCATATTTTCCTTTTCCTTAGGTCTAGATTGTGAAGTGACTGGTTTTGACAAAACTTGTTTCGAATCAACTTGGGAGGCAAACCGTGGTTTTGATAATTTTGGTCGTTCAGATCTAAACGTAGTCGGTTGTCTAACAACTGATTGGTTTCTAAGTGGTGGTTTCCCCAAGATTGATGGTTTTGCAAACTTTGTGTTCACACCATTTTCTGTCAATTTTCTTAACTCGTTTTTCAATGCTGCAATTGCAAAACCCTTTTCCTGAAGTTGAGCTTTGAATTCATCATTTTTAGCAATCAAAGAGGTTGTTTGCTCTACAGTCTTAGATTTCGCTTCTTTGATTGAGTCACACAGTTCTTTGCAATGAATTCTCAAAGTCTCATTTTCATAAAGTAATTCAGCCACTTTATGTTCTAATTCAACATTTTTTGTTGCAAATACATCATTGTCATGTTTGGCCTTAACTTCATTACACATATCATTCATCTCAGCAATACGTTTTTTCAGGTTGTTGATCGTTAAGTTTTTGGCTTGTAGCTGAGCTTTCAAATCATTTATCATAAAAAATTCACGGAATCCTACATGGTTGGTTAGTTTGAAGACTTTCTTCTTTTAGTTCCATTGATATTTCAAGTGAAATACAATGTTTTTCAAGTTGTAAAAATCTGTTTGAAAGTTCATTATAAACCTCTTATTCAACCATATCGTTTGATTTGAAAAGCTCAACCGTGGCCAAAGAACTTGACGCATCATCATGTTCAGCATCCTGATCAATTTCTCCCCCTTATGACTCATATTTGTTGAATCAGAGGTGGTATTGCTATCAGTCTTTTCCAACAGATATGTGTCATAAGTAGGTTTAATTTGATCAGTATGTTGTTTTTCATTAGAAAGAACCTTATGTTGATCAGACCGATGTACCTCAGCAGATGATACTTGGTGATTTACTGGTTTGAGAGCTGCATCCACACACAGTGTGATATCAGCTCCTGAGCTGTTACTATCATCATGCTTGTCTGATTCTATCCCATTTCCCATATGTTGAGCCCTTTCGTTAATGAACCCCTTAACATTACTCATAAGTTGGAGTAATGTCCTTCTGAACACGTCAACCACAGTTCCAGTGTAATTAGCAAAACACTTTTTTGTCATTTGACTGTCTGAATCATAATCCTCAGTGTATTGCGAATCAATGAACACTTGGAGTTGGTTGTTAATCACACCCAAAGCAGCCATGGATCTATCTTCAGAAAATTCTCCTTTGTCAAGTTGTTGTTCAATTTGATCTAAATACAGAATCATCTTGACTGTGAAATTCTAAACATCTTGACCAAAGAGTGATGTGAATGCACGTCTGTATCCTCCCAAGTATCCGGGCTGTTCAAAGAGAACCTTGAGATGTGAATGAAGTAATCGAAAACATTCAATCCAACTTTCCTTTGCATTAGGCAACATTAGTGACTGAAGCAACTCTCTCTCTTGCGAATTTGAGCACGAAGATTCCACATTAGTATTATCAGAATCACACACGTTTATTTGTTGTCCAGAATTGGAAATCATTTGTTTATCATACGTGTCGTACAACTTGAGTACCTCAGATATGAAGGAATCTGAACTAGTAGACATGATGTAAACGTGCACGGGATTTTACAATTCTTTGATTTAAACCGAGAAATAGATTCTTTTGCGGGATTTTACAAAAATCAAGAATAAACCGTGAAATGATAATGATAATGTGATTGTGTGTTGAGAGTGATGTTTGATTGTTAGACTTTGTGAACTTGTTGTTTGATTTTGGTTGAAAGGGTATAAGTGAATCCAAATAACTACCGTAGTTTTATTCAATAAACTCGAAACCTATCTAATAACTAACACGGTAGTTATATCCAACGAACCCGAAAATTTAACCCAAGATTAAAATTAATCTCGGATAATTGAAGCTCAATCGAAATCGTTGACCAAAATTGTATCACAAATATTTATCTCAAATTCTCAAACAAACAAATTTGTCCTTGAGATAAAACTCAACAATATCCAGCCCAAAAGAAAACTTTCAACAGATCTTCCTTGAGTTATCAGTCCAATGACGAATATTCAGCCCAAAACAGCATAAGCCTAATGACTAATTTGGTACAAACCCAATCCTAAAACTAACCAACCCTAATTTTTCGGTATAAAACCACACTGATCACTCTTAAACCTAATCTCCCTTAGAGATAAATCCGCCCCTAACATAACTTCTTATAGAACCGAACACCAATTACCCAGCCACCACAATCTCCCACAATCGATTCCCAAAGAAAACAAGTATGGATCCCTACTTCTTCTTTGTTTAACGATGCCACACAAACAAATCAAATCTATCTCCTCTTGGTTATCACCCGAATCTCATAAAACCCACTTGTGGATCCGACCTTACTTTCTTTCGGTTTGGCTCAAATGGAAAACCCAGGAAAAACACAAGATGTTTGTTCTTAAAGATCTTATGAAGGGTCTCTGGTAATTGTTTTTGTTCATTTCTTTTAATTTTCGGACAGAAAGCAACAGAGATTCTTTCTTTTTCTTTGTTAATCAGTGATGAAATGAAGGTGAGGTCGAGTGGGTTTGATGTTGATGAGTGGGGAAGATGTAGGTTAGATGATGTGGTTGTAATTAGTGAACAGGGTATGTAATTAGGGTTGTTGAGATGATTTTAGGTTAGATGCTAGGGTTGTTGTTAGTGACCAAAGAGTGTGAAGTTGTAATTAATTTGGTCCTGTGGAATCAAAAAAATTGATTTTGTTGTAAATCTGTTGTTGTAATTGTTATTGATATTGGTGACTGTTAAAGTTGTAGTTGTGCTTAAACCGCTAAAGATATATCAAACCGCAAGACACTTTTGAGATATATCAAACCGCTAAAGACATATCAAACCGCAAGATATATCAAACCGCTAAAGATATATCAAACCGCAAGACACTTTTAGCCCAGGCCAAACCGCAACTGCAAATTGACAAACCGCAAGTCACTTTTGAGATAGTACAACTGTCACTTTTACTTTTTAGAAGTCAGTTTGTTTTCTTCCCTGTTTTAGTTAACTTCCGAACCGCAGGTACAACTCCAGGCAAACCGCAACATTTGTTTTCCTTTTTGAGTGCAAACCGCAACCAAAGTTATCAAATCACAACAAAAGAAAACCCAAACCGCAGTCAAGAAATTATCTTTTTACCACACACCACAACCAAGAAATATCACTTTCACCTTCAAAATGTGACCACCTCAAAACTCAGTCAAGAAGGTTGGCTTTCTTAACCCAAAAATAACCTTAGTCTAAAAGTCCTAATACCACTTTAAGCTTAAATCCGCACAACTCGTATCACAATATGTATATTCGTAAAAATCCAGTAGCAGCCCAACATTCAATCACTAAAACAACAAATGGAGAGTACCAATCAAGGCCACAAATTTGTTAAAAACAAAGACAAGCAATACGTTTTTTTTTTAGTAAGGCATACGTTCGAAGGCATGTTCACTTAAATGGGCTAGACGGACTATGAACTGTAAACCCAAAGATGAAATAATGTTCAAACTAAAAAAAAAATAAACCAGACAATATAAACCACGATTCGAACCAAAAGAAGTAAAGAAAAAAAATTAGAAAAACTAGAAACCACGAGTCCAAGCACACAATCAATCGAACCTAACCATGGCTCTTGATACCAATTGTAAGATATGCATACATGGATTTAATGTTAGATGAATTCTAGAGAGAGAGAGAGTGAGAGAGTGGGAGTTCTAGAGAGAGAGAATGAAGGAAAAATTTGTTGAATGATTAAGAGCTCCAACCCTTCCCATGCGTGGGAAGGGGTATATATACTACAAGGTTTAGGTGCCCCTAGCGGGCTGTGGAGGGAGCTGACAGTGGGTAAAGACCCGACCCACTCCACAAATACTAATATAACTAAACTAATACTATTAATACTAATAATCCTACGAGCTACATAAATGCTAAATAGATACTCGAGGTGACCGAGTCTTCACATGAATATTTATATTCCTAACATAGGAGAATAGTGGGGTAGGCTCGTAAAGTATGACGTGATTTAAAAGACATGAGAACATTATTTTTGGTATTTTTATGGTTAATTAAAAGAAAGAAAATATCGGGGGTTTAGAGATTTGATTTTAAAACTAATAGTAACCTAAAGACAATAAAATAAAATGACAAGAAAAGTAAATTGGCGAGAACTTATATGATGGGAACGCATGTTTACTCAGGGTGCACTACTCTCTAATATCTCCTAGTTGTCTCTACTGAGTCTGTCATGCCTTGATTGGCAGAGGATATGCCAATAATAGTGTAGTGCATTGGTCCAACTCATACACCCTATAATAACTAGCCTAGTGCATTGGTCCAACTCATATAACTAACTATTATGCAGGTATTTATCCAGCCCGTTAATGTTTCACAACCAACACTACCTGTCCGTGTTGGCACACAAATCTACAAGGAACCCTAGGAAATTCAGTTAGGCCAATAACCTAAGCAAATTCCAAGGTTTAGGTCGTTTTTAGTCGGACTATAAAACGATTATTGTACGTTATTACTATTGAAGATCTAATCAATTCGCACGCAATAGATAAACAATATCACCAACAAGGAATAATAGGAAACAAAAAAACAATATAAGATTTCATGCAATCCTAAGTAAACACGAGAAGATTTAGCCTGGCATAGCAAACGAAGAACAAGAAATCTACATAATCAAGCAATTAACGATAAACATAGTTGAATGATCAATGTAATAACTTATCTTGATGATACGCTTGAGTTCAATAGGTAAAAAGGACTGAAAGTCCCCCCCAAAATTGGTTAGGGTTTGTCTCCAAAATGTTCCACACGAATTATGAAAACAAGGCAAGAATATATATACAAAGAATAGGTATGATGTCACCAGCCTTTAACTGTGACGCCGTCACCTCGCCGTCATTAACTTAGGGTTTTTCCCATCGTCTTCACTTGACGAAGTCAGCTTATAGGTCGTGACGACGCCACTATGGGGCTGTGATGACCTCACCGTGCCCGTCTTCACACACCAACCGATCACGGAAATTTCCAAAAGTTCACTTTCTGGGCACTTCTGGTGATGGTGTCAGAGTTGTCGGTCACACTTTAAAGCTTTTGTCTTTTTTTCTTCTAATCTTCTTTGGAGCCTAAAACTTGTACGTTTTCAGCAAATGCAAAATCCAAAACTTAAATACCAAATATGAAGGATCTTAAACAATAATAAGGGTAAAATGCATGAAATAATGGGGTAAATGACCCCTAAAATCAGTACAATTTTGCACCTTATCAAAACATGTGTTTACACCCAGATACAACTTAAATGCAAATAAAACATGTGTTTTACAGCTCGATACTACATGTATGCAAATAAAACACGTGTTTTATACCCCAACGCTACAAAAACTCTAACACGTGTTTTACAACCCGGATACTACTAGACTGAAATAAAAAGCATGGACTTAAGTGTAAAATTCTCATTTTTCATAGTTTTTAGTACATTTAAAAATTGCACAAATAACCCATATACTTTAAACTTTTATAATAAAAGAACTTATATTATTATTAGTATTATGGTTGTTGTTGTTGTTGTTGTTTTTGATGTTGCTACTGATGCTGTTTTTGTTGCTGTTGTTGGGGCTAATCACTTGAATATTCAACTAACTTGACAAAATTTTCAGTTCTAATCACTGAACTAAAATTTGTGCACTTAAATGTCTATCATTTTCAATTTGGTCACTTTTGGGTATTTTGCACATGTAAAATGATGATTTTACCCTTTTTACCCATTTTTTCTATTGGTAACGAAGAGTTAAATGGTCATTTTACATGTGCATGAAATGCCCATACAAGACTAGATTTTTTTATTATATACACATACACACGCACACACACACACACACACACACACACACACTAGTTTTCATGGCCCGCCCAAGGGGCGGGCATGACTTATAAGCCCTCCCGGGCATATAAGCCCGCCGATGGCGGGCATGAATTGTGATTATTCTTTGAGTGTATTACTTTTCGAATAGCAAGATATGTGTGTGTGAAGGTATTAGTTATCGGCAATGTTTTAAAAATCTCGCCTAAGGCGCACCTAGGCGCTAAGGCGTACAAGGCTCTAGCCTTTGGGATTTTTTTAGATCGAGGCTCACGACATGCTTGAATCCCACAAAAAGCGCAACGCCTTGTGGCTTTTTGCGCCTTTGTGCTTTGGGAATTTTTGCCCCTCGGAGATGTAAAGGGTTTTTGGGCTTTTTTTTTAAATATTAAGATACATGGACCTTATAGGTTATATACATGGGCCTTTTAAGTCATAGGGTGAGTATTTGTATGATTTGTAAATTTGAAATGATTTTATGTTTATTTTATTGATTGAAATTTTCTTTAAGATATTTTGGGTTAAATTCTGAGCATTGTCAGGTGTAAGTCTACAAGTGTAGGACATAAGCATATTTAGTCTGATATGGATTTTAATCTCTATATAGGTCATCGAGACAAAGAGTTGATCCATTTAAGCAGTGACAACTAATCCATTTTAATCTTTATAATGGCAATATGTGTCATGTATTAAGTATTTTAATGTTATTTTGTGATATTTAAGCTACACAAATGGTCACATATGTTATAAAAAAGTTAATGTATTTAGTGCGCCTCGTATTCATGAATCTCGCGCCTTGGAATACGCCTCGCCTCGAGGCTCTTTGCCCCCCTTTGCGCCTTGAGCCTTTCAAAACTATGGTTACCGGTAAATAATATATAAGGAATTATTGTGGATCATTAATTATTGAACTGTTAATATGAAATAAAATTTATTTTTAAGAGATGTGTATGGTTTTTTTGTATTGTTGGAAGGTATTAGTTAACCGATAAGTGTATGTAAACATTTTTTTAAGAACTAATTTTATCTTTCTTAAAAAGGTTGTATATCATACTCTTAGATAGATGTCCACCATATACATGGCATTACTAATACGGGGGTTAGGTCCATTAGGTATGAACACATCTCTCAAATTCTCTGCTTTACTCACGAACTTAGAAATAATCTAAATGTCAAAAACATCAATATAGTGATTTGGCAACCCATGCTTGATATGTTTGATCTAAATAAGATTGTAAGAAAAAATTACCTCTCAAATAAGCTAAAAAGAACAAACATGTCAAAAGTCACCCGCGATTAGTTTATTGTCCCATTTTCAGTTCCGACCATCTCCATCTGTATTCAAAATAAATAAATAAAAGAAATAAGTATGTGTGTATCAATGAATGGGATCGAAAATAAATTGAAATGGGAACCTGAGCATCAAATGCTACAACGCTTTAGCTTGCGATCACGTCCATTAAACCTCCATAAAAAATAATTTTCAAGAATTTTAGTAACAAACCGTCTCGAGCGAGCCATGGTCTTCCGGTAGGTTGTGCATTAATAACAGGTGGCAGTTCTCTATCATGAACAATTATTACATGAAGAATATAATTGCAATCAAAGACTTTATTTGTATATTGGGTGTCAAGTTAGTTATTACTTGTGATCGTGGTATCATCTCCTCCAAGATTGGACGACCCAAGAAGATCGAAAGAAGGTCGATCAGAACCTGGAAAATAAAACGTGTGAAGTTAGAAAGTGATTGTAGATTTCACTCAATGAAGCCACCCCTTGAAACCCACCACTAAACACACCAACTAAACTAACTTAACTGGGAGTGTTTGAATTAGCTTATTTTGGGACCTCAATGCCTCGTCACAATTTTTAAACAAAGAGAGCTAAATAGGTGCTTAATTGAGAGCCTGTTACTTCTTTTAGAACACTACAATTTGTATTCTAACTATTGATACTTACAAAACAAATTAGTAACTAACACTGTATAATAACCCGGAACTAAGCACACCTTTAGTATTGTACTTTTTGTAAAGCCTCATTCAACTTAAGATGATTCGCATAGGTGAATCCACTGTTCCAACATTGTTTACAACTTGTCGGGAGTCCTGAGAAAACATCAGACAACAGGAAGCAATCAGACAACAGATTCCCAAGAACTTAACGGTAAACAATATTGCAGATTATTTTTCATATTCCTATAACCACAACTCTTTTTAACTAAAATTGAAGTGATGTTTTATCCCTTAAATAAAACTGTGAATACTAAAGTAATTTTGTTTACCTTAGCAAGGAGGTCAACTTCATCACAACATGCTACAGCTGCTTCCTTATGTGGCAGTCCAATACTACGGGTTCCTAAGACCTCATTTAGAATCAGCAAAAGGCTGCTAAAACCTCATTCACAACCAAGTTTGACGACATCTTTGAGTTCTGTTTTAGCTCCTTGAGTTGATAGTATTTTCAACAATGGTGACTTTGAAGCATGTTACTCCTTTTCAGATATGCAGTTTGCATACAACAATTCCTGTTACCAAAAATGTAATTTTTTGAAATTAACTTTTTGAGACCCTTAAAAAATATATCAGAATATGTTTAAAATGATACAGTCACATATTGGTAGCAAAAGATCTCACCGACTATAGTGATGTATTAGACCCTTAAAAATATCAATGTTAAGGCGCTTAAATTTATATTAATAATTAAGAATTTGGGTGTTTGTACCTCGAGCTTTGTAGGGTTTTTCATGATCATTCCCATAAAAGAACTCACCAACATCCACCCATTTACTCATTAATATTCTATGGAAAACTAGAAGTGGGGAGTTCAATAGTTTTACCGGTTTTTAATTCATTTTAAAACCTCACTTGTGAAAAACTTTGATTCGACTCTTTTGTGAAATCAATCAGCACCAATATGAATACTAAACAATACTAACTAATATAAACAATAAATATAAAGAAAAGAGATGGAAAGATCAAACCGGGACAAAGAGATTTATAGTGGTTCGGTCACGAAGCTCTTCTTCGCCCTACTCCACTCCCCGAGTACCACACTCGAGAGTTCTAAGCACTATGTCAACAAAGCTCCCTTCAGGCGGAGAAAACCGTACGTCGCTTATCCTTATTTCCGACACTAAGCTAAAAGTCGAGTACTAAGCTTAGCTAGTACCAATCTACCACGATCCAGACCCTTACTACTTCACACAATCAACACACTTGCCTCGATCTACCCGATCTACCCTTGATCCACTTGATCAAAACATAAGCCCACAAGCTACAAGAGATCTCCAAGATCTCAATAAGATCACAATGATCTACTCTCACTTGACTCGATCTACCCGATCCACCCTTGATCCACTTGATCAACTCACAAGCTCACAAGCTATAAGAGATCTCCAAGATCTCGACAAGATCACAATGATCTACTCTCACAAACTACTCAAAGGAAAATGAACTTGATGTATGCTGGAATACAACAAGTATGTAACAAGCGTTACGAGTGCACTAACTATAACTACAACACTTTATATCTTCTTTGATACCTTGTGTTCTTCTCTTGCACTAGTAGTGGAATGAAGGTGATCACTTGGTTGGATGATTGGATCACTCTTTAAACAAAAGAAAACTAAACTAAATGATCAAGAAGAAAAGAAGTGATAAGAGTTTTGAACTCAGAAAGTTGTGTGTGAAAAAGGATGCCCAAAAACTGTGAAGAGGGCTGGTATTTATAGGCAAAAAAATTCTGACCATTATAAAGACACGACACCACTAAATGTCACACGGTACCACTAAATTTAGTGGTACCGTGCCAGACAAGGATGCTCCAATTTTTGTTTTTAGTGGTTAAAGTTTATTTGAGAAAGTTTGGAGCTAATTTTTTTTTGGGGGGGGGGGGGGGAATAGCTGTTATGATTTTTAAACTTATTTTTCCAATAAAACATTTCTTTATAATTCAAAAATAACTTGTAAAGTACATTTTTGAAAAAATGTTTTGTCACATAAAAAATGTGAAGTTTGAAACACAAATTCACTTCTTTGATCATTTGTCAAGTTGTAAATTTGTTTGTTCATACCTAGAGTGATATACGTAGAAACAGGATATTTCGACTAAAAACTCGTTTACGTTAATTTTAACGTAAAGTGTTTTCACATTTTGTTATCATCAAAACGTGAAGTTATCAAAAGATATAAATAACATTTTTAGAACATTATTTGCATCAACATATTCAATTCAAAAAACTTAGTTAAATGGGTTGAAATGGTCAATCGGGTTTAAAGCAAAACTGGTTAAAAAAGACTTGCTTGCTTCTCTCTTTGTGCAAGCTCCTTTATCAAGATTTATAGATACATTGAACTATATTTTAGAAAAAATTACCTAAGCCGCAATCCAATAACAGGTTCTTTAGGGGCTGCAAAAATAAGATACAACAGTTAACCAACATATAGTATTCGTGGTCGGAATGTTACCTGAGTCATTTGTGTTGTGTTTCCAAAACCTGACTCACCTACAACCATAACCAGTTGATTAACTCGTATTACCTATTTCACAAAATAGTCATATATAAGTAAAAACATGTAGAAACTAATAACGTGCTAAAGATAGTTTCTAGGACCGTTTTGAGCCTTAAGGTTCAACAATAACAATGAACAATTATGCAGCGAAATAAGTAAAACAATCAAATGTTATTGACACAAAGTTTTTCCATCATCATCACCCCCAATTATATTTGATCAGAATATAACGTGTTACCTAACTGTAACAGGGATCTAAGACACCTCAGACCTTGGAGGATACGAACAAACTTTACAAACCCTAGGCGTTTACAAACCTACACGCCTAGGTTACACACACACACATTTAATAACTACATTATGGAAGACTTATATAAAACCTGTACCCTTGATCTCTTTATATAGTAGAGAATTAGGGTTTACAAAAGACTACAAAGGACTAATAAATAAAAACTTCTTTATCAAGCAGGTCCCTTGTGTTTTGTCACTTTAAGCCCTTTTGTTTCATTCTTCTATTTATTTTGTCTCATCAAATCTAGAATCCCAACAATCTTCCCCTATTTGATGATGACAAAACAAACAAAGTCTTGTACGAACTTCCCTAGACGAAGTAGCAGAAGTTGAGATGTAATCATCTCCCTGAATGAAACAAATCTGTCTTCCTTATCTTCCCCTTAAACCATGCCATAATGAAACAAATCTGTCTTCCTTATCTTCCCCTTAAACCATGGCATGCCATCACAATATTTCTTCCCCTTTTTTGTTATCAAAAAATAGAGATTGAATAAACAATAAAAACTTCCCCTCGAGTGATGCATGTACATAAAATCCAATAACTCTCTTGTATGTGTGAACTTCCTCTGTGTGTGTGTAAACCAATAACTCCATACATACTTTCCCTCACTGTTCATAAATCATGCAACTATATCGAACCAAACACAATAAGCACAGCAGCAGAATCCAATAACGAGCAGCAGTATGATAAAGCTAGCAGCAGAATAAATTATAACTAGCAGCAGAATGTATTAGACGTAGCAGCAGAATAAAATTGCGAGAGCAGCAGTATAACCTTTGACCCACGATGTGTATCAATTTAATGCCCTCAACTCTGTCTGACCCACATGATGATATCAGACCCAATACTACTTTGCGATTTAACAATTTATATCACCATGTGCTCATCGTTGAATTAAAATACCTCACTTTGACCACCGACACCAATTTATATGAATCACGCATAAAGATGTGGTCAATCCGTACCGACTCGTATGAATATAAGCGATAAACGAATTGGAGATAATATAAGTTCTTGAATAGTACTGAATCTATCAAATCAGTTTGCACTTTAACCTTAAAATAATCGACCCATTTAATTGAACAGACCAATCAAAAACAGTCTTACACAACGAATAATCAACTCGCTGTTCCATGAATATATTAATCGAATGCCAAATGCTATCATAGCCCCACAACCGACAATAACATAATCAATAGATCGATACGAGGTATTATTAAAATAAGCAGATATGTTCTTCAAATTAAATTTTACCGTGTTTTACCTTTGTCGCCAATTAATAAACCCGATCAGTAAAACTTCTTCAAATCTGCTTCTCCTCAATAACTAAACTTTGTGAATCCCTAGGTAACGAGATCCCCAAGCTCTGATACCACCTGTAGAAACTAATGACGTGGTAAAGATAGTTTCTTGGATCGTTTTGAGCCTTAGGGTTCAATAATAACAATGAATATTAATGCACAGTAGAATAAGAACAAATCAATTGTTATTGACACAAAGTTTTTCTATCATCACCTCCAATTCTATTCGATCACAATAGAACGGTTACTCAACAATAACAGAATCAAAGACACCTCTGACCTTGGAGGTAGGTAACAAACCTTAGACGTTTTTCCTACATCTAGGTCACACACACACTCTAGTCGACTACATATTTTCTGTGCACACCAAAACCTAATGGCCCATGTCCTCTTTTTATACTAGAGGATTAGGGTTTACAAGAAAGACAATTATAATACAATTAGGAAAGTAAATATTCTTCTAGAATCTTCCAAATCCTCCATCTTTTTGTAACTTTCCTTCTTATCACTTTAAGCCCTTTTGTTTCAATCTTCTATTTATTTTGTCTCATCAAATCAAGAATCCCAACAAAACATCACGAGCAGCAACATCAATAGCTACTAAAATATTGAAGTTGCCATCTCTAAAGCGTTTCACTATAAAAATCCATCCAATACAGCCCGTAAACACACCCATTTCAGCATCTAAACGCATCCATTTCATCCCCCATTTTAGCACACAAACATGCCTATTTCAGCCTCCAAACTGACACCCACTTGAGCCCCCAAACCCACCCATTTCAGCTTCCGTTACAGCACGCAAACCTATTCATTTCAGCACACAAACGCACCCATTTTGGCCTGTTTCAGCCCCTAGACGCAGACATTTCAGCCTTATTTCAGCTACGGCTTCAGCATCTAAACCCATCCGTTTCAGCCCCAATCTCAACACCCAAACGGTCCGATTTCAGCCCCCAAACCCACCCATTTCAGCCCCCACTTTATCACCCCAACCTACCCATTCCAAAAGCTTGTATTGGCCTCGCATTAGCTTCTGCTCCCTATTGGCATGAGCAGACACTTAGTATAGTTTGCCATTATTTTAAGCTTCCAAAATGGTTAAATAGTTAATCACTGATTAAGCAAGCAAAGAGGTATACTTGTAAAATACATTTAGTTACCATTAAGATATTCCGTTAAGAGGCGATGCAAACATCAATTAACTGAATTCACTTAGTATAGTTTGCCATCATTTTAAGATTTCGTTGGGCAAGACCTTCTTTAGGTGGTGGCTTACTTGTCTCCTCTCCAGAAAATATTGCTGATAAAGCTTCTTAAGCAGTTTCCCTAACTGTTTTATTAAGAGCATCACCCTTCAAAGGATCTGGTTGTCCCTTATGGTGAATTAGCTGACATATGGCCACCGAGTTCCTTGACATTTCTTTCTTGAAATATGTACTAGACTTTCCTACAGCATATTTGATCACTCTCAAAGCCTACACATATAAAGAACACTAATGTATTTAACATTAGTAAAAAAGCAACTATTTATCAGAGATAGTGATGCCATTACAGAAGCCATATAAAAGTCTTTTTAGGCGCCGACAATCTGCTAATGGTAATAACTCCAACTTACTTACATACTTGTGGGCTCCTTTCACAAATTATCAACCTTTTTGTGAACGCGCTATAACACTTTGAGTTCATATGAGTAATCTAGTTGATTCTTCCAAATCTTAATAATATCCAAGCATTCCCAAAGGAAAATCCTAAATTCCTATATCAGCGACATTGTTTGCGGTTGCAGGGAGAAAATATTAAAGAGACTGTGTAACTTCACACTATATCAGATGTGTTTTCAAACAACTAATTTTACAAAATACCACTAATTGTTGGACACAATGATTGTCATCTTAAGGAATAGAAGGAAAGTGAGGTTTAATTGTAGTCCATTAAAACGTGTGTCTTTTAGGGTGTTTGGATTTGTGTTTTAAAACTGATCATGATTCCCTCTCGTAAGGAAATTTGAAGGATTCTATCTCAAAAGTATTAAACATAACATATATGGCCATCAATCCAAATTAGAATGACAAATTCAATCTCCAAGAAACTTCACCTATGTAGCTTGACGGTGGTTCTGGATGATCATTAAAGGAAAGTGAATGAATTAATGCAAAATTATATCAGATGTGTTCTTTCACAAGGGCACAACCACTCCCGATACTCTTTGTGTTTTAAGGACTAAAACACTAACCAAACTCTACTGAATGAAAGATATAACAATGATGTGTGAACTAATACAAAATCACACAGAACCTAACTAATGAAACTTGCAACAGTAAGTATGTTGAAGTTTGTATGCTTGATCTTCTTTGCTACAAAAGTGAGATCAACAAGAATGAAATGAATGATATGGGTTAGTGATATGCAAATGAATGATTATATATTTTAAGCTATATGAGTGATGAAAGAGCCTGAATGATCAGCTTGAAATTTATAGGCAAATTGATAAAACAGTTGGCAGATTTGGCGGATCCCTAAATTTGGATCCGCCCTTGTATGGGTTTGGATCCGCCAGTGCATGACAGCTAATAGATTCTCAAATCTTTCCATATCTTGCACAATCTTTCCATATTTTCAAATGTCAACTCTTTAGCTTGAAGATCTATACAAAATATCTCACAAATCTTTCTAAGATTATGTTCATGATGCATGCCATGATGTCATCCTAAATATATCTGATTTAAGAAATAAAAATGTAAATATATATAATGTTATTCCTAGTAATCTTGTAATGTGTAAATGTGTTTTAAAAGACTTATCACTATAAACGTAAAAGACTTAATCTTATATTTATGCTTTGCTTAAAGATAAACTTTGTAATTGTCATTAACAAAATTAAGCAAAGATCGTAAAATATAAATAACATTTTTAGGACGATATTTGTATTAACAATCTCCCCCTTTTTGTTGATGACAAAACATAAAGTGTATTTTTAAGCAATGAAATAAATAAAGCATGAGTCTTTTAAAAATATAGATTAAGTTAGTTTTATGCAAGTTTTGAAAACAATTTTAAGTGTAAAAGCATGTACTGTGATGTTAACAGTATGTATGAAACTATGTATGAAACTTAATCTTATCTCCCCCTTTTTGTCAAAACAAAAAGAACTTATGCGTTGCGGAATGTGGTGAACAAATCTTGGTTATTACTCCCCCTAAGTTGGAGTATCAAGATTGTTTCAATGATTTTGAGAACTTTAAAAGCTCCCCTTTGGATAATACTCCCCCTAATTGGAGTGCCAAGGTTAAGATGCATAATCTTACAAAACAAATGGCTAGAATATGATATGCTCCCCCTCGATGTATACTCCCCATTGCTAGGGTACCAACGTATACGTTTCAAGGATGAGAAATGCTATAAAATGATGAGTTAGTACATGATATACTCCCCCTTGATCTATACTCCCCGTTGCTAGGGTACCAACGTATATGATTCAAGGTTGAGAAAAGCTACAAAAGGTTAGTTGTGAATCAATCCAACCAAGTAGCATAATGCATATGTATAAGTCAAACAAACATAAGATTTCAACCCAATTGACTTTAAAAAGTCAAAAATATGTGTCTGATCAAAAATGCACCTAAGTAGAAGTGGTCCAACCATACGATCAAGTTAGTAAATTAATCAAACCAATGTATTATGCCAAATAGTGATCACCCATAAGCATAAATATAACATCCATTACTTGAAAATTTGCTTGTGACATAAGTCACAAAATATGATGTTACAATAAAAAGTTCCTAAAAATAGAAAATTCCTAAAACAATCCTACGAAATCCTATAAAAGGAAACTAGGAAGAAACTAAAATTTGCCTATTGCGGAGGATGAGAGATTGCATTTAGGCGTTCGAGAATATGGTTCAAAATGAACCTCATCTCATTTTGAAGCTCATGGACCAAGATGTTGGTCCTTTGGGCCAAGTGAGCGGTCCTCTCACATTGTGAGCAATCATGCCTTGGAAAGTTAGGAGGAAGAGTGGGCTCAATGGCTTGTGGTGGTGGTGGTGGTTGGTTGTTTAGTGGTGGTGGTTGTGGTTGGTTGTTTGGTGGTGGTAGTGTTTGATGTTGGAGTTGTGAGGGAGTTAAGCAAGATGGATTGAAGATCCATAGCTTCACCAAGGCGGAAATCCACCATATTAGAGAGAGCATAGAGGTGGGTAAGCTCCTCATTGATCTCTTCATGGGTTTGTGGTTGATTGATCCACATTGCCTCATCAATGGAAATGAGTGTAGATGTAGGTGAGAGAGGTTGTGTTTGTAGTTGTGGTGGTGGTGGATCATGGTAAAGTGGACCATGGATTTCCTGATAAATGGGATGGAAGAGCATAGGTGTTTGACCTTCAAAGGTCATGGGAGGTGGATTGGTTGACCTTGGTGGAAGGTCTTCCAAATCATCCAAGTATGGATGAGGTGATGAAGGTGGAGTTCTAAAAAACTCTAGGGGCTGAAGTTGTGGTGAATGTTGTGGTGCAGGTGATCTAATAGGTTGTGATGAAGCGGGTGGTGGTGTGGTTACTAAAGGAGTGATTGTTGGAGGTGGTGTGTTGATGATGGTGTTAGATGGTGTTGGAGTAGCAAGATTGAGAAAATTCTTATTGGCTATTGGTGAGGATATGTTAAGTGGAGATGACTCCTCTGATGATGAATTAGCTAAGTTCACGAAGCAACAAGGACAAACACTCATACGAGCTGTCCTTTTTGCGGGTCTGCTAGTAGATGAGTTATTTGATTTTGGCATTGTTGAAATGTGAGAATAGTTGCTCTAAGGTACAGGAATGATAGTTAGTAGTGATGGTTGTTGTGTGATTTGTGATGATCCTGAGGTTCTAATTTATAGATAGAAGGTTTGTTGATCTGTGTGTTTGGATTTGATGTGAATCCAATGAGGAATGTTGGTTCCTAATGATTTGGAACAAAAATTTGTGCTAGTCACATCATTTAAGTCAAACCATAGAGCTTAAGTTGAGTGAATTTTAGAAGATTTGCAGTAAATGCAAGGAGTGAGTGGAAATTCAGTTGATATGATGTTCCCACGGATTTCAAGGATCCCATTAGAGGGTTCCTTGCTTGTATTAGAAAGGTAACTCACATGGAAAATTTGAATATTCAAATTTTGGTGGGAAATTAATTTCTTAAGGTTCTAAGGGTTCCTAATTCAACCTAATGTGTCTAATGATCAGTAAAGAGATTCTAAAAAGACTATAATCAATAATCTAAGGATCGGGATTAGTCAAAAAATTTTGAAAAAGTTACTGTCGAAGCCTGCAGATCCAATCGACAACAAATGCGGATCCCTTATTTAGGTTCCGCCGAATCCGCAGGTTCATGACTGGCGGAGCCAAAGGATACAACAGGCGGATCCAAAATATGGGATCCGCCAAATCCGCCATACATTGGTGCTAAAACAAATAGAACATATGTCGAATTTCGCGTTTCATGTTCAAATCCTGAAAATTCTCTTAAAACGTATGTAATAACTAATATGTGATAGAAAAATACTAAATATATAGGTTCTAACACACGTTTACACATAGATTAATCCGATCATAATATCTTACCATAAAAGTGGTAAAGCCAAACAGTGGCTTAATCTCGAAAAATTGATAACAACAAGTGTTATCGACCTGCAATGTGGAGTTAGTTCACGTACAAGTTAAGTACTAACATAATATCTTAAGAAACACACAAGTTCAACACATCATTGTTTGAAAATATCTAATACCAAACACTCCCAATACTTCACTTCTTGCTCATTTTCTTGTGAAGCTTCATGATCCAACGGCCCAAATTCTTCACCATTCCTTTGGTTTGTTTAAATTCTGCTGATTCGTTCAGAATTGGAGGAAGTTGACTCAAGTACTCGGGTGGTGAGATCCTTGAGTTTGGCAAACCATCCTCTTCACTCATGGATGATGATGATGATGATGATGATGATGATGATGATGTAGGAGGATGAGGACGTTTTCCTTTTGCCACTGCGACCCTATGATCACTTAGAGGAACAAAGGTGTGTGGAATCTCGAGGTAGTCGGGAATGAATCCTAAAGCGTTTCTAGGAATGGGCTCAAAAGCTCTATAGAGACGGGTCAAAAGCATCCCGTAGGGCATGGCGGTGGTGCCTTGGACCGGAATGTCGGCCATTCTTTTGGCAATATAGTAAGCAAGGTTGAAGGGTTGATGGTTTGACACGCAATACATCATGTAGCAAAGACTTTCATTGACATGGTCTCTATTTCCTATTGTGCTTATGACATTTGCCTTCAAAACTTCTTCAAGCTTCTTAAACTGAGGCTTAAGTTCATTAAGTTCCATGGCAAATGGATCTCTATCAACTTGACGACCTCGGTGTAACCTAGTTTGGTTGTTCCTAGGCAAAAAGAGATGCTCACGAATGGTTTCTTTTGCTATTAATGGTGTGGCATATGGTACCAAACGATCAAGGTTAGACTCTAGAATGGTTAACGACCACTTGTCAGAATAGAAACACGTTCCTTGATTTGGAACTCCTAAGACATCTCCAAATTGATCTAAAGGAATATTGAATTGAAACCCGTTGACTCTGAAATGGATATTCATGTATCCATAATCATTTGAACTAAGTCCTACACTAGCATAGAACTCGAGAATGAACCTAGGGATGATGGGCTCATCGATGTCTAGAAGGCTATCGAAATGAATCGCGGCTAATTGTTCATGGAGAATGGTACCTTCATAGAATGAGGGTTCTACGGTTCTACCCTCGTGTATGTATCGTTTTTCTAAGGTTTTGAATATTTCAACTTGTTGCTCACTAAGTCCTTTGGTTTTGTAATGTTTAGGTAGGTATTTGATGGTTTCTTTGTGATCATAATTAGTCGCGGGAGGCATGATTATCCTAGACACGAAAGATATATAGTTTAGTTGAATTTATCAAAAATACGTATATATGTCTAGTGTGTGCCTACATGGGGACAATGTAGAGCTACGGTTATCTCGACTCCTTTTAATGCATGAAAATTTTGTTTATGCAAGTTTTATGATAAAACAAGAGATAACCCAAACGCTCCTACTTCAATGTAGCTTCGATTGAACGTACCCGAAAATACATATTAGTTGTGTATTTCCTTTAGCATTCAAGAGACATTATGCAAGTGATGTTTAAAACATAACGTTTTTGTATTTGTATGAACAATGTCCAAAAACCATTTTTCCTAGTCGTGAGAAGATTTTAGCAAACATTTCTCATGGGGTTTTTAATGAATTATGACAATGTGCTACAAGATGCAATTCCTAACTACCAAAAACATAGTTTGTGATGCAATTTAGTAAATATGCTTCATGATTTTACAAGAATTATGCATAAACCCCAAGTTTTGATTTTGTGCATGAAATAGAAATCCTAGACACAGATCAGGAATGTAGACATGATAAGGATACTTACAGTGATGATTAGAGCACAAATTGGTTGTGAAAGATGGCTTAAATTGTGAATTTGGTGTGATAATGGTCAAGTTCCAGTAGGTGTTTATGTTTTGGAAAGTGTGATGAATAGTACAAGAAGTATATTTAATATAGAGAAAAGAAGCTAAGCAAGCCACGGATCTGGCGGATCTAAAACAAGGGATCCGCCCTTTTTGTCGTTTAGATCCGCAGGATCAGAACACAAAATTGGGTTATTGCCGTGTTTGGTTAATCTAAGGTTTGAGCTAACGTTTTATCTACTCACTAGGTTCCATTAATCCTAAACCTAGTCTAAGATAGTTGAAAGGTTCTCTCTTAAGTGGTTTTGTGAGGATGTCGGCAATGTTGTCCTCTGAGGATACTTTCTCGATTGAGATGTTTCCCTTCTGAACATTGTCGCGTAGGAAGTGGTGTCGTATTTCTATGTGTTTGGTTCTAGCGTGTTGAACTGGATTTTTGCTGAGGTCGATAGCTCCTTTGTTGTCGCAAAGAATAGGAATGTCGTTGAGTTCAAATCCATAGTCGATGAGAGCTTGTTTCATCCACAGTGCTTGTTGACAAGCTTTTCCTGCTGACACGTACTCTGCTTCAGTTGTTGATATTGCAAGGGCTGTTTGTTTCTTAGCAAACCATGAGGTGAGACAATGTCCTACAAAAGTACAAATACCACTTGTACTTTTCCTATCAACATAATCACCGGCATGGTCTGAGTCGGCATACACTATGGTTTCCATTCCCGTTCCTTTGGGACACCATAATCCTAAATGTGTAGTGCTTTTTATGTACCTAAAGATTCATTTAACAGCTTCAAGATGGGATATTTTGGGATCTTCTTGAAAGCGTGCACATAGACAAACACTAAACATAATGTCCGGTCTACTAGCCGTTAGGTAAAGTAAACTACCAATCATCCCTCTACATTTAGTGCTATCTACGGATTCACTTTCGTCATCCTTGGTGAGTTTGGTTTCGGAAGACATTGGTGTTTTCATGGGTTTGGAATCTTCAAGACCAAATTTCTTAAGCATATCCTTGATATACTTAGATTGGTTGAAGAATATCCCATCTTCAAATTGTTTAATTTGGAGACCTAAGAAAAAGTTTAGTTCCCCCATCATACTCATTTCAAACTCATCATGCATGATTTTTGAAAATTCATCGCATATCTCTTGACAAGTTGAACCGAATATAATGTCATCCACATATATCTGGACTATGATAATATATGATCCCTTTTTCTTGGTGAAAATAGTATTGTCTACTAGGCCCATGGTATACTTATGGTCAACTAGGAAAGTCTTAAGTCGATCATACCAAGCTTTTGGTGCTTGCTTAAGTCCGTATAAAGCTTTCTTAAGTTTGTAGACATGATTTGGTTTTTCAAAATCGGCAAAGCTAGGAGGTTGTGCAACATATACTTCCACATTTATAAAACCATTAAGAAATGCACTTTTGACATCCATTTGAAATAGTTTAAAGTCATGTGCACATGCATATGCAAGTAGTATCCTAATTGACTCAAGTCTAGCGACGGGTGCAAATGTTTCATCGTAATCTATACATTCTTACTGATTGTAGCCTTGTGCTACTGGCCTAGCTTTGTTTCTAGATACTACGCCATTTTGTTTCTAAAAACCAATTTTGTACCTATTATGGTTTTATTTTTAGGTTGAGGGACTAATGTCCAAACATCATTCCTAACAAATTGATTTAATTCCTCTTGTATCGCAATGACCCAAGATTCATCTTTTATAGCTTCATTAACATTTTTAGGTTCAATTGTTGAAACAAAACAAAAGAAATTACTTTCGTTTTGAGCTTTAGACCTTAATGTTCTTTCATTGATTTTTCCTATGACGTTTTCTAATGGATGACTTTTGGTTTCTTTGATATTAACTATTTCTCTTTTTACCGGTTCATCTTCTTTGTCACTTTCAATGTTTTCTTGGTTTTCAACCATTTGAATTTCAACTAAGTCATCATCTACCAAAGGTGATGTCTTAGAGGGAGGTGGACTTTCGTCGAATGTTACGTTCATTGATTCCTCGACTTTTGAGGTTTCTTTGTTCAAAACTATATATGCTTTACTATATTGTGAATATCCTAGAAATACACCTTCATACGACTTTGGGTCGAACTTGGTGAGATAATCCTTTGTGTTTAAAATGAAGCACTTGCTTCCAAAAACTCTAAAATATCCTAAAGTAGGCTTTTTGCCTCGGAATAACTCATATGGAGTCTTTTTCAAGAATGGTCTAATTAGAACTCGATTTAGGATATATATGGATGTATCTACAGCGTGACACCAAAACTTTTGAGGTATGTTTTGTTCATTTAAGATGGTTCTACTCATTTCTTGAATTGTCCTATTTTTGCGTTCTACTACACCGTTAGATTGAGGAGTTCGAGGAGCCGAGAAATTATATGTTATGCCATTGGCATCACAAAAAGTTTCGAATTAGATTTCGTTGTCAAATTCACGACCATGGTCAGTTCTTATTGACACTATGTTACTACCTATTTGATTTTGAATTTTCTTACTTAAGATTTAAAATTTATCAAATGCTTCGTTTTTAGTTTTCAAAAACTTAGTCCATGTATACCTAGAGTAATCATCTACTATTACCAAAGTATAGAAGTTTCTCCCGTAACTTTGTATAGCGGATGGACCAAACAAATCCATATGTAACAATTCTAGTCACCTAGATGTAGACACCAGGTTTTTAGCCTTATGGCTATTATGAACTTGTTTTCCTATTTTGCAAGCATCACAAAAGTGTTGGTCATATTTCAACTTGGGCAGGTTCCTAACGAGTTCCTTAGATGATAAGTGTTGAATTAATCTCATATTGGCATGACCTAAGTGTCGATGCCATAGAGTTGAGTTTTCGTCCAAAGAAGTGAGACAAAGTTTGTCTTTAGGTATTTTGTCTAATTTTATAACGTAAAGGTTATTCTTCAAAACACCTTTTCCTGCGGTTATGCCATCTTTTAGTATTTTACTTCTATTTTCACTGAAAAGGACGTTATACTTTTTGCGGCATAATTGACTAATACTAAGCAAGTTAAATCCTAAATTATCTACATGAGCAACATCATCAATAGTGAGAGAGTCATGAAAGATTTTACCTTTTTCGATGATTTTACTTTTAAGCTTGCTACTGAATGTGACATTACCTCTGTCGTACACTTGGTAAGATGAGAAAAGGCTTTTGTTCCCCGTCATGTATCTTGAACACCCACTATCTTTAATCCACTCATCTGGTTCTAACTCAACTTTTAAGCACACCTAAGTTCAAGAAAAACTCAAGCGTTTGGTCCCCAATATCTCAGGGGTCCATTTGGGTTAAACATAACATTATCATGGTTCATGTATGGAAATGGTGGACACGTGTTCCATGGCATGAAGTTGGGACCTTGAAAATTTCTAGACATGTTTTGGTTCCAATTATTTTGATAATGATGTTGTGAGTTAAAGTTACTCTTTGGAAAGGGATGTTTGTAAAAACTAGTTTTAGGTGTCTGTTGAACCGTTTTAACTCTATACTCATTTCTAACTTGACCTTTTCCAATAGAGACTGATGGTTTTTGTTTGTTAATAGTTGTATTAGTGCTAGGTTTTCTAGTGAATTTAACAAATTCAGTACGATCCGAATTACGAACTTTCTGTTCATCAACAGTACCTGCGGATCCCTTGGGTACAACTGGCGGATCCAAATTTTGGATCCGTCAGATCCGTGGGTGTCTGACTCAGTTGGAACAGTTTCTTTTTCTTTCACTGTTTGTTTCTTAAAGTCACTTAAGCTTCCTAGTTTCATAAAACCTAGTCCGTTTTTATCATGAGGTAATTTTTGCATCTTCATTATCTCATCTATACAACTTATATTTTTATCAAACTTTTTAAACTTAGAATTTTGTTTGATAAGTTCCTCCTGTGTGGACTTAAGTGTTTCTAGTTCTAATTAAAGTTCCTGACACGACACACATGTTTCTTTAACACTTTTACCCTTTTCTATTCTTATCTCTTTTTCGTTTAACCAATCAACTTCGTTTTCTAAAAGTGTTGTTTTGGTTTTTAAGAACTTATTCTTGTTTATTATTTTAAGGGTAATTTCACACAGTTTGTTATATTCTACTTCTAAGGTTTCATCATCAATAGAGGAGTATGACGAGTCAGAATGGACTTCTTCTGAGTCATGAGCCATAAGAGCAACTTCGTCGTTCTTAGGTTCGTCGTCATCACCTTCACTGTCACTCCAAGCTCCACTAACAAACGCTCTTTGAGATTTGTTCTTTGGAGGCTTTGGACATACTCCTATTAGGTAACTAGAATCTCCACACCTATAACACTTCCTATCTACCTTTCCTTTTCTATCATCACGGTCTTTCCGAAAGGATTTCTTTTCTTCACGAGGTGGTCTTACGAACTTTCCTCGTCTCCTAAAGAATTTCTTGAAATCTCTTATGGCCATGGCATATTCTTCGTCTTCACTACTTGAACAAGACTCTTCATCATCACTTGATTCTACCCTAGCTTTCAAGGCAATGGACTTCATCTTCTCCTTTTTGCCTTTAACTATTTCTGAGTCTTTTTCCATCACCATCTCGTGAACTTTGAGATTTCCAATGAGCTCGTCCAGTGTCATGCTTGAAAGATCCTTAGATTCTTCAATAGCCGTCACCTTTGCTATCCACTTTGGATGGAGTGCTCTTAGAAATTTCCAGACAAAATTCTTACTAGAAAAAGATTCATCAAGTGCTTTAAGAGATGTAATAATAGTATTAAACCTAGCAAACGCACTATCAATGGTCTCATCTTCAAAGATAACAAATTGTTCATATTGTTGAACAAGAAGATCAATTTTGTTATCTTTAACTTGTGAGTTCCCTTGATGAGTGATAATTAGTGATTGCCAAATATCCTTAGCCATTTTACACATAAAAACTCTTTCATATTCTTTCTTAGGTAAAGCATTGTAAAGCATCATTTTGGCTTCGTTAATTTTGGCAATCAACTTCTTTTGCTCATCACTGTGACGAGTAAGAGAAGCACCTTCATCCCAACCACCTGAAATATTATTAATTATGGGCTTGTAATCACCCTCTATAATTATATACCATAGATCTATGTCCTTTGACTTCACATATGTCTCAAAGCGGTATTTCCAGTATATGAAACAATTTGGTTCAAATATTGGTGGTCTTAGCATAGATTGCCCTTCTTTAAAGTTTTCAAAATCCATTGATCGTTTCAAGTTTTAAAATACAATATATTTGAAAATCTTGAGTAACGTAGCTCTGATACCAACTGTGAAAAACTAGAAGGGGGTTGAATAGTTTTGACCGTTTTCAAATTGTTTCACTTTGTGACTTAACGTGATTTCAAAGTAAATACTCACAAACAAGCAATATAAGTAAAGTAAGTAAGGATATGAACAATCAAACCACAACACGGAGATTTATAGTGGTTCGGCTACAAGGACTCTCTACCTTGCCCTACTCCACTTCTCGAGCCTCTAACTCGAGAGTTTTTTTTTTTTTAATAAGAAACAAACTCCCTTCTCTGCGGAGAAAACCTTTATACACATCGCTTACACTTTATCCGGTACTAAGCTAAATACCGGGTTCTTTACAATGGTACAACCACTCCCGTTGGTTCTTTAACAAGGGTACAACCACTCCCGTTTGTTCTTTCACAAGGGCACAACCACTCCCGATACTCTTTATGTTTTAAGGACTAAAACACTAACCAAACTCTACTGAATGAAAGATATAACAATGATGTGTGAACTAATACAAAATCACACAGAACCTAACTAATGAAACTTGCAACAGTAAGTATGTTGAAGTTTGTATGCTTGATCTTCTTTGCTACAAAATTGAGATCAACAAGAATGAAATGAATGATATGGGTTAGTGATATGCAAATGAATGATTATATATTTTAAGCTATATGAGTGACGAAAGAGCCTGAATGATCAGCTTGCTATTTATAGGAAAACTGATAAAACAGTTGGCGGATTTGGCGGATCCCTAAATTTGGATCCGCCCTTGTATGGGTTTGGATCCGCCAGTGCAGGACAGCTAATAGATTCTCAAATCTTTCCATATCTTGCACAATCTTTCCATATCTTCAAATATCAACTCTTTAGCTTGAAGATCTATACAAAATATCTCACAAATCTTTCTAAGATTATGTTCATGATATATGCCATGATGTCATCCTAAATATTTCTAATTTAAGAAATAAAACTGTAAATGTATATAATGTTATTCTTAGTAATTTTGTAATGTGTAAATGTGTTTTAAAAGGCTTATCACTATAAATGTAAAAGACTTAATCTTATATTTATGATTTGCTTAAAGATAAACTTTGTAATTGTCATTAACAAAATTAAGCAAAGATCGTAAAATATAAATAACGTTTTTAGGACGATATTTGTATTAACAAGTGTTATTTAATAACAAATAAAGTACGTTATTGAAAAATAATGTTCTTTTACTGAATTTGTAGCGTAAAAGATGAATATAATTGTAACAAAATAACATAAACTAAAAATAATCTTATCATAATATCATTAATATCATACGTACATAACTTCATATCACTTAACCAAAGAATATCAAACAATTATTTAGCCCAATTCTATGTAATTTAATTTTATAAAAGTATGATAATAATGTGATATGTTGGTGCATCGAAACCATCGCTCTCGCCTCTCAACATTTAGTCAACTTTAGTAATTGAAAGTAGGAAGGAGATGTTAAACATGGAGGGCATTTAGGTAAATATATATCTCACTGAATCATTTTGTAAACCATATCTCGTAAATCGCTCAGCGTATAATTTCTGATTCAGTGGCTATTTTTTAATCTAACAAACATGCTGACCGAATCAGTTTTAGATAATTAGTGCTGAATTATTCCATCCAGCAGCAATCAAACACCCCCTAACACTTAAACTTACTGACCGGAAAAGACCATGACCTCGAAGTAGCTCCACCCGAAATATGACCACTATTCTGTTGACCCCTGGTAATACCTATTGTAATGACAAATTATAATTAGTATACATCAAACAATTAGCTTTATATAGCATATGGGAGATTGCTAAAATATTTATGAAACAACCATCTGTATATATATATATATATATATATATATATATATATATATATATATATATATATATATATATATATATATATATATGAATTAATGATTTAACACACCCTGAATCAATAAGTTTCGTCCGTAGCTGCAATTGACATAATATTGGCTGTAACATTTTCTCGCATCATAATATCATCATTAAGTAGCTCATTACTTCTATCATGACCAATAATCTTTTTCCCCCTTTATTCAGATACATAAAAGTGTAGAGAAAATAAGCAATTCCAAGCACGTTTAAGTCGAACATTGAACAAACACGAATAGGATTATACCTTTACATCCACTTCGATTGACCTGCGGTAAAGGTCGTTCTCCTAATCAAGAAACAATTAAGCTCCAAGATGTGTGCTTTATGTTGTAGAAAATCAAATGCATGGAACCATATAAGGACATGAAATAAAACAGATTTGAACTTTATTCCAGTTGAATACAATCATCAAATGATATAATAGCTTAAATATGGGATACAATTAAAAAGTGACATGTGTGACTGTGCATCAAATTTATAAAGTGTTAGGAATATAAATATTCATATGAAAGACTCGGTCACCCCGAGTATCTTTTGGCATTAGATAGCTCGAAGGCTTTATTGTTATAGTTTAGATATCGTTTCACCATGGAGTCGGGTCGGGTCTTTACCCACTGTAGCCCGCTCTATAGCCCACGTTGGGAATTAAATATTCTGAAGATTAGAGTATTAGAAATTACTCTAAGTCAAGGTACTGCTCGTACATCAAAGTACTGCTAGTACATCAAGGTACTGCTAGTTCATGATCAAAGTACTGCTACTACATCAAAGTACTGCTGATCAGTGACTCATAGGATAAGATCGAAAAGATATTTATTGTATTTTGGTCAAACATATACGGTAGATAATATCTTACTCCATGTGCTTAGTTAACAAGTTGTATACATAGATACATGTTGTATCTTATGTACTGACACCAATATGCATAAGTTAAATAAGTAAGTCGGTCAAGACTTTTAGCAAAATTGTAAAGATCTCTTGCAACTATAAAAGAGATCTTAGACTTAGATATTATTAACTAGACACAATAGAACATACATGCACATGCATAACTGTTAGAACAAGAACAAAAACAATATCACAAGTCTAAAACATAAGATTCAAGGTTTTGTAACCCTAGTGAAAAACTCAAGATCACTCGTATTATTTGGAATAATATTGAATCGTTTAGTGAAATACTTTCTTTGTTCATTGTTAAGTAACAAAACACTAATTCTTCCATTTCCATAACATACATAACCTTCTAAGTGTGGTTAAGTAAATTCCGCGTGCTTAATCATATTAAGTCAATATATCTCATACACAAAGACACAAGGTTTAACCACTTTAACCGTGTATACACAAGATCCTCACAGTTGGTATCAGAGCCTGAGGTTGATATATTTGAATTAGAAGAAACAGAAATGGAAGCTCATGATGTTCAAACAAATGTTGCTGCAAAGTTGCCCATAATCAAACCCAATGAGTTTGAGTTATGGAGGATGAGAATTGAGCAATATTTCATGGTCCAAGATTATACTCTTTGGGATATAATTATATATGGTGATTCCTTTTCACCAAGCTACTCAGAGGTTGTTCTAGAAGGTAAAACAAGTAGAAAAAGAAATACTGGACCAGTGTCAAATGAAGAGAAGATACTGAAGAGAAATGATCAGAAAGCAAGAAATTTATTGCTTATGACCATTCCTAGTGAGCAGATGCTATCATTTAACAAGTATCTTGATGCAAAAACTCTTTTTGAAGAGATTTGTGCATATTTTGGTGGTAATGAAACTACCAAAAAGACACAGAAGACATTACTAAAGCAACAATTTGAAAACTTTACTGCTTTTAGTAATGAGTCTCTTGATAAGCTATTCTCAAGATTACATAAGCTTGTCAGTCAGTTAGCTGTGTTGGGTGTTGAGACAGAGAAGGAAGATCTCAACATGAAGTTTTTAAGAAGTCTACCTGATGAGTTCCATACTCATGTTATTGTCTGGATGAACAAACCAGACATTGAAACAATGAAGCTCAATGATTTGTACAACAACTTCAAAATTGTTGAACAAAGTCTTAGGAAGTCTGGAACTTATGGTACTAGTTCTGGAAACGTGGCACTCTTGTCAGTTCCTAGTATTAGTAAGAATGAAGAGGTAGATGAAGGTGAAAGTACTGCTTCTACAAGTTCTCACAAGGATGTTGCTGGTCTTGGAGATTCAACATTCTATGCTTTTATTACCAGTCAATCTAATGGTTCTCCTCTCAACCATGAAGACCTTGAGCAGGTAGATGGTGATGATTTGGAAGCTATGGATATTAAATGGCAGGTTGCTTTGCTTAGCATGAGGGCTAAGAAGTATTGGCAAAGAACTGGGAAGCAGATTACCATAAATGGTAATGATACTGCTGGGTTTGATAAAAAGAAAGTAGAGTGTTTCAACTGTCATAGGTTAGGACACTTTGCTAAGGAGTGTAGAAGCCCAAGAAAGCAGGAGAATAGAAACACATGGTATAAGCAAGATAGGAAAAAGGAAGTTACTGTTGAAGAGCCAAAGGCTATGTTGGCTATTGATGGTATTGGTTATGATTGGAGCTCTATGGCTATTGAAGAGGATGCACCACCTAATGCTGCTCTTTTGGCCAATGAATTTGCTCTAATGGCTCATTCTGATTCAGAGGTAAACAATATTACATCTTGTACTGAATCATGTCCTAATCTTAAAGCTTATGAAGACCTTAATAAGAGATTTGAAGCTCATAAACAAGAGCTGCTTGATTCTTTGTTTAATTTGGCTAATCACAAAAGAGGTCTAGGTGTTTTGGAAAAACAAGTCTTACATTTTAAAAATAATGAAATTCATTTTGCTGATGACATCAATATACTAAAAAATGACATTAAGATCAGAGATGAGTGTATTGTTGAGTTGAATGAATCATTAGCTAAACATAAGAATGAAAGAGAAAATGTAAAGGTTTCTGTGGATGTTTTAGCACATTCCTCAGAAGGATTCAATAAGCTTTGGGAAGCCCAAGTTATTGATAAGGTCAATTCTGGTGTTGGATTTAAGTCTGTACCTCCACCATACAGAGGTGTTCATTCACCTCCAGGTATTGATTTAGCACACACAGGGTTACCTGAGTTTCAAGAACCAATCATGGAATATGGTTCTAAGGTCACTAAATCTCCAAAGATAGAAAAAGTAAGTAAAAGTTTAGATAAAACTTTATCTTATCAGGACAAGGTGTCCTTTATTAAGAAAGGAGATACTATAGTTGTTGAAGATTGTACAACTGATAGTGATAGTGATGAAGAAGAACAGGTTATGTCTAAACCTGTATTGGTTAAGAAAGTAGGAACAAATATTCCTAAGATAGTCAATCACAACACTAACAGGCCTAAGTCAAGTGTTAAAGGTACTGTTAGGAAACCAGTTAGATATTGTGAACAATATAGAACTACAAACAAGCCCAGAGGTAACCAAAGGAATTGGAACAACCTCAAGTCTAACCAATTAGGTGATGACTTTGCATTTTACAATAAAGCTTGTTATACATGTGGTAGTTTTGACCATCTTGCAGCTTTCTGCAACCAAAGGGTAACTGGGTATGAAAACAATAGGGTGAACTACAAAAGGCAAACTCCTCAGACTCTTTTTCACTCTAATACTCATAGATCTAAACCCAGAACAGTCTCAAACAAGTCTGGACCCAAAGGTCCTGTTAGACAAAAAGGTCCTGTTAACAAGGTACTGCCAGAACAAATTAAAGGTACTGGTAAATATAAAGGTACTGTTAGACCTTTGATGACTGTTAACCCAAAATCAACAGCTAAGGATGCAAAAACAACTTTCAAACATGCATCTAAAACTGTTCTAAGGCCCATTCAATCAAAAGCAGTTGTCCACAAACAAATTTGGAGACCAAAGGGTGTGACTTCAAAGTTAGCAGACTCTGCTGAACATGTTACTCACTCTGCTGCTAAGGGTAATAGGGCAAATGCTGTTAAGGCCTCAGCATGTTGGATTCAAAAATCCAATGTTGCATCAACAGTTCTTAAAAGATTAAACTATATTGATGCAAGAGGCAGATTCAAGTCAGTAATGGCTTGGATCCCCAAAGAAAACTAACTTTCTTATTTGTGTGCAGGGACATTCTATTGATCATCAAGATCAAGGATACTCAGATAGTGGATGTTCCAATCACATGACGGGCAACATGTCTTATCTTTCAGATTTTCAAGAATTCAATGGAGGATATGTTACCTTTGGAGGTGGTTTTCGTGGCAAAATTTCTGGTAAAGGTACTATTAAAACCGGAAATTTAGATTTTGAAAATGTGTACTATGTACAAGAGTTAAAGTATAATCTTTTTAGTGTTTCACAAATGTGTGACAAAAAGAATAATGTACTTTTTACTGACACTGAATGTCTTGTTCTATCTAAGGATTTTAAAATGCCTGATGAAAATCAAGTACTTCTTAGAATTCCTAGAAAGGCCAACATGTATAGTGTTGATATGAAGAACATCATTCCTAAAAAGGATTTAACTTGTCTTGTATCAAAGGCCACATTGGATGAATCAATGTTATGGCATAGAAGGCTTGGTCATATTAACTTCAAAACCATAAATAAAATTGTTAAGAATGGTTTGGTAAGAGGTTTACCTCACAAAAGATTTGAAAATGATCAAACATGCATTGCTTATCTAAAAGGCAAACAACACAAAGCCACTTGTAAGCCCAAAATTTTTAACTCTATCAATCAGTCATTGTTTATGCTGCATATGGACTTATTTGGACCAGTTTCAGTAAGGAGTATACAACATAAAAAATATTGTCTTGTTATAACTGATGACTATAGCAGATTTACATGGGTTTTCTTTTTAGCCACTAAGGATGAGACATCAAGCATTCTTAAGGAATTCATTACACTGATAGAAAACCAAGTAAGCAAGAAAGTCAAAGTCATTAGGAGTGATAATGGGACAGAGTTTAGAAATAGAGTTATGGATGATTTCTGCAAAGAAAAA
The DNA here is from genome assembly GCA_021014915.2 of Artemisia tridentata subsp. tridentata. Classification (NCBI taxonomy): domain Eukaryota; kingdom Viridiplantae; phylum Streptophyta; class Magnoliopsida; order Asterales; family Asteraceae; genus Artemisia; species Artemisia tridentata. The sequence continues at coordinate 221,513,059 of CP139501.1, read as the reverse complement.
GGTATTAGGAGAGAATATAGTGTTGCTAGAACACCACAACAGAATGGAGTGGTTGAAAGAAAGAATAGAACACTAATTGAAGCTGCTAGAACAATGTTAGCTGATTCTAAGCTACCAATAATCTTTTGGGCAGAGGCAATTAACACTGCTTGCTATGTTCAAAATAGAGTTTTTAGTTGTGCAGCCTCACAATAAGACATCATATGAACTCTTTAGTGGTAGAACTCCTGCAATAGGATTTCTTAGACCTTTTGGATGTCATGTGACAATTCTCAATACCTTAGACCATTTAGGAAAATTTGATGGTAAAGCAGATGAAGGTTTCTTAGTTGGATATTCTTTTGTTAGCAAAGCTTTTAGAGTTTACAACTTAAGAACTGAGAAAGTTCAAGAAGAACTACATGTGGAGTTTCAGGAAAACAAATCCAATGTAGTAGGTCAAGGACCAAAATGGATATTTGATCTTGATTATCTAACAAACTCTATGAATTATTTACCTGTTGTTGCAGAAACTAATAATTTTTCAGGTTCACAAGCAACAAATGAGGTGGAGTTAGATAAAGATCAATCTGATGTCATTATGCCATTGTGGTCAAGTACCAGTGTGGATTTAGCTTCAAACAATGATGAATCTTCTTCTGATAAAGCAAAAGAGGATGTTGAGGCTCAAAGAAAAGATGTTGGAACAGAGGAACAACTCAATATGTTGAATATTGAAAGTACTGCTGAGACAGAGCAAGGTACTGTTAGTACTTCTCAAGGTACTGTTAGTTCAGTTGAAGGTACTGCTGGTCCTTCACACTCAAAAGATGCAGAGTTCCAAGAAGATGAAGTGGATGTGACTAATCTTACACCATCTTATCATGTTCCCACTACCCCACACACAAGAATTCACAAAGTTCATTCCCTAGATAATGTGATTGGAGATGTACAATCTGGTGTGAAGACAAGAAGACAACTAGTCTCTTCAGACCAACAAGGGATTCTTGATGCCCTTTATGCTTCAAAACAACATGAACTTTCAAACTCATGTTTATTTGTATGTTTTCTCTCTCAAAAGGAACCAAAGAATATTCTTACAGCCCTAGATGATTCAAGCTGGGTAGAGGCTATGCAAGAAGAGCTTCTTCAGTTCAAGATTCAAAAGGTTTGGGTGCTAGCTGATTTACCTACAGGTGAGAAGCTAATTGGCACTAGATGGGTTTTTAAGAACAAAAGGGATGACAGAGGAATTGTGATCAAGAATAAGGCTAGATTAGTAGCACAAGGGTACACACAAGAAGAAGGAATAGATTATGATGAAGTTTATGCTCCAGTAGCAAGGATTGAGGCAATTAGGCTGTTTCTAGCTTATGCTTCATTTTTAGGCTACACAGTCTACCAAATGGATGTCAAAAGCGCATTTTTATATGGTAAAATTAAAAGAGAGGTGTATGTTTCACAACCTCCTGGTTTCATTGATCCATTACATCCAAACAAAGTGTACAGAGTAGTGAAAGCTCTCTATGGCCTTCATCAGGCACCAAGAGCTTGGTATGCAACACTTGCTTCCTATTTATTAGAAAATGGATTTCAAAGAGGAAAGATTGATCAGACACTTTTCATCAAACAGCACAAGAAGGATCTTCTGTTAGTGCAGGTGTATGTGGATGACATTATCTTTGGATCTACAAGGAAGGAAATGTGTTTAGAATTTGAGAAGCTTATGAAAGATAAGTTTCAGATGAGTTCTATGGGAGAACTTACATTCTTTTTGGGTTTGCAAGTTAAGCAATCATCTGAAGGCATATTTATTAGTCAAGACAAATATGTTGCAGAGATACTTAGAAAATTTCAATTTGCTGATTCAAAAATAGCAAGCACACCAATGGACTCAGAGAAGCACCTTCTGAAAGATGAAGATGGAGAAAATGTAGATGTACACAATTACAGATCTATGATAGGCTCTTTGATGTATCTTACATCATCTAGACCTGATATCATGTTTTCTGTTTGTGTCTGTGCAAGATTTCAAGTTACTCCAAAGGTTTCTCATTTAACTGCAGTCAAGAGAATTTTTAGATATCTCAAAGGTCAACCAAAGTTGGGTATATGGTATTCTAGAGAATCTCCTTTTGATTTGGTAGCATATTCGGATAGTGATTATGCTGGTGCTAGCTTAGACAGAAAGTCAACAACTGGAGGATGTTAATTCCTTGGGTGTAGACTTGTCTCATGGCAGTGTAAGAAGCAAACAAGTGTGGCAAATTCAACAACTGAAGCTGAATATATAGCTGCTGCAAGTTGCTCTAGTCAAGTTCTATGGCTTCAAAACCAACTTCTTGATTATGGGTACAATTTCTTAAACACTGTTATTTATATTGATAATAGTAGTACAATTTGTATTATTAAAAATCCGGTACAACACTCTAAAACAAAACACATTGAAATTAGGCATCACTTTATAAGAGATTGCAATGAGAAAAGATTAATTCAAGTTCTTAAAATTGCTTCAGAGCTAATAATTTTGCAGATCTGTTAACAAAAGCTTTTGATGTTTCAAGGTTTCAGTACTTAATAGCAAGTATTGGAATGCTTAATCTTTAAATTTTCAATATGATGTGTTTTTGTACATAAATTTTTGAAAGTACTGCTGGATTTATAAGGTACTGCTATATCAAAATTTGAATTGTGTTATTCATATAGTTGGTTTTATGATTATTCTAATACAAGACAAGTACTTTGTACATTGTTCTTTTGGTTTTAGACTAACTATTTCAGGTATGAATATGTAAACACAAAGGATATTTCAAGTGAAATGGGAACAGCAGAATGCCTATCAAATTGCTGACCATAGTAGATTTATGATGGACTGAGTTTAGGAATTAAACCTCCTTAAAACTTCTTTCTTGAAATCTAGTTATGATATTTCACATTGAATTGATGACTTAGTTGATCAGATAGTAACTGATACAACTCAATTTCTATCATTTTATACTTTCAAGTATAATGAGTTAGTCTAAGGACATCTGATAGAAATAACAGCTAGTGAAAGTGAATCTAACACTTGTGTTGGAGGTAACAATAACTATGAGCTGGAAACCCTGTCAAGAAAATCTTTTGAATAGATTTATCTTTTCACAGGCAGTTAGTGATAACTGAAATACATTGGTTCTCACACAACCAGAGGTTATTTTTAAACCGAAATTTTGATTAGGTGTCTGTTACACACTTGATTTCTTCAAAATGGTTGGACGTAGTATGATTTTTCAATTCTCAAAATCATGAACATACTACTAAGTTAAATGATTTCTTAAAAGGATTTTCAAGGATTCAGAAAAACCATTCATTAATGGATTATGAATCAAAATGTCCACTGATTCACCTCTCATAGGAGTTAACACACCTAGAAGTGATGAGGACAGCAACTTAAACTCTTAAGGAATTGATGGCTTCATGTACAATATTGTCTGAAAACAAGTTCAAACTGATAGATCAGGTGATATGAAGAGAAGTTCTTTAGTACATAGTGAGATCTTCCAAACAAGGGGAGGAAACAAAAGTTATTTACTTCAGGGGAGGTTATAATCTCAGAGAAGGAAATAATTGCCCAGAAAAGGAAGAGTAAACCAATATATGGAAGGAGAAGACAAGAGCATACAAGATGATGTAGAGGTTGAAAATGATTAGAACAGATCAAATATCTAGAAGGGATGAAGCATTCCTAAAGGAGAAAGTTCTATCTAGATCAAACGAAGAAAAGTTTCAATTTCACTTCAAAGACATGCTGGTTAGATGATTTCACTTGTTGAAACAAGCATCCAAGATACACAGCATCATTGCCTCTTACAATTCCTCCATCCAAGGAAATTGCACCATCTTTTGGTACAATGTTTTGATATTTGCTGAAGTCAAAGAAGAACAAAGCAGTGAGTTCAGAATAGAAGAATAGTTCAGATTCATGAAGTGTTTGAAAGATCTTCACAAGTCCTCATTTAATTCAGAAAACATGTTTGAATTAATTCACATGTTTAGGGGAGGATTGTTGGGAATTAAATATTCTGAAGATTAGAGTATTAGAAATTACTCTAAGTCAAGGTACTGCTCGTACATCAAAGTACTGCTAGTACATCAAGGTACTGCTAGTTCATGATCAAAGTACTGCTACTACATCAAAGTACTGCTGATCAGTGACTCATAGGATAAGATCGAAAAGATATTTATTGTATTTTGGTCAAACATATACGGTAGATAATATCTTACTCCATGTGCTTAGTTAACAAGTTGTATACATAGATACATGTTGTATCTTATGTACTGACACCAATATGCATAAGTTAAATAAGTAAGTCGGTCAAGACTTTTAGCAAAATTGTAAAGATCTCTTGCAACTATAAAAGAGATCTTAGACTTAGATATTATTAACTAGACACAATAGAACATACATGCACATGCATAACTGTTAGAACAAGAACAAAAACAATATCACAAGTCTAAAACATAAGATTCAAGGTTTTGTAACCCTAGTGAAAAACTCAAGATCACTCGTATTATTTGGAATAATATTGAATCGTTTAGTGAAATACTTTCTTTGTTCATTGTTAAGTAACAAAACATAATTCTTCCATTTCCATAACATACATAACCTTCTAAGTGTGGTTAAGTAAATTCCGCGTGCTTAATCATATTAAGTCAATATATCTCATACACAAAGACACAAGGTTTAACCACTTTAACCGTGTATACACAAGATCCTCACAGTTGGTATCAGAGCCTGAGGTTGATATATTTGAATTAGAAGAAACAGAAATGGAAGCTCATGATGTTCAAACAAATGTTGCTGCAAAGTTGCCCATAATCAAACCCAATGAGTTTGAGTTATGGAGGATGAGAATTGAGCAATATTTCATGGTCCAAGATTATACTCTTTGGGATATAATTATATATGGTGATTCCTTTTCACCAAGCTACTCAGAGGTTGTTCTAGAAGGTAAAACAAGTAGAAAAAGAAATACTGGACCAGTGTCAAATGAAGAGAAGATACTGAAGAGAAATGATCAGAAAGCAAGAAATTTATTGCTTATGACCATTCCTAGTGAGCAGATGCTATCATTTAACAAGTATCTTGATGCAAAAACTCTTTTTGAAGAGATTTGTGCATATTTTGGTGGTAATGAAACTACCAAAAAGACACAGAAGACATTACTAAAGCAACAATTTGAAAACTTTACTGCTTTTAGTAATGAGTCTCTTGATAAGCTATTCTCAAGATTACATAAGCTTGTCAGTCAGTTAGCTGTGTTGGGTGTTGAGACAGAGAAGGAAGATCTCAACATGAAGTTTTTAAGAAGTCTACCTGATGAGTTCCATACTCATGTTATTGTCTGGATGAACAAACCAGACATTGAAACAATGAAGCTCAATGATTTGTACAACAACTTCAAAATTGTTGAACAAAGTCTTAGGAAGTCTGGAACTTATGGTACTAGTTCTGGAAACGTGGCACTCTTGTCAGTTCCTAGTATTAGTAAGAATGAAGAGGTAGATGAAGGTGAAAGTACTGCTTCTACAAGTTCTCACAAGGATGTTGCTGGTCTTGGAGATTCAACATTCTATGCTTTTATTACCAGTCAATCTAATGGTTCTCCTCTCAACCATGAAGACCTTGAGCAGGTAGATGGTGATGATTTGGAAGCTATGGATATTAAATGGCAGGTTGCTTTGCTTAGCATGAGGGCTAAGAAGTATTGGCAAAGAACTGGGAAGCAGATTACCATAAATGGTAATGATACTGCTGGGTTTGATAAAAAGAAAGTAGAGTGTTTCAACTGTCATAGGTTAGGACACTTTGCTAAGGAGTGTAGAAGCCCAAGAAAGCAGGAGAATAGAAACACATGGTATAAGCAAGATAGGAAAAAGGAAGTTACTGTTGAAGAGCCAAAGGCTATGTTGGCTATTGATGGTATTGGTTATGATTGGAGCTCTATGGCTATTGAAGAGGATGCACCACCTAATGCTGCTCTTTTGGCCAATGAATTTGCTCTAATGGCTCATTCTGATTCAGAGGTAAACAATATTACATCTTGTACTGAATCATGTCCTAATCTTAAAGCTTATGAAGACCTTAATAAGAGATTTGAAGCTCATAAACAAGAGCTGCTTGATTCTTTGTTTAATTTGGCTAATCACAAAAGAGGTCTAGGTGTTTTGGAAAAACAAGTCTTACATTTTAAAAATAATGAAATTCATTTTGCTGATGACATCAATATACTAAAAAATGACATTAAGATCAGAGATGAGTGTATTGTTGAGTTGAATGAATCATTAGCTAAACATAAGAATGAAAGAGAAAATGTAAAGGTTTCTGTGGATGTTTTAGCACATTCCTCAGAAGGATTCAATAAGCTTTGGGAAGCCCAAGTTATTGATAAGGTCAATTCTGGTGTTGGATTTAAGTCTGTACCTCCACCATACAGAGGTGTTCATTCACCTCCAGGTATTGATTTAGCACACACAGGGTTACCTGAGTTTCAAGAACCAATCATGGAATATGGTTCTAAGGTCACTAAATCTCCAAAGATAGAAAAAGTAAGTAAAAGTTTAGATAAAACTTTATCTTATCAGGACAAGGTGTCCTTTATTAAGAAAGGAGATACTATAGTTGTTGAAGATTGTACAACTGATAGTGATAGTGATGAAGAAGAACAGGTTATGTCTAAACCTGTATTGGTTAAGAAAGTAGGAACAAATATTCCTAAGATAGTCAATCACAACACTAACAGGCCTAAGTCAAGTGTTAAAGGTACTGTTAGGAAACCAGTTAGATATTGTGAACAATATAGAACTACAAACAAGCCCAGAGGTAACCAAAGGAATTGGAACAACCTCAAGTCTAACCAATTAGGTGATGACTTTGCATTTTACAATAAAGCTTGTTATACATGTGGTAGTTTTGACCATCTTGCAGCTTTCTGCAACCAAAGGGTAACTGGGTATGAAAACAATAGGGTGAACTACAAAAGGCAAACTCCTCAGACTCTTTTTCACTCTAATACTCATAGATCTAAACCCAGAACAGTCTCAAACAAGTCTGGACCCAAAGGTCCTGTTAGACAAAAAGGTCCTGTTAACAAGGTACTGCCAGAACAAATTAAAGGTACTGGTAAATATAAAGGTACTGTTAGACCTTTGATGACTGTTAACCCAAAATCAACAGCTAAGGATGCAAAAACAACTTTCAAACATGCATCTAAAACTGTTCTAAGGCCCATTCAATCAAAAGCAGTTGTCCACAAACAAATTTGGAGACCAAAGGGTGTGACTTCAAAGTTAGCAGACTCTGCTGAACATGTTACTCACTCTGCTGCTAAGGGTAATAGGGCAAATGCTGTTAAGGCCTCAGCATGTTGGATTCAAAAATCCAATGTTGCATCAACAGTTCTTAAAAGATTAAACTATATTGATGCAAGAGGCAGATTCAAGTCAGTAATGGCTTGGATCCCCAAAGAAAACTAACTTTCTTATTTGTGTGCAGGGACATTCTATTGATCATCAAGATCAAGGATACTCAGATAGTGGATGTTCCAATCACATGACGGGCAACATGTCTTATCTTTCAGATTTTCAAGAATTCAATGGAGGATATGTTACCTTTGGAGGTGGTTTTCGTGGCAAAATTTCTGGTAAAGGTACTATTAAAACCGGAAATTTAGATTTTGAAAATGTGTACTATGTACAAGAGTTAAAGTATAATCTTTTTAGTGTTTCACAAATGTGTGACAAAAAGAATAATGTACTTTTTACTGACACTGAATGTCTTGTTCTATCTAAGGATTTTAAAATGCCTGATGAAAATCAAGTACTTCTTAGAATTCCTAGAAAGGCCAACATGTATAGTGTTGATATGAAGAACATCATTCCTAAAAAGGATTTAACTTGTCTTGTATCAAAGGCCACATTGGATGAATCAATGTTATGGCATAGAAGGCTTGGTCATATTAACTTCAAAACCATAAATAAAATTGTTAAGAATGGTTTGGTAAGAGGTTTACCTCACAAAAGATTTGAAAATGATCAAACATGCATTGCTTATCTAAAAGGCAAACAACACAAAGCCACTTGTAAGCCCAAAATTTTTAACTCTATCAATCAGTCATTGTTTATGCTGCATATGGACTTATTTGGACCAGTTTCAGTAAGGAGTATACAACATAAAAAATATTGTCTTGTTATAACTGATGACTATAGCAGATTTACATGGGTTTTCTTTTTAGCCACTAAGGATGAGACATCAAGCATTCTTAAGGAATTCATTACACTGATAGAAAACCAAGTAAGCAAGAAAGTCAAAGTCATTAGGAGTGATAATGGGACAGAGTTTAGAAATAGAGTTATGGATGATTTCTGCAAAGAAAAAGGTATTAGGAGAGAATATAGTGTTGCTAGAACACCACAACAGAATGGAGTGGTTGAAAGAAAGAATAGAACACTAATTGAAGCTGCTAGAACAATGTTAGCTGATTCTAAGCTACCAATAATCTTTTGGGCAGAGGCAATTAACACTGCTTGCTATGTTCAAAATAGAGTTTTAGTTGTGCAGCCTCACAATAAGACATCATATGAACTCTTTAGTGGTAGAACTCCTGCAATAGGATTTCTTAGACCTTTTGGATGTCATGTGACAATTCTCAATACCTTAGACCATTTAGGAAAATTTGATGGTAAAGCAGATGAAGGTTTCTTAGTTGGATATTCTTTTGTTAGCAAAGCTTTTAGAGTTTACAACTTAAGAACTGAGAAAGTTCAAGAAGAACTACATGTGGAGTTTCAGGAAAACAAATCCAATGTAGTAGGTCAAGGACCAAAATGGATATTTGATCTTGATTATCTAACAAACTCTATGAATTATTTACCTGTTGTTGCAGAAACTAATAATTTTTCAGGTTCACAAGCAACAAATGAGGTGGAGTTAGATAAAGATCAATCTGATGTCATTATGCCATTGTGGTCAAGTACCAGTGTGGATTTAGCTTCAAACAATGATGAATCTTCTTCTGATAAAGCAAAAGAGGATGTTGAGGCTCAAAGAAAAGATGTTGGAACAGAGGAACAACTCAATATGTTGAATATTGAAAGTACTGCTGAGACAGAGCAAGGTACTGTTAGTACTTCTCAAGGTACTGTTAGTTCAGTTGAAGGTACTGCTGGTCCTTCACACTCAAAAGATGCAGAGTTCCAAGAAGATGAAGTGGATGTGACTAATCTTACACCATCTTATCATGTTCCCACTACCCCACACACAAGAATTCACAAAGTTCATTCCCTAGATAATGTGATTGGAGATGTACAATCTGGTGTGAAGACAAGAAGACAACTAGTCTCTTCAGACCAACAAGGGATTCTTGATGCCCTTTATGCTTCAAAACAACATGAACTTTCAAACTCATGTTTATTTGTATGTTTTCTCTCTCAAAAGGAACCAAAGAATATTCTTACAGCCCTAGATGATTCAAGCTGGGTAGAGGCTATGCAAGAAGAGCTTCTTCAGTTCAAGATTCAAAAGGTTTGGGTGCTAGCTGATTTACCTACAGGTGAGAAGCTAATTGGCACTAGATGGGTTTTTAAGAACAAAAGGGATGACAGAGGAATTGTGATCAAGAATAAGGCTAGATTAGTAGCACAAGGGTACACACAAGAAGAAGGAATAGATTATGATGAAGTTTATGCTCCAGTAGCAAGGATTGAGGCAATTAGGCTGTTTCTAGCTTATGCTTCATTTTTTAGGCTACACAGTCTACCAAATGGATGTCAAAAGCGCATTTTTATATGGTAAAATTAAAAGAGAGGTGTATGTTTCACAACCTCCTGGTTTCATTGATCCATTACATCCAAACAAAGTGTACAGAGTAGTGAAAGCTCTCTATGGCCTTCATCAGGCACCAAGAGCTTGGTATGCAACACTTGCTTCCTATTTATTAGAAAATGGATTTCAAAGAGGAAAGATTGATCAGACACTTTTCATCAAACAGCACAAGAAGGATCTTCTGTTAGTGCAGGTGTATGTGGATGACATTATCTTTGGATCTACAAGGAAGGAAATGTGTTTAGAATTTGAGAAGCTTATGAAAGATAAGTTTCAGATGAGTTCTATGGGAGAACTTACATTCTTTTTGGGTTTGCAAGTTAAGCAATCATCTGAAGGCATATTTATTAGTCAAGACAAATATGTTGCAGAGATACTTAGAAAATTTCAATTTGCTGATTCAAAAATAGCAAGCACACCAATGGACTCAGAGAAGCACCTTCTGAAAGATGAAGATGGAGAAAATGTAGATGTACACAATTACAGATCTATGATAGGCTCTTTGATGTATCTTACATCATCTAGACCTGATATCATGTTTTCTGTTTGTGTCTGTGCAAGATTTCAAGTTACTCCAAAGGTTTCTCATTTAACTGCAGTCAAGAGAATTTTTAGATATCTCAAAGGTCAACCAAAGTTGGGTATATGGTATTCTAGAGAATCTCCTTTTGATTTGGTAGCATATTCGGATAGTGATTATGCTGGTGCTAGCTTAGACAGAAAGTCAACAACTGGAGGATGTTAATTCCTTGGGTGTAGACTTGTCTCATGGCAGTGTAAGAAGCAAACAAGTGTGGCAAATTCAACAACTGAAGCTGAATATATAGCTGCTGCAAGTTGCTCTAGTCAAGTTCTATGGCTTCAAAACCAACTTCTTGATTATGGGTACAATTTCTTAAACACTGTTATTTATATTGATAATAGTAGTACAATTTGTATTATTAAAAATCCGGTACAACACTCTAAAACAAAACACATTGAAATTAGGCATCACTTTATAAGAGATTGCAATGAGAAAAGATTAATTCAAGTTCTTAAAATTGCTTCAGAGCTAATAATTTTGCAGATCTGTTAACAAAAGCTTTTGATGTTTCAAGGTTTCAGTACTTAATAGCAAGTATTGGAATGCTTAATCTTTAAATTTTCAATATGATGTGTTTTTGTACATAAATTTTTGAAAGTACTGCTGGATTTATAAGGTACTGCTATATCAAAATTTGAATTGTGTTATTCATATAGTTGGTTTTATGATTATTCTAATACAAGACAAGTACTTTGTACATTGTTCTTTTGGTTTTAGACTAACTATTTCAGGTATGAATATGTAAACACAAAGGATATTTCAAGTGAAATGGGAACAGCAGAATGCCTATCAAATTGCTGACCATAGTAGATTTATGATGGACTGAGTTTAGGAATTAAACCTCCTTAAAACTTCTTTCTTGAAATCTAGTTATGATATTTCACATTGAATTGATGACTTAGTTGATCAGATAGTAACTGATACAACTCAATTTCTATCATTTTATACTTTCAAGTATAATGAGTTAGTCTAAGGACATCTGATAGAAATAACAGCTAGTGAAAGTGAATCTAACACTTGTGTTGGAGGTAACAATAACTATGAGCTGGAAACCCTGTCAAGAAAATCTTTTGAATAGATTTATCTTTTCACAGGCAGTTAGTGATAACTGAAATACATTGGTTCTCACACAACCAGAGGTTATTTTTAAACCGAAATTTTGATTAGGTGTCTGTTACACACTTGATTTCTTCAAAATGGTTGGACGTAGTATGATTTTTCAATTCTCAAAATCATGAACATACTACTAAGTTAAATGATTTCTTAAAAGGATTTTCAAGGATTCAGAAAAACCATTCATTAATGGATTATGAATCAAAATGTCCACTGATTCACCTCTCATAGGAGTTAACACACCTAGAAGTGATGAGGACAGCAACTTAAACTCTTAAGGAATTGATGGCTTCATGTACAATATTGTCTGAAAACAAGTTCAAACTGATAGATCAGGTGATATGAAGAGAAGTTCTTTAGTACATAGTGAGATCTTCCAAACAAGGGGAGGAAACAAAAGTTATTTACTTCAGGGGAGGTTATAATCTCAGAGAAGGAAATAATTGCCCAGAAAAGGAAGAGTAAACCAATATATGGAAGGAGAAGACAAGAGCATACAAGATGATGTAGAGGTTGAAAATGATTAGAACAGATCAAATATCTAGAAGGGATGAAGCATTCCTAAAGGAGAAAGTTCTATCTAGATCAAACGAAGAAAAGTTTCAATTTCACTTCAAAGACATGCTGGTTAGATGATTTCACTTGTTGAAACAAGCATCCAAGATACACAGCATCATTGCCTCTTACAATTCCTCCATCCAAGGAAATTGCACCATCTTTTGGTACAATGTTTTGATATTTGCTGAAGTCAAAGAAGAACAAAGCAGTGAGTTCAGAATAGAAGAATAGTTCAGATTCATGAAGTGTTTGAAAGATCTTCACAAGTCCTCATTTAATTCAGAAAACATGTTTGAATTAATTCACATGTTTAGGGGAGGATTGTTGGGAATTAAATATTCTGAAGATTAGAGTATTAGAAATTACTCTAAGTCAAGGTACTGCTCGTACATCAAAGTACTGCTAGTACATCAAGGTACTGCTAGTTCATGATCAAAGTACTGCTACTACATCAAAGTACTGCTGATCAGTGACTCATAGGATAAGATCGAAAAGATATTTATTGTATTTTGGTCAAACATATACGGTAGATAATATCTTACTCCATGTGCTTAGTTAACAAGTTGTATACATAGATACATGTTGTATCTTATGTACTGACACCAATATGCATAAGTTAAATAAGTAAGTCGGTCAAGACTTTTAGCAAAATTGTAAAGATCTCTTGCAACTATAAAAGAGATCTTAGACTTAGATATTATTAACTAGACACAATAGAACATACATGCACATGCATAACTGTTAGAACAAGAACAAAAACAATATCACAAGTCTAAAACATAAGATTCAAGGTTTTGTAACCCTAGTGAAAAACTCAAGATCACTCGTATTATTTGGAATAATATTGAATCGTTTAGTGAAATACTTTCTTTGTTCATTGTTAAGTAACAAACATAATTCTTCCATTTCCATAACATACATAACCTTCTAAGTGTGGTTAAGTAAATTCCGCGTGCTTAATCATATTAAGTCAATATATCTCATACACAAAGACACAAGGTTTAACCACTTTAACCGTGTTATACACAAGATCCTCACACACTGTAGCCCGCTCTATAGCCCACGTGGGGCGTTAAGTAACTTGTATAAATACCCTCTTCCCACCAAGGGAGAGGGTTGGAGCTTCTAATCATTCAAGATAATGTTTCTTCACTTTCTCTCTCTAGAACTCCCATCTCTTCCTCTCTCTTTCTCTCTCTAAGATTAGGCCAAGCATCAAAGATTAGTGTGTGTTATGATTATAAATATCTTACAATTGGTATCAAGAGCCATGGTTTGGTTAGATTGATTGTGTGTCCTCGGATTTGTGGCTTGTTCTTGGTGTTTTTCTTTTTGTTTTGTGGTTCGAATAGAAAAAATAGACAAATCAAGATTTGAGCTGTGTTTGTGGGTAGATTTGTTAAAATCTTGTACTTTTGTGTTCACAAAATTTGCTTGTATCATTTCTTAGTAATCTACGGTTGATTTGGTGTTTTTTCTTGGAAGATTCAAGGTTTTTCTTGACTGCGGTTTGGCTCTTGGTGTTTTGTTCTTAGTTGCGTTTTGTGTTAGTTAGGGAAGTTAAAAGTTGCGGTTTAGCAAAAAATCTTGGTTGCGGTTTGGTTTCTGGCTGAAAAGGGAAAAGGACAAAAATTGGTGAAAGCGACCTTTTGACTTCTGTGTTTTGTATCTAGCTGCGGTTTGACCAAGACTTTGCGTTTTGACTTCTGTGTTTTGTATCTAACTGTGGTTTGGTTCTCTACGGTTTGTGGTCTTTGCGGTTTGCTTCAAGTTGCGTTTTGACCTTGCATTTTGCTCAAGACTATTGTGGTTTGACTTTTGCATTTTGGTCTTGCGTTTTTCCTTTTTAGTCAATGCGTTTTGCCATTGCGTTTAGACTATACGGTTTGACTGAAAGTTGATTTTTACGTCAAAACTTCAAACGGCTATAACTTTTGAACCGTAACACCGTTTTGAGCGAAATACCTGTCAAAACGACCGGAATAGCCTGAATATTGTGAGGTTTCACGACAAAGTTGTGAAACGAATTTTTCGAGGCCCAAATTCCCTCCGAAATGAAGTTATTGAGGTTTTAAGTTTTCAGACCAAAGTTTCACCATAACAACTTGCATCAACCAAACCAAATCACAACTAAAAAACATTTCACCTAGTCTATCAAACGATCATCACTTTTAGCACACAATCACTAATCATTGTACCGATCCAATAGTTATCATAACACATATCAATTATTATTTCACGGTTTCTTCTTGATTTTGTAAAATCCCGTGAAAGATTCTATTTCTCGGTTTAAATCATAGATTTGTAAAATCCCGTGCACGTTCATATCATGTCAAACACTTCGGATTCAGTCATAGCTGAGGTACTCAAATTGTACGACATGATCGATGAACATAAGATTCCCAGCAAAGTACAACTGACAAACGTTTCTGAACAGACAAACATTTTTGAGTCAGATAATGCTAACATGGAATCGTCGTGCTCGAATTCTCAAGAGAAAGAGTTTCATCAGCCACTAAAATTGCCTGATAATACAAAGGAAAGTTGCATAGAATGTTTTCCACTACTTCACTTACATCTCAAGGTTCTCTTTGAACGACCTGGATACTTGGGAGGATACAAACGTGCATTCGCATCACTCTTTGGTCAAGATATTCAGACTTTCACAGTCAAAATGATACTGTATTTAGATCAACTTGAACAACAACTTGACAAAGGAGAACTTTCTGAAGGCAGATCCATGGCTTCCTTTGGTGTGATCAACAACCAACTCCAAGGGTTCATTGATTCGCAATTCACTGAGGATTATGATTATGACAGTCAAATGACGAAAAAGTGTTTTGCTAATTACACTGGAATCGAGGTTGACGTGTTTAGAGAAACACTACTCCAACTCATGGGTAATGTTAAGAGGTTCATTAATGAAAGAGCACAACATCAACAACGCAGTGGCTCTGAGTCTGGTAAGCATGATACAAGCGACAGTTCTGGGACTTATATCACACAGGGCATGGATAGTGATCACAGACCAGAAAATGACCAAGTCCCATCTGCTGAGGTACATGTCACTGATCAACATAAGGTGCTTTCTAATGAACGACATCATACTGATCAAATTAAACCCACTTATGACACATATATGTTGGAAAAGACTGCTAGAAATACCATTCCTGATTCAACAAATATGAGTCATAAAGGGGGAGAAATTGATCAGGATGCTGAAATGATGATGCTTCAAGTTCTTTGTTTGCGGCTGAAAAACATTGTATTTCACTTGAAATCTCAATGTAACAAAAGGAAGAAAGTCTTCAAACTAACTAACCATGTAAAAATCTGGAATTTCCTGAATTCCGTGAATTTTTTATGATAAATGATTTGAAAGCTCAGCTAGAAGCCAAAAAACTCAACGATCAACAACTTGAAAACACAAATTACCGAGATGCATGAGATAAGAAATGTAGTCAAGGCTAAATATGACAGTGATGCAACTGAAACAAGAAACATTAAATTGGAACTTAAAGTGGCTGAATTACTTAAGGAAAATGAGACTTTGAAAAAGCATTGCAAAAACCTGTGTGATTCAATCAAAGAAACGAGATCTAAGACTATAGAACAGACAACTTCTTTGATTGCCAAAAATGATGAATTCAAAGCTCAACTTTGGGAAAAGGGTTTTACAATTGCAGCATTAAAAAACGAGTTAAGAAAATTAACAGGAAATAGTGTTGTTAATACAAATATCATCCTAAAAACGTTATTTATATTTTACGATCTTTGCTTAGTTTTGTTAATGACAATTACAAAGTTTATCTTTAAGCAAAGCATAAATAAGATTTAAGTCTTTTACATTTATAGTGATAAGTCTTTTTAATACACATTTACACATTACAAAGTTTACTAGGAACAACATTACATACATTTACATGTTTATTCCTTAAAATAGAAACTTTATTATTAAATATTATGATGACATCATGGCATGCATCATGAACATATCTTAGAAATATTTTGAGATATTTTGTTTAGATCTTCAAGCCAAAGAGTTGACATTTGAAGATATGGAAAGATTGTGCAAGATATGGAAAGATATGAAGATCTCTTAGCTGGCCTGACAAGGCGGATCCAAAGCCATACAAAGGCGGATCCAATTTTTGGGATCCGCCAACTGTTGTTCAGCTTTGACTATAAATAGCAAGCTGATCATTTTGCCATTTTCATCACTCATAAAGCTTAAATACATACTCATTCATTTACATATCACTAACCTATATCATTCTTTCATTTCATTGATCTTTCCTTTTGTAGCAAAGAAGATCACAGCATATAAGGATCAACCTTCTGTTGTTATACTTTTAGTATAAAGTCTGTGTGATTTTGTTTAGTTCACACATCATTGTTTGTATCATTTATTCAGTAGAGTTTGGTTAGTGTTTTACTCCTTAAAACACAAAGAGTGTCGGGAGTGGTTGTACCCTTGTGAAAGAACCAACGGGAGTGGTTGTAAAAGAACTCGGTATTTAGCTTTGTACTGGAAAAGTGTAAGCGACGTTTGTAAAGGTTTTCTCCGCTGAGAAGGGAGCTTGTTTCTTAGTGAAGAAAAACTCTCGAGTTAGAGGCTCGAGGAGTGGAGTAGGGCAAGGAAGAGAGTCCTTGTAGCCGAACCACTATAAACATATGTGTTGTGTGGTAAAAACTATTCAACCCCCCTCCTAGTTTTCCACAATTGGTACCAGAGCGGTGTTACTCAAGATTTTCAAAATATATTGTATTTTAAAAACATGAAACGATCAATGGATTTTGAAAACTTTAAAGAAGGGCAATCTATGCAAAGACCACCACTATTTGAACCAAATTGTTTCATATATTGGAAAAATCGCTTTGAGACATATGTGAAGTCAAAGGACATAGATCTGTGGTATATTATTGTAGAGGGTGTTTACAAGCCCATTAGTAATGATATTTCAGGTGGTCGGGATGTAGGTACTTCTTTTATTCGTCACAGTGATGAGCAAAAGAGGTTGATTGCCAAAAATAATGAAGCCAAAATGATGCTTTACAATGCCTTACCTAAGAAATAATATGAAAGAGTTTTTATGTGTAAAACGGCTAAAGATATTTGGCAATCACTAATTATCACTCATCAAGGAAACTCACAAGTCAAAGATAACAAAATTGATCTTCTTGTTCAACAATATGAACAATTTGTTATCTCTGAAGATGAGACCATTGATAGTGCGTTTGCTAGGTTTAATACTATTATTACATCTCTTAAAGAACTTGATGAATCTTTTTCTAGTAAAAATTTTGTCAGAAAATTTCTAAGAGCACTCCACCCGAAGTGGAGAGCAAAGGTGACAGCTATTGAAGAATCTAAGGATCTTTCAAGTATGACACTGGACGAGCTCATAGGAAACCTCAAAGTTCACGAAATGGTAATGGAAAAAGACTCAGAAATAGTTAAAGGCAAGAAGGAGAAAATAAAGTCCATTGCATTGAAAGCTAGAGTTGAGTCAAGTGATGAAGAGTCTTGTTCTAGTAGCGAAGACGAAGAATATGCCATGGCATTAAGAGATTTCAAGAATTCTTCAGGAGACGAGGAAGGTTCGTTAGACCACCTCGTGAAGAAAAGAAATTCTTCCGAAAAGACCGTGATGATAGGAAAGGAAAGGTAGACAGGATGTGTTATAGGTGTGGTGATTCTAGTCACTTAATAGGAGAATGTCCAAAGCCTCCAAAGAACAAGTCTCAAAGAGCCTTTGTCAGTGGAGCTTGGAGTGATAGTGAAGGAGATGACGACGAGCCTAAGAACGACGAAGTTGCTCTCATGGCTCATGACACAGAAGAGGTTCATTCTAACTCGTCATACACTTCTATAGATGATGAAACCTTAGAAGTAGAATATAACAAACTGTGTGATATCACTTTAAAAATCATAAACAAAAATAAGTTCTTAAAAACCAAAACGAAACTTTTAGAAAACGAAGTTTATTGGCTTAAAGAAAAGGAGATACGAATGGAAAAAGGTAAAAATGTTAAAGATACGTGTGTGTCGTGTCAGGGACTTAAATTAGAACTAGAAACACTTAAGTCTACACAGGAAGAACTTATCAAACAAAATTCTAAGTTTAAAAAGTTTGATAAAAATATAAGCTGTAAAGATGAGATAATGAAGATGCAAAAATTACCTCATGATAAAACCGGACTAGGTTTTATGAAACTAGGAAGCTTAAGTGAGTTTAAGAAACAAACAGTGAAAGAAAAAGAAACTGTTCCAACTCAGTCAGACACCCACGGATCCGACGGATCCAAAATTTTGGATCCGCCAGTTGTACCCAAGGGATCCGCCGGTACTGTTGAGGAACAGAAGGTTCTTAAAACGAATCGTACCGAATTTGTTAAGGTCACTAGAAAACCTATCACTAGTACAACTGTTAACAAACAAAAACCATCAGTCTCTATAGGAAAAGGCCAAGTTAGAAATGAGTATAGAGTTAAAACGATTCAACAGACACCTAAAACCAGTTTTCCCAAACACCCCTTTCTAAGAAGTAACTTTAACTCGCAACATCATTACCAAAATAATTTGAACCAAAACATGTCTAGAAACTTTCAAGGTCCTAATTATATTTCTTGGAACACTTGTCCACCATTTCCTTACATGAACCATGATAATGTTATGTTTAACCCAAACGGACCCATGAGATATGGGGGACCAAACGCTTGAGTTCTTCTTGAACATTAGGTGTGCTTAAAAGTTGAACTACAACCAGATGAGTGGATTAAAGATAGTGGGTGTTCAAGACACATGACGGAAAACAAAAGCCTTTTCTCTACCTACCAAGTATACGACGGAGGTAATGTCACATTTGATAGCAAGCTTAGAAGTAAAATCATCGGAAAAGGTACGATTTCTCATGACTCTCTATCTATCGATGATGTTGCTCATGTAGATAATTTAGGTTTTAACTTGCTTAGTATAAGTCAATTGTGCCGCAAAAAGTATAACGTCCTTTTCAGTGAAAATGGAAGTAAAATACTTAAAGACGGCATAACAGTAGGAAAAGGTGTTTTAAAGAATAACGTGTATGTTATGAAATTAGATAAAACACCTAAAGACAAGCTTTGTCTTACCTCCTTGGATGAAAACTCAACTCCATGGCATCGACGCTTAGGTCATGCTAATATGAGGTTAATTCAATCCTTATCATCTAAGGAACTCGTTAGGAACCTGCCCAAGTTGAAATATGACCAACACTTTTGCGATGCTTGCAAAATGGGAAAACAAGTTCATAATAGCCATAAGGCTAAAAACATGGTGTCTGCATCTAGGTGTCTAAAATTATTACATATGGATTTGTTTGGTCCATCCGCTATACAAAGTTACGGGGAAAACTTCTATACTTTGTTAATAGTAGATGATTACTCTAGGTATACATGGACTAAGTTTTTGAAAACTAAAAACGAAGCTTTTGATAAATTTGAAATCTTAAGAAAGAAAATTCAAAATCAAATAGGAAGTAACATAGTGTCATTAAGAACCGACCATGGTCGTGAATTTGACAATGAAATCCAATTTGGAGCTTTTTGTGATGCCAATGGCATAACTCATAATTTCTCGGCTCCTCGAACCCCTCAATCTAACGGTGTAGTAGAACGCAAAAATAGGACAATTCAAGAAATGAGTAGAACCATGTTAAATGAACAAAACATACCTCAAAAGTTTTGGTGTCACGCTGTAGATACATCCACATATATTCTAAATCGAGTTCTAATTATACCTTTCTTGAATAAGACTCCATATGAGTTATACAGAGGCAAAAAGCCTACTTTAGGATATTTTAGAGTGTTTGGAAGCAAGTGCTTCATTTTAAACACAAAGGATTATCTCACCAAGTTCGACCCAAAGTCGTATGAAGGTGTATTTCTAGGATATTCACAAACTAGTAAAGCATATATAGTTTTGAACAAAGAAACCTCAAAAGTCGAGGAATCATTGAACGTAACATTTGATTAAAGTCCACCTCCCTCTAAGACATCACCTTTGGTAGATGATGACTTAGTTGAAAGTCAAATGGTTGATAATCAGGAAAATATTGAAAGTGAGAAAGAAGATGAACCGGTAAAAAGAGAAATAGTTAATATCAAATAAACCAAAAGTCATCCATTAGAAAACGTCATAGGAAAAATCAATGAAAGAATATTAAGGTCTAAAGCTCAAAATGAAAGTAATTTCTTTTGTTTTGTTTTAGAAATTGAACCTAAAAATGTTAATGAAGCCATAAAAGATGAATCTTGGGTCAATGCGATGCAAGAAGAATTAAATCAATTTGTTAAAAATGACATTTGGACATTAGTCCCACAACCTAAAAATCAAACCATAATAGGTACAAAATGGGTTTATAGAAACAAAATGGATGAAAATGGAGTAGTGTCTAGAAACAAAGCTAGGCTAGTAGTACAAGGCTACAATCAACAAGAAGGTATAGATTATGATGAGACTTTTGCATCCGTAGCTAGACTTGAGTCAATTAGGATATTACTTGCATATGCATGTGCACATGACTTTAAACTATTTCAAATGGATGTCAAAAGTGCTTTTCTAAATGGTTTCACAAATAAGGAAGTGTATGTAGCGCAACCTCCCGGCTTTGCCGATTTTGAAAAACCTAATCATGTCTACAAACTTAAGAAAGCATTATACGGACTTAAGCAAGCACCAAAAGCTTGGTATGATCAACTTAATGAGCAGTGTATCACCAATCTAAGTATATCAAGGATATGCTTAAGAAATTTGGTCTTGAAGATTCTAAACCTATGAAAACACCAATGTCTTCCGAAACCAAACTCACTGATGCGCGTGCGTGTCGTTGCGGTTTAGCAGTATTAATGCCTACTCAAGTTTTAAATTTATATTTAACCGACTTATCAATAACACACACACTTAATGAGCAGTGTACCCGGTCAGTATGAATATAATGGTAAGTAGAGTGTCGATCACTAAGAGTGGAACGTATTATCTAGTTATTCTAATCAGTATTTTAATATCCTAAGTTAGCTATACAACCTAATCTAACGCAAGGGGGTTCAGCCTGAGAGACTGGCACGGTTTGGTTATAATTAAATTGAAAACTAAACTAATGAGCACGAATCAGCGATTAGCACACACGTACACAGATAGATACTCGAGACAATAAGAAGACCTGTCCTGATAATTAAGTAGCTTGTCACTTGTTTTATTGCTAGTTTTATATGAAGTGTATATAATTAAACCTTTCTCGTTGGCTCTAATCTTATCGGCGAGTAAACCCTTAATGATTACTTATGTCTATCATATTTATTCAAGCGTCTCTAATAAATAGGCGAGGAAGGGGCATGGCGACCCAAGCAAGACTCAGCTAGACACAGAGGTTATCAATGCACTAATAAAAGTCACCAAAGACATCAACATATAAACTTTAATTAATGGGAAAGCAATATTAAGGGGAGTGCATGATCTTCCGTAGTCACATGACACAAGCCCAACAATCCTGATGAATTAAAGTGTACTAAAACAATAAAACAAAACTACTTAATGAATTGAATACATGCAGGACCTTCTTACAGCTCTTGTATCTTTGTTTGAGGTGTGTCTTGTGCTGCTTGGTCGTCTGAATTCGGCTCTAGGGTTATGTCTAGGTCTTCGGTCTGAGAGAGCTAAGAGTCTCTAAAATTCGTCTGGCCTTGGGGTATTTATAGTTTCTGTCTCAGGGATAGATGCGGCGCATTGAGTTGATAGATGCGGCGCATTGACTTAACTTCGCGTGGGGTCCAAGATTAATATATTCTGGAATATTCGTACACCGTCTTCAGATGCGGCGTAACTTGATCTTTGTTTGCGGCGCATATACTTGGATTGTAACTTGTGAAATCTTGATAGTGATACGCCGTATGTTAGAAGTATAATGCGGCGTATCTGGAGTAGATCGAGCTTGATCTTCTTCTTTGACCAAAGTTTCATATGCGGCGCATGACAGAATTGCATGCGGCGCATTCTTCAAAGTCAGGCAATGGTCTTCGAATTCATCTAAGTGTGATATTGCGTCGTATCTGTTGAGTGAGATACGGCGCATCTTCTGGATTTCAGTAGACTTTTAACATCTTGCTTGTTTTGCTCCATAATTAGTCCGAAATTGCCAAGTTTCACATAATGCTTGTTTTTACCTGAGAATTACTAAAGTAAACATTAATGTATCGATTCTCATAGATTATATAATAAAACAAGTCAAATAAACAGGATAAATGATGATAATAAAATGTACTTATTTGAGTTCATCACTCACCAAGGATGACGAAAGTGAATCCGTAGATAGCACTAAATATAGAGGGATGATTGGTAGCTTACTCTACCTAACGGCTAGTAGACCGGATATTATGTTTAGTGTTTGTCTATGTGCACGCTTTCAAGAAGATCCCAAAACATCCCATCTTGAAGCCGTTAAACGGATATTTAGGTACATAAAAGGCACTACACATCTAGGATTATGGTATCCCAAAGGGACTAGAATGGAAACCATAGTGTATGCTGACTCAGACCATGCTGGTGATTATGTTGATAGGAAAAGTACAAGCGGTATTTGTACTTTTGTAGGACATTGTCTCACCTCATGGTTTGCTAAGAAACAAACAGCCCTCGCCATATCAACAACTGAAGCCGAGTACGTGTCAGCAGGAAAAGCTTGCCAACAAGTACTGTGGATGAAACAAGCTCCCGTCAACTATGGAATTATACTCAACGACATTCCCATTCTTTGTGACAACAAATGAGCTATCGATCTTAGCAAAAATCCAGTTCAACATGCTAGAACCAAACACATAGAAATGCGTCACCACTTCCTACGTGACAATGTTCAAAAGGGAAACATCTCAATTGAGAAAGTTTCCTCAGAGGACAACATTATTGATATCCTCACAAAACCTCTCAAAAGAGAACCTTTCAACTATCTTAGACTTGGTTTAGGATTAATGGAACCTAGTAAGTAGATTAAACTTTAACTCGAACCTTAGATTAACTAAACACGGCAATAACCAAACCTGTGTTCTGATCCTGCGGATCCAAATGACAACAAGGGCGGATCCCTTGTCTTGGATCCGCCGGATCCGTCACTTGGTGAACAGGTTTTTATATATTAAATAAACTCCTGTACTATTCATCACACTTCCCAACACTCAAACACCTACTGGAATTCAACCCATAATTCACCAAACTCACAATTTAGGCCATCTTTCTCGACCAAATTGAGCTCTAAACATCACTGTAAGTATCCTTATCATGTATACATTTCTGATCTGAGTCTAGGATTTCTATTTCATGCACAAAACCAAAACTTGGGGTTTACGCATAATTCTTGAAAAATCATGAAGCATATTTACTAAATTGTATAAAAAATCATGTTTCTCATAGTTAAGAATTGCATCTTGTAGTACATTATCATTATTCATCAAAAACCCCATGAGAAATGTTTGCTAAAATCTTCTCACGACTAGGAAAAACGGTTTTTGAACATTGTTCATACAAATACAAAAACGTTATGTTTTAAACATCACTTGCATAATGTCTCTTGAATGCTAAAGGGAATACATAACTAATATGTATTTTCGGGTACATTCAAATGAAGCTACATTGAAGTAGGAGCATTTGGGTTATCTCTCGTTTTATCATAAAACTTGCATAAATAAAATTTTCATGCATCAAAAGGAGTCGAGATAACAGTACCTCCACATTGTCCCCATGTATGCACACACTAGGCATTTATACGTATTTTCGATAATTTCAACTAAACTATATAACTTTTTGTGTCTAGGATAACTATGCCTCCCGCAACCAATTATGATCACAAAAAGACCATCGATTACCTTCCCAAACACCACAAAACCAAGGGTCTCACTGAAGCTCAAGTAAATATTTTTAAAACACTAGAAAAATGATATGTCCATGAGGGTAGGGTTGAAGACCCCTCATTCTATGAAGGTACCATTCTCCGCGAGCAATTAGCCACGATTCATTTCGATAGTCTTCTAGACATTGATGAGCCCATCATCCCTAGGTTCATTCTCGAGTTCTATGCTTATATAGGACTTAGTTCTAATGATTATGGATACAGGTATATTTACTTCAGAGTCAACGGGTTTCAATTTAATATTCCTTTAGATCAATTTGGAGATGTCTTAGGAGTTCCAAATCAAGGAACTTGTTTCTATTCTGACAAGTGGTCGTTAACCATTCTAGAGTCTAACCTTGATCGCACGGCACCATATGCCACACCATTGATTGCAAAAGAAACCATTCGTGAGCATCTCTTTTTACCGAGGAATAACCAAACTAGGATATATCGAGGTCGTCAAGTAGATAGAGACCCATTTTCCATGGAACTTGTAGGTCCACCGATTATGGATCCAAGTAGCCTTTGTTACTTGTTAGACAACTTGAATAAATCCAAATTGATCTAGATAAGAAACTCTAACAGATTGTTTATTGCTAATGCGGAATCTTAACAATAACAACAAAGAACACAAGATAACTAACTTCGTATTACTATTAGCTTTCACAATTTCGTACGTCCAAACTAATAACCCATAGGGTTCCTTTTATACACCAAGGAAACCCTAGATACAAAACGTGTAGAAGGATAGAGATATCTTCTATTAAGATAACTATATTCATCCGTATCCTTTCCTAACTTATAGCTAACTAACTTTACTATAATTAATAAACAGACTTAACTAATACAATCAACCAGACTTAACTATTCTATTTTGTCTACCAGACTTAACATTGAACTGGAAGACTTAACAATGACTAGACTTAACTTCGTACTCCAGCAGACTTAAGTCTGTTCTTCATATTTAAATCTTCTCTTGTGATAATTCCTAACAGAACTTAATGAACTTAAGCCTCAATTTAAAAAGCTTGAGGAAGTTTTAAGGGCAAATGTCATTAGCACAGTAGGAAATAGAGATCAAATCAATGCTAGCCTTTGCTACATGATGTATTGTGTATCAAACCATCAACCGTTCAACCTTGCATATTATATCGCCAAGCGAATGGTGGATATTCTGGTTTAAGGTACCACTGCACTGCCCTATGGGATGCTTTTGACCCGTCTCTACAAAGCTTTTGCACCCATTCCTAGAAATGATTTAGGATTTTTTCCCTACTACAATGCGATTCCACACACCTTTGTTCCTTTAAGTGATCATAGGGTAGCGGTTGCAAAAGGCAAACATCCTCATCCTCCTACATCATCATCATCATCAATGAGCGAAGATGATGGTTTGCCCAACTCTAGGATCTCTCCACCGAAATACTTAAGTCAACTTCCACCAATCCCTAATGAATCGGCGGAATTTCGGCAAACCAAAGGAATGGTGAAGAATTTGGGCCGTTGGATCATGAAACTTCACAAGGGTTACAAGAAATTGAGCAAGAAGTTAAAGTGAGAGGAGTGTTTGGCATTAGACGTTTTTAGACAATGATGTGTTGAACATGTATGTTTCTCTAGACATTATGTTAGTACTTGACATGTGTATGAACTAACTCAATATTGCAGGTCGATAACACATGTTGTTATCAATTTGCCGAGATTAAGCCCCCGTTTGGCTTAACTCCCTTTATGGTAAGATTCTATGATCGGATTAATTTATGTGCAAACGTGTGTTAGAATCTATATATTTAGTATATTTGTATCATATATTAGCTATTACATATGTTTTAGGAGATTTTTTGGGTTTTGACCAAGAAACGCGAAATTTGACATTCATTCTGTTAAGAATCTGACCTTCAATAAGGCGGATTTGGTAGATCCCAGTTTTTGGATCCGCCTAGTGTATCTCTTGGATCCACCAATCCTGAACCCGCGGATTCCACGGCTCCCAAATTTTGGATCCGTATTTGTTGTCGATTGGATCCGCGGGTATCAACAATACCATTTTCCAAAATTCCTGACTAATCCCGAAAGTTAGCTTTTGGATTATAGCTTTTAGAATATTCTTTACTGATAATTAGACTCTTTAGAATGCTTTAGAAAACTCTTAGAACCTTAAGAAATCAATTTCTCACCAAAATTTGAATTTTCAAATTTTTCTAGTGAGTTACCTTTCTAATACAAGCAATGAACCCTTTTCTGGGATCCGTCAAATCCGTGGGAACATCATATCAACCGATTTTCCACTTAGTCTTTGCATTAACTGCAAATCTTCTGCAATTCACTCAACTTGAGCTCTATGGTTTGACTTAAATGATGTGACTAGCACAAATTTCTTTTCCAAATCATTAGGAACCAACATTCTCCATTGGATTTATATCAAATCCAAACACAACTTTCAAAAATCTTACTGTTTATAAATTAGGATGATCAGGATGATCAAAACTCACTCACTCACCATCTTCTCTACATATCTGCTGTACATTCTAGCTACACTATTAATCTTAACCATGACAAAATCGAGTAACTCATCCACTAGCAAACCCCCAAAAAGAACTTCTCGTATTAGTGTTAAGCCTTGTTGCTTCATAAATTTAGCTAACTCATCAGAGGAGGAATCATCCCCTCTTAATATCTCTTCACCAATCGTAAATGAGAATTTTCTCAATCTTGCTAATCCAACACCATCTCACACCACTATCTTCACACCACCACCAACAATCACACCTGTTGCTACAACTCCACCTCCTGCTCCAACTCAACCTAGTAAATCACCTTAACCACCAAAGTCACCACAACTTCATCCTCTAGAATTATTTAGGACTCCACCTACATCACCACATTCATATCTTCATGACTTGGGAGACCTTCCACCAAGGTCAACCAATCCTCCACCCATGACCTTTGAAGGTCAAGAACCAATGCTTTTTCATCCGCTTTATCAGGATATCCACGGTCCTTTATACCGTGATGCACCACCACCTCAACCTCAAACACAACCTCTCTCACCCACATCCACACTAATTGCCATTGATGAGGCAATGTGGATAAATGAGCCACAAACCCAAGAAGAGATCAACGAGGAACTCGCCCGCCTCTATGCTCTCTCTAATATGGTGGATTCCCGCCTTGATGAAGCAATGGATCTCCAAACCATCTTGATGAACTCCATCCCAACTCCACCATCATCTCACCAACAACCACCACCACCATCAAGAAACCAATCGCCACCACCACAAAACAATGAGCCTACCCTTCCTCCCGGTTTTCCAAGACATGATTGCTCTCATTGCGAGAGGACCGCTCATTTGGCCCAAAGGACCAACATTTTGGTCCATGAGCTCCAAAATGAAATGAGGTTCATCTTGAACCACATTCTCGAGCGTCTCAATGCAATCTCTCATCCTCTAAAATAGGAGTTGTTGGGAATTAAATATTCAAGAAGTTTAATATCGGGTTCTATTCAAAGAAATACTCTAAGTATGATCCTGCTGCTAGAGCATTTGGTTCCTGCTGCTAGTGTTTGATTCTACTGCCAGCGTTAAACATTCTACTGCTAGGCTTAACATTCTACTGCTGAAGGGTTCTGCTGCTGGTAAAGTTCTTTCTGCTGCTGAGTGGATAAGTATGAAAAGATATTATGTGTATTTAAGTCAACAATATACGGTAGATAATATCTTACCCCATGTGATCAGTCATAATGTTATATTCACAGAATAAGTTGTAAACATAGATACAAGTTGTATCTTAATGACTGATACGCTCAAATCAATGTCGTTATTTATTTCCAAAGAATACAGCGGAAGTTGTATTCCCGGGTCGTTATCCCCAACGAAGGCGTGAATGGAATTCGTGTTCTCGAATCGTGCAATGTGTTTGAATGGTGAGAATAAAGGGATTTTGGGTTTCTAAGCTAAGATAAGTGAACATGAATTAAAAATTTGAACTTTATAACTTAAAAACATAAAACTAAGAATTTTATAAAAGAAAGCTATATGAAAAGTTGATTATAGAAGGTAAAAATAGTGATTAAGCGAGTAAAAAGTGATTAACTATAACATTAAAATAAAAGCTTGAGATTAATGAAACATACACATAAACTAATAATGATTAAAATCTTATATAAACAAAAATTTATAACAAAGTGTAAAGATTAAAACTAAATTACACTAAAAAAATGAAATACTATGCGGCTACTACCTACTGCTCTACTTGTTGATTTGGGACTCAATGCTAATCTAACAACTAAATATTCAACCTAAATCTATATCAGCCATTTTCTATAATAACAAAGTAGCAAATAAAATTCATGGTAAAAAGAAAAAAAGAACTACCGGGTCAACTAGTCATCACTGGCATTGATATCTACTACTCGTACTATTAAGTAAAGCAAACTGAGAATACTAAGAACATGCTAAAAAAAACATAATTACTAGGTTCCATGAACTAAGTAAACCAAGAAAACACTAATCACTAAACTTGATACTAACAAACACGTACACCCAATGATCTAAAAACAACAATTTACTACTTAAGGAAAAAAAATTATAATAATAACTAAACTACATTATAAAAAAAAAACATATAAGCCCATATCATAACTGAAGTTAAACAAAAGAATATAACATACATTTATCAACTTTAAATCTAGATTGAAAAAGCCTTAAACAGCCAACATAAAACAGGCAACAAGAACAAAGTTTTAACACTCCACAAACTTTAATACTATGCTAAGCAGAACAAAAATCATACCAAGAGCAGTAATAAGCGAATTTTACCCGTTTGACTCAAAAAGTCAAACACACCTTCATAACTCAAACAAAAATCAGCCTAGTACATCGTAACATCATAAAAATTAAACGAAGAACATTATAAGCAAATAAACATTATAAGCTACTAATACCATCGTAAGCAAATAAACACCGATTTCGAACATCATAAGCAGCAAAATAAAATAATTAGAAAAATAAATAACCGAATAAAAATAGACTTAAATTAAAACAAGAATAAATTACAACTAAAAAATTACAAAGTACCTTCGAAAAAAAAGCTAAAATTAACCTTCGATTACAACTAAATTAAAAATAAATTACATAAAAAAAAATGACATACCGAGACATAGCTAAAAATAAAACCTACTTTTTAAAAAAAACTAATCGACTATTTATACAAAAAAAAAAAAGAAGAAAAAATAATAATAAAAAAGAATAATCTGCATCTTCTTTCTTCTTTTTCCCTTGACACCATTGGATTTTCTTGATCTTCACATCTTTTACTCTAAACCGTTGGATTGGTTCTAGCCTCGGATTGCTGAGGTGGAGGGGATACCCGTGAGGCTTCTTGGACCGAGGTGGAAGAGGTGATGGTGATGGGAGAGGGATTTGGGGAAGAGGGATTTGGCTGCTTAGGGTTCTTAGGATTGTGATTTTGACCGAATGGAAAAGGGGTTTGACCAAAGTGATACCCGGTGTTTAGTTATAGCGTGGGATGGGTCGGGTTTGGTTTTTTAGGTGGGATGGCTTGGGCCGGTTGTGGGCTGTGTTTAGTTTAGCAAAGGGTTTTGGGCTTGCGATGGGTTAAAGGGTGTAGCGGGATTATAGTTTTGGGTAAGGGTAGTGTTTTTGTGTAGTTTAAGTGGGTTGTGGTGTTTAAGTGAAGTGTGGATTTATCATCTCTTTTGGATCCGGCTTGCCAATTTTGTAAAGTTAATCCGAGGACATATTTTGCCAACAAGTAATAATCCAAGGAGCAAAAATTTATTTTTTATTATTATTATTTTTTTTTTTTTAAGCTTGAGGGACTAGACTTGCCATTTATGCAAATTTTGTTTGTTTTTCAATAGTTTTCAATCATTTTGCATATGGAATACACAAAAACACATTTCAAAGATATTTTTAACATTATGTGATCGTTTTAAAGTGTTTTTGGTTGTTTTGACTCGAAAATTGGACGAAAAGATATGTGTAAAACGACACATATCAAATCCCCCACACTGAGCAATTGCTAGTCCCTAGCAATTTTTTATTAAAAGTTAATGGATTTTAAAATCTCTTTACCAGAAGCCATTACTCCTGGAGTAGCCATTGTTTCAGTGTGTGAGACCTTGGTACAATGATAACCAAATGATTTTGAGCAAATCACCAGCTGCCAACGGATTTGGTTCGTCTTTACCAGAAGCCGTTTGCTTCTGGACTAGCCAACTCTTAGATAAAACAACTTATTATCTTTGGTGAGCTGATGACCAATTATGGTTTTCCAACTGCCTTTACCACAAGCCATAATCTTGCGGGCTAGCCAACTTTTCATCTTTTTAGGATATGGTGAGTCGAATACCATACAATTTTGGGCAAATTGTAAGCCATAAACGGATTTGATATATCTTTACCAAGAACCGTTTGCTCTTGGATTAGCCAATCCTTTTGTGTGTTAGACATGGTGGACTGATAACCATTTGTTGTGTAAGTGCAAAACACTTACACCAAAAAAAAAAATTTTTGGCCAAAAACGGGGGAATTAGATGGTATATATACGTAATTAAATTCGTGAGAATTCCCCCCACACTAGAAATGAATATTGCCCTCATTATTCAAAGTACCGGCTGTTATGCCGAAACTGAGAACGTAAAAGGGAAATATTACGGGCCATTTATTTTATTTTTGTGGTTTTTTTTTTTTTTTTTTTTTTTTTTTTTTTTTTTGAAATTTATATACAACAGCGGGGGGCATCTCCCCCACACTAGGGTGGTAGAAAGTAGAAAGAAGACAGAAATATGGGTGAAAACCCATATGGTGTGCTTGAGTTTTTGATCACCGAGTCACTAGCTTGACTCGACCCCGCATTCATTGGTTCTTGGGGAAGCAAGTGGAAAAGAAAATCTCCATCGGACTTTCATTCAAAATGTTTGGATAAACATTGAAGTACATGAAAGTTCCACTCCGATGAGATACATCCGGCACCAACGAATGATAAATGGAGATGCCGGGGTCAAAAACTTTGTCCTCATTTCCAAACGAGAGAATGAGAGGACAAGCTACCTTATAGGAAGAAAAAGGTAGAAAGACTCGAACGACATATGTGAAATCAACATAATGGCGATCCACAGAAGGAACTATCACATATGTCGGAGAAAGAACGTCGGGATTGACATTTGAGGTCACATCATCAAGATTATGACTGATAAAGTCCTTGACCTCATCGTTCTCTAACTCTTCATCAAAGAGAGGATTATTGCTAGAAAAGTACTCGTCATCAAATTCAAAAAGAGAATTTGAATAGACTTCGAGACTTTCATTTGAAACGTCCTCATCAGAAAGTGATTCGTCATCACTGGAGGAGAAATCATCATTTGAATTGAAGAGGGGGTTAGAAAACGTCCCGAAAAAATCATCAGTAGTGTCAAGAGGATGATCACTACAGATAGATGAATCACATTCATCATCCGATATATCCTCAAACTCTCTTGGGATTGGGATAAGGATCTCAGCACTAGACTTTATGAATTCGTCCGATTCCTTTTCAGGAACAGTGCTAAGATGCTCATCCCCCATAGTAGGAGAGTCATCAGGGTTCATAGATGGAAAGAATGATGTGATTGCAATAGACTGAGGGAGTTGAGAAATAATTTCACGAAAAGGAATAACACTCTCCTCGTCGTCCTCCTCATCATTATTGCTAGCATAAATGGCTTTTATACGTTCCATTTGCTCTTCTGCTAGCAATTCTGCAATACTTTTGTCCTCCTGCCTTTTCTGGACAGGTGTGATTGCAGGTGAAGAATTCTCATAATATTCCTTTATTTGAATGGTATCCTCATCATCTTCATCGAGAATCGCAGCCTTAAGAAATTTGGCACGCGTTTCCGCTGCTCGTTCTTCGGCTAACAATTCTGCTATAGATTTTTCATGAATGATGGAATACTGTGGGGGTTGGACATTGTCAAAACCGGGAGTATTGTACCAAGGATTAGGTTCTTGATCCCACGGTTGACATTGATAATCGTCATGAGGACCCCCACACTTCGCACAAGGACTATTCAGAGCATTTTGGAACGATGTATCATCGAAGTTTTGATAACACAGTTCTTGCTCAAATGAATTCTGAGGAAGGTACCTGAAATCGTTTTGAAAATTTGAATAAGTGAATGTATTTTCGATTTCAGAAGTGGAACACATGCAAAGTCCGTGAGTAAACTCACATCCTTTGCAAAAACATCGTTCACAAAGTGAATTGTCTCCCAACGAATCTCCACATACACAGCAATTTTGCTGTTTGAGTGAAGATGGATGGGGTTGTGGAGGGTGTTCGGAAAAACTTTGAGAATTATTGATGGAATTAAGCTCTCTTTTGAGGGCTACTTCACACCAATAACAAGATCCTCTTGGGTTGTGATTTCCACACCGCTCACACGCACACTTTGAACAACGAACATTGTCAATCAACGGGCTTTTACAATCAAAACAGTGATAGCCCGGTGACGACATAAGAATTAAACATTAATGAGGGTTAAGAAGATAGAATCAAACGGTTTAAGAGGATGAGAAAAAGAATTAAACGGATAAGATGGATAAGAAGAATATTTTTGGATTTTTAAAAACATGTGAAAAATACATAGAGAAAAATAAATTTTGAAATAAAAATCTTTTTGGGTT
The DNA here is from genome assembly GCA_021014915.2 of Artemisia tridentata subsp. tridentata. Taxonomy (NCBI): domain Eukaryota; kingdom Viridiplantae; phylum Streptophyta; class Magnoliopsida; order Asterales; family Asteraceae; genus Artemisia; species Artemisia tridentata. Next base: position 221,480,356 of record CP139501.1, on the reverse strand, counting down.
TTTTATAAGAAAATATTTACGAAGAAAACGATAACTTCACGAGGAAGGATCTTCAAGACACGCATCGAACAAACGAGAATCGAAAATTCGCTTCAACCTTCCCCGGCAGCGGCGCCAAAATTTGATCGGTTAAAATCAATGTCGTTATTTATTTCCAAAGAATACAGCGGAAGTTGTATTCCCGGGTCGTTATCCCCAACGAAGGCGTGAATGGAATTCGTGTTCTCGAATCGTGCAATGTGTTTGAATGGTGAGAATAAAGGGATTTTGGGTTTCTAAGCTAAGATAAGTGAACATGAATTAAAAATTTGAACTTTATAACTTAAAAACATAAAACTAAGAATTTTATAAAAGAAAGCTATATGAAAAGTTGATTATAGAAGGTAAAAATAGTGATTAAGCGAGTAAAAAGTGATTAACTATAACATTAAAATAAAAGCTTGAGATTAATGAAACATACACATAAACTAATAATGATTAAAATCTTATATAAACAAAAATTTATAACAAAGTGTAAAGATTAAAACTAAATTACACTAAAAAAATGAAATACTATGCGGCTACTACCTACTGCTCTACTTGTTGATTTGGGACTCAATGCTAATCTAACAACTAAATATTCAACCTAAATCTATATCAGCCATTTTCTATAATAACAAAGTAGCAAATAAAATTCATGGTAAAAAGAAAAAAAGAAACTACCGGGTCAACTAGTCATCACTGGCATTGATATCTACTACTCGTACTATTAAGTAAAGCAAACTGAGAATACTAAGAACATGCTAAAAAAAACATAATTACTAGGTTCCATGAACTAAGTAAACCAAGAAAACACTAATCACTAAACTTGATACTAACAAACACGTACACCCAATGATCTAAAAACAACAATTTACTACTTAAGGAAAAAAAATTATAATAATAACTAAACTACATTATAAAAAAAAAACATATAAGCCCATATCATAACTGAAGTTAAACAAAAGAATATAACATACATTTATCAACTTTAAATCTAGATTGAAAAAGCCTTAAACAGCCAACATAAAACAGGCAACAAGAACAAAGTTTTAACACTCCACAAACTTTAATACTATGCTAAGCAGAACAAAAATCATACCAAGAGCAGTAATAAGCGAATTTTACCCGTTTGACTCAAAAAGTCAAACACACCTTCATAACTCAAACAAAAATCAGCCTAGTACATCGTAACATCATAAAAATTAAACGAAGAACATTATAAGCAAATAAACATTATAAGCTACTAATACCATCGTAAGCAAATAAACACCGATTTCGAACATCATAAGCAGCAAAATAAAATAATTAGAAAAATAAATAACCGAATAAAAATAGACTTAAATTAAAACAAGAATAAATTACAACTAAAAAATTACAAAGTACCTTCGAAAAAAAAGCTAAAATTAACCTTCGATTACAACTAAATTAAAAATAAATTACATAAAAAAAAAGACATACCGAGACATAGCTAAAAATAAAACCTACTTTTTAAAAAAAACTAATCGACTATTTATACAAAAAAAAAAGAAGAAAAAATAATAATAAAAAAGAATAATCTGCATCTTCTTTCTTCTTTTTCCCTTGACACCATTGGATTTTCTTGATCTTCACATCTTTTACTCTAAACCGTTGGATTGGTTCTAGCCTCGGATTGCTGAGGTGGAGGGGATACCCGTGAGGCTTCTTGGACCGAGGTGGAAGAGGTGATGGTGATGGGAGAGGGATTTGGGGAAGAGGGATTTGGCTGCTTAGGGTTCTTAGGATTGTGATTTTGACCGAATGGAAAAGGGGTTTGACCAAAGTGATACCCGGTGTTTAGTTATAGCGTGGGATGGGTCGGGTTTGGTTTTTTAGGTGGGATGGCTTGGGCCGGTTGTGGGCTGTGTTTAGTTTAGCAAAGGGTTTTGGGCTTGCGATGGGTTAAAGGGTGTAGCGGGATTATAGTTTTGGGTAAGGGTAGTGTTTTTGTGTAGTTTAAGTGGGTTGTGGTGTTTAAGTGAAGTGTGGATTTATCATCTCTTTTGGATCCGGCTTGCCAATTTTGTAAAGTTAATCCGAGGACATATTTTGCCAACAAGTAATAATCCAAGGAGCAAAAATTTATTTTTTATTATTATTTTTTTTTTTTTTAAGCTTGAGGGACTAGACTTGCCATTTATGCAAATTTTGTTTGTTTTTCAATAGTTTTCAATCATTTTGCATATGGAATACACAAAAACACATTTCAAAGATATTTTTAACATTATGTGATCGTTTTAAAGTGTTTTTGGTTGTTTTGACTCGAAAATTGGACGAAAAGATATGTGTAAAACGACACATATCTTAATGACTGACACTCTCAAAGCAAGTGTTTGACTAGACTTAACAATATTGTAAAAGATCTTTCTTATGATACAAAAGATAGATCTTAGACTAGTGATATACACACACGAATAGACAAGTGAAAAACATAATAACTCAAAAGAACATAGAACAAATATCACAAGTCGTAGAAAACATAAGATTCAAGGTTTTTGTAACCCTAGTGATATTGAAGATCACTCGTATTATCTTAAATAATATTTAATCGTTTGGTGATAACATTGCATGTTCTTTGTTCTACATACAGAAGCATAACTGTTCCATTTCCATAACACAAATAACCTTCTAAGTGTGATTGAGTAAATTCCGCGTACTTGATCATATTAACTCAACTTATCACATATACAAAGAACGAAGGTTTAACCACCTTATCAGTGTATTGATCAACCTCATCAATTGGTATCAAAGCATCAGTTTGATATAGTTGATTTAGAAGAAGAAATGGACGTTGAATCTATTTAGACCAATGTTGCTGCTAAAATACCCATGCTCAAACAGAATGAGTTTGAGATGTGGAGGCTAAGGATAGAACAATATTTCCAAGTGCAAGACTATGCACTTTGGGAAATTATTGAAGATGGAGACTCTTTCAAGCCTACCACCACTACATCAACTGTTGACGGCAAAGTACTGACAACTCTGCAGATGAAGCCAAAATCTGCAGAAGAAAGAATACTGAGGAAAAATGACTTAAAGGCAAGAAGCATGCTGATGATGACCATTCCCAATGATCAACTTCTAAACTTCAGCAAGTTCAAAGATGTCAAGTCATTATTTGAAGCTATTATTGCTAGATATGGTGGAAATGAAGCCACCAATAAAACCCACAAGACACTGCTCAAGCAGCAGTTTGAAAACTTCTCCTCTACATACAATGAATCTCTTGACCATATGTTTAATAGGCTTCAGAACATTGTGAGCCAACTTGCTATTCTTGGGGTTGAAATACCTCAAGAAGATTTGAACTCAAAATTTCTGAGAAGCCTACCAGAAGAGTGGGCTATGCATGTTGTTGTCTGGAAGAATAAGCCAGACCTTGATAAAATGGAACTGATTGATTTGTATAGCAACTTTAAGATTGTGGAGCAAGATTTGAAGAAGAATGGAGGTACTAGTTCTAATACTGGGAACATGGCATTTATGTCAACTCCTAGTACCTCAAAATCAAGTGAAGAGGTGAAAGTTGTTGATGGTGTTGGTGCTGCTAGTTCACCAAGCAGTATGATGCTGCTGGTTTTGATAAGTCAAAGATAGAGTGCTATAACTGCCACATGATGGGTCATTTCTCAAGAGAGTGCAGAAGACCAAGGCAGCAAGATAGCAAGAACAAAGGTTTTGGAAGCACATCCAAAACAAGGGAGGTTTCTGAGCCAAACTCAAAGGCTATGGTAGCCATTGATGGGCTAGGTTTTGATTGGAGTTTCATGGCTGATGAAGAAGAAGATTCTTCACAAATGGGACTCATGGCTTTTTCTACTTCTGAGGTACAATCTCATAAAGCTTGTTCAAATGATTGTACTGCTCTTAAAGAATTACACACTTTAATCAAACATTATGATGACCAAAAGAAATAGCTAAGCAGAACTTTTCAATAGTTAGTAGATTATAAGTGTGGATTAGCATCAACAAAAAAGCAGATCTTATACTACAAAGAAAATGAACTTGTTTTTTCTGATGACAAAGCTCTTCTAAGACAGGACATATTCTTTAAAGATGCTAAAATTAAGCTTTTGAGAGAGGCTTTTGATAGGGTCAAAAAGGAAAATGGAAACATTCACTTGACTACACAGACACTAGAACATGCTTCTAGAGGTGTGACCAACATGATAGAATGTCAAGTGATTAATAGAGCTAAGTCAGGAGTAGGATATAAGAGTGTCCCACCTCCATACAGAGGTATCCCTAAACCCCCAGGGATTGACCTAGAAAATTCAGGTATCCCTGAATTTCAACAACTTGAGCTACAATATGGTGTACAACCAAAGATCAAGCTAGTTGTTGATGAATCTAAGAAAGTAAGTGAAAGTTTAAGTAAAACTTTACTTCCTGAGGACAAGGTGTCCTCTGATAGAAGATCAGATAGTGTAGTCATTGAAGACTGGGTATCTGATGATAAAGAAGATGAACAGGTTATGTCTAAACCTGAAGTAGTTAAGAAAGCAAGAACAAGGGTTCCTAAAGTGATCAAAAAGGATACTGTTAAGCCTAGTTCAAACATTAAACATGTTAGGTGATGCGTGGTTTTGCAACCTTACAACAGGTTTTACCTCTCGAGGGATCTCAAGAGGCTTACAACCCCACCAGGCAGTGTACCTGACCGATGTAGTATAGTGTAGTGGTAAGTACGGGGGATTGATCGTTCTCCACAGGGAATAGTGTTCCTTAGGTATGAAAAATTACTCTAATAGGTCTAAGGGTGAGAGAAGATTCTTTTTATGTTTTTATATTTTTATGAAAGCAAGTAAAATCTCGGGTTTGAAAGAGTGGGCGGAATTAGTTGCTAGTCAACTAACCCAAATTACTACGAATGCAAATAAAATAAAATAACAAAAATGAAAATGTTGGTGAAAACTTATGTGGAGGGAAATGTGTTTACTTAGATTTCCTTACTCCCTAACTATCTTTTACCGGTTGATTAGTGTGTATTAGTCGCGTGGATGACGGGTGTATTCCTTAATACCATTCGTGGGGTAGCGTACGTACTTCCCCAACTCTACAAGCTCCTACTTCACTCCTATGTCGAGCCGGCTAGGAAGCTCCTAACATGGGATCACTAGAATTCGCTTGTGCATTAAATACAACCATAAAAACCTTTAGTACGCATTGGTTCATGTTTCTTAAGACGTTCAAGCAAGTTACCGAATAGGAAGTTAGCCAGTTTTCTTAAGCCTAACATAGATGAACAATCATCCAATACAACTAACAACACACTAATAACCAATAATCAATAGCTAGGTTTCATTAGATCTAAGCAAACACAAGATAAATCTAGCCTAACATGTTAAACAAAAGACAAGAATAAGATAGAATCAAACAACACATAGACATATTGAATGATTAATTGATAACTTATCTTCAATGTAACATGGAAGATCTCAAGGCAAAAAGCCTTGAAAGAGCTGCCAAATTCGTCCTAGGGTTTTCACACACAAAGTTCCCCAATAAGTTCCACACTAATGACAAAGAATTGCAAAACTATATATAGATTTTTGGATCTGACGGCGTCACGTTATGGAGTGTGACGCCGTCACCTCGCCGCTTTTAGGGTTCTCGGATGACCTTCTTGACGCCGTCCCTCTTTAGCTCTCCAAAATCCGTTCTGGCTTATCAAGGCTTGACGCCGTCAGACTATGAACGTGACGCCGTCCCTCTTTGAATTATAACGTGACGACCTTGATCAGATTAAAGCGTGACGCCGTCAAAATTTCCATGCAATTTCTCTGGCTTATCATGAGTAAATTTCACATCCACCACTTTTGCCAAGCCATGACGCCGTCCAGGGTTAATTCTGACGCCGTCAAAGGTAACTTCCAGCAAGATTTTGAGACTTTGTCGTTTTCTTCACTTTTATGCTCCAAAAACGTCCAAAATGCTTCCTTTTCCAGATTTCTTCTCAAAAGTACCTAAAATGACAAAAGGAACTATTTAGGGCAATATTTGATCAAATAAATACGATTTAGGGCTTAAATGACCCCTTAAAAGCGGTACACTTTTCGCTTCATCAAATACCCTTACACTTGAGATTTGCTTGTCCTCAAGCAAATGCGCTTTTATTCTAATCAAAATACAAGTTAGGGGTCAGTTAATGCTAACATAAAAGTAATTACAACAAATAATCGTTCCACTTTAATCATAATAAGCACGGAGATTACAAACTAGCACCTCACAAGTAGTGTTTAGATACTCACATCTCTCAAGTGTCATCAAAATAAATCTCATAAATGAAAACGGATAATATCTCTCACTACCTGTCATAGCAAATAGATTACCATAGGCTTGGGAAAGGATCGAAAACCTCCTCCACTAGGCGTAAGCACCTAAGATAAACTATCAAAGAGGGCTTTTAAATGGGTTATAACGTTAGGTGTAGGGAAAAGGAAAACACGGTTTTGTTGGATAAAGGATATTTTACTGGTGGCGAGTTAAAGATCTTGATCAATTACATGTACTATACAATGTTGCTAAGCCAAGACTCGACTCAATCTTAAGCTAAAAACAAAATAACAAAAACATAAAATAAACATAAAATGAAACGGGATGGTAGTCCGTTTTTTTTTTTTTTTTTTTTTTTTTTTTTTTTTTTTTTTTTTTTTTTTTTTTTTGCATACACTTTTGCCCTACCATCCAAAATAATACATCATAGGGGCATTGCATCCCCTTACACTTGAACTTTTACATAACTTTACAAATAACTATTCTAATGACTCGAATTAAGATAATCAAAACACTTGGAGTACTTTTAAAATATTTAGCACATATGGGGGTAATAAATGATGTTCTTCCCCATTACTCCATTACACTAGTACTTTACCCATGAGTCCCAATCGTCCCAAAACAATATGTACAAGGATATGACTCGACTTAGCAACCATGTAATCAATTAGATAATTAACTTGGGTTTAAACAAATGTTGTAACAATAATGCACTAAAGATGAGTGCACACACGGTAGGCTAAGGCGATTTGGGTGTACATTTTAGTGGGGTGTAACAAATTCTTCCTTTAAGTAAAATGCTTAAAGGTCGAAACAAAAAGATAGGCTCTGAAGGGTGTACTTGGGGTATCGTGTACTAAAAATGAGTACAACGCAAAGGGTGTGGGAGAATTACTTGACCAATGTAGCCAATGTAATTATAACAAAAACACAGGTGTAAAACAATGGGTGAATCCTAATGCCTCTTATCATGTAGTAAATCTAACTACACGAATGTAGTCTCACTTGTGGCCTCGGAATGGTCCTAACGCAAGTTCTAGAATCTAAGTGCTACCGGTACACACATCATAGCATAAATGCTTTTCCTACCAATTCTAGGGGCGAACCTCACATATTTGGGGTGGAAAATTTTTTTTAGTGGTACGGTTTTTGTGCTAGTTATATAACTCCGATCCGTGAGACGCTCATTAAGACCAAAGTTTCACTCCTAAATGTTGTAAAAAAAAATTTAAATTTGGCACTAAAATTACCCTAACAGGTATTTATCTCAGTTTTATTACACATCTACTATTAAACAAACAAAAATCAAGCGTAAGAGCATTCTCTAATCGTACTTTTACCCCCCCTTACACTTAAGATGAACATTGTCCCCAATGTTCAAATAACAAGATGTAAAAGCATAAAGTAAAAGAATGAAATCAAATACTCCCCTGACTCGCTCGGTGGATAATGAAGTAACACGGTTAGATCTTCTTCCAAGGTAATGTTGAAGCTCCATGACTAATGCATCACCAAAAGCTTGATTCCACATACATTTCCTTGTCCAAAATAACCTGTTAAACCTGAGAAAACAAACACGAAAACCTGCTTAACATCGGCGGGATAAAATCTATATATAAGGATATAATGCTTGTGGGATGATAATTTTGCAGATTCCTGGAGATTATAAGTTAGAAATTTAATAAAAACTTTTTATGAAAACAAAACTTTCAAAAATTTTCAGAAAATTAAACCTGACGCCGTCAGGTTGTAATTCCTGACGCCGTCAGAAATGATCTGACAGAATTCTCATGTTACGTTTCCGGAAAAAATTTTGGAAAAACCTATACCTTACTTCCTGGAATTCCTGCAAAACATCATTATGACTCGATACAAGCATTTGACTCAAACAAATACTAATATGTATGTTCATTTAATATTATTACGATTCATGTTCATTTGTTCTAATAAACCGATTTAGATTTCCCTTACACTTATCTTTTGCAAAATACCTTTATATGTAGTTAAGACGAAGTTAAAAACAAAATAAAGCATTTTCACAAATTAGTTTTGAACATGAATCAATAATAATAAAAATTAAACACACATACGGAAACAAATAAAATCAAACAAGCAAATAAATAAACACACAAAGCAAATAAAGCAAGTAACGCTTGGGTTGCCTCCCAAGAAGCGCTTGTTTTTGTTCGAGTCATGAGCCTGACTCTACCCTTATTTAATGGATAAAGGAGAGGTTTTCCCTACACTTAGGATTAAGTGCGGGTGATAGTAGCGATACACACCAGCTCGGTAGGAGTATGCCACGTGAGGAAAGAGTGGTGGATGAATTATATGCTCAAAGGGGTGTGCTCCTTTCATCATAACCTTGCCTAGTTCACTTTGGTCAATGGGTGATTTTGAGTTTCCTCCTAAAAAGGGATCATCTTCTATCAACTTCGAGAGACTCCTAGTTGGGAATCCATCTTGACCTAATAAACCCGGTTTAAACCCATAATGTTTCTTGTGATCAATCATGAATGGGTGATGTAAGTATGTAAGGTCATGTTTCACTCCTATATTGGCTTCCTCTCTACAAGGCTTAGAGTCTACTACCTCCAACGTAAAACTACCCGGACTATATGGTTTGATGGGTGGATCAGGACTTTTTTCATTTCCTAAATTCACATCTAAAGATGGAAGATTAGGTAACGGTTTTGGTTGAGGCTCTGGTTCATCAAAACTAGGAACTTCCATAGAACTAAGAGTAAGGTTGTGATCACTATAAGCATTCAAACCTATATCCTCTAGTTGTGTTTGGTTCAAAGGTTCTACCTCCATCGGGGTTCCTATAGTCTCTTCTACATCTTCCGGGTAAGTAAAGGGCGGTGTGTATGCCTCAGACAATGGTGGGACTTGTGGGGTACTTGGTGGGCTTGGGTTCTCTACAATATCCTCCATCACATTAAGATCACCAATGTGTTCATCTTGTATTATGGTAGGGCCTAACCATGACATGCACTTAGGTACCTCAACTCTACCCACCTCATTCCTAAACAAACCTTCCGATTGATTTATCCAAATACCAAATAGGTCTAAGCTTGCATTTTTTGGGTCACATGTTCCACTTCTTTTTTGGGCGAGAATCTCAAAGATTTCCCATGCCTCTTCATCACCATAATCCCACATTTTCCCATCTTCCATATTTTCAATCTCCTGCTGGGTTTGGCGGTCGATACGAGTGTAAAAGATTTGAAGTGGAAACAATAAGTCAAGACCATGATGAAAGACCTTTTTTAATAAGTATTTGAAACGAGTCCATGTATCGGAAAAAGATTCACCATTATGTCGACGGAAAATAAAGATGTCATTTTGGAGTGGAAGGGGTAGATTATGTAGTGGATTCACGTTCTCCATAATGGTGAACGGAAGAGTCAATGGAAATTTCTTTTACGAACAAAGACACAAAGAAAAAGATAGACTAAAGAAAATCCTAGAAAAATAAAATAAAAATCTCACTAGAAAGGAATCTAGTGAGTAGACCTATAAAATAAAAATTCAACCTAAACAATAACTATTCCCCGGCAGCGGCGCCAAAAACTTGATGCGTGGTTTTGCGACCTTACAACAGGTTTTACCTCTCGAGGGATCTCAAGAGGCTTACAACCCCACCAGGCAGTGTACCTGACCGATGTAGTATAGTGTAGTGGTAAGTACGGGGGATTGATCGTTCTCCACAGGGAATAGTGTTCGTTAGGTATGAAAAATTACTCTAATAGGTCTAAGGGTGAGAGAAGATTCTTTTTATGTTTTTATATTTTTATGAAAGCAAGTAAAATCTCGGGTTTGAAAGAGTGGGCGGAATTAGTTGCTAGTCAACTAACCCAAATTACTACGAATGCAAATAAAATAAAATAACAAAAATGAAAATGTTGGTGAAAACTTATGTGGAGGGAAATGTGTTTACTTAGATTTCCTTACTCCCTAACTATCTTTTACCGGTTGATTAGTGTGTATTAGTCGCGTGGATGACGGGTGTATTCCTTAATACCATTCGTGGGGTGGCGTACGTACTTCCCCAACTCTACAAGCTCCTACTTCACTCCTATGTCGAGCCGGCTAGGAAGCTCCTAACATGGGATCACTAGAATTCGCTTGTGCATTAAATACAACCATAAAAACCTTTAGTACGCATTGGTTCATGTTTCTTAAGACGTTCAAGCAAGTTACCGAATAGGAAGTTAGCCAGTTTTCTTAAGCCTAACATAGATGAACAATCATCCAATACAACTAACAACACACTAATAACCAATAATCAATAGCTAGGTTTCATTAGATCTAAGCAAACACAAGATAAATCTAGCCTAACATGTTAAACAAAAGACAAGAATAAGATAGAATCAAACAACACATAGACATATTGAATGATTAATTGATAACTTATCTTCAATGTAACATGGAAGATCTCAAGGCAAAAAGCCTTGAAAGAGCTGCCAAATTCGTCCTAGGGTTTTCACACACAAAGTTCCCCAATAAGTTCCACACTAATGACAAAGAATTGCAAAACTATATATAGATTTTTGGATCTGACGGCGTCACGTTATGGAGTGTGACGCCGTCACCTCGCCGCTTTTAGGGTTCTCGGATGACCTTCTTGACGCCGTCCCTCTTTAGCTCTCCAAAATCCGTTCTGGCTTATCAAGGCTTGACGCCGTCAGACTATGAACGTGACGCCGTCCCTCTTTGAATTATAACGTGACGACCTTGATCAGATTAAAGCGTGACGCCGTCAGAATTTCCATGCAATTTCTCTGGCTTATCATGAGTAAATTTCACATCCACCACTTTTGCCAAGCCATGACGCCGTCCAGGGTTAATTCTGACGCCGTCAAAGGTAACTTCCAGCAAGATTTTGAGACTTTGTCGTTTTCTTCACTTTTATGCTCCAAAAACGTCCAAAATGCTTCCTTTTCTAGATTTCTTCTCAAAAGTACCTAAAATGACAAAAGGAACGATTTAGGGCAATATTTGATCAAATAAATACGATTTAGGGCTTAAATGACCCCTTAAAAGCGGTACACTTTTTGCTTCATCATTAGGCAACCAGTTAAATATTGTGAACAATATAGATCCACTAGCAAGCCCAGAGGTAACCAAAAAAATTGGAATGGCCTCAAGTCTAACCAATTAGGTGATGACTTTTTCTTTTATAATAAAGCTTGTTACTCATGTGGTAGTTTTGATCATCTTGCAGCTTTCTGTAACAAATGGGTATCTGGGTATGAAAACAATATGGTGAATTTCAAAAGGCAAACTCCTCAAACTCACTTTCACTCTAAGTCTAAAAGAACAAAACCCATAGCAGTTACCAAAGCAGTTGTCAAAGCAGTTTTTGCTGCTAGACCATTCATGACTGTTAACCCAAGACCAAAAGTTAAAAATGCAAAATCTTTTTATACAAATGCATCAAAGACTGTTCAAAGGCCCATTCAAACAAAAGCAGTGGTCCCAAAACAAGTTTGGAAAATTAAGGGAACAATTACAAAGCTAGCAGTTTCTGCTGCTAAGCATGTAATTCATTCTGCTGCTAGGGAAAACAGGGCAAATGCTGTTAAGACCTCAGCATGTTGGATTCTTAAATCCAATGTTGAATCAACTGTACTTAAGAGATTAAATTTCATTGATGCAAGAGGCAAATCCAAGTCAGTAATGGCTTGGGTCCCCAAAAGAAACTGATACTTCTCATTACTGTGCAGGAACATTCAATTGATAAACAAGAGGATCAATGATACTCAGATAGTGGATGTTCTAGGCACATGACAGGAAACAAGTCTTATCTCTCAGATTTTCAATCAATAGATGGAGGCTATGTTACCTTTGGAGGAGGTGTTGGTGGCAAAATTTCCGGTAAAGGTACAATCAAAACTGGAAATTTATATTTTGAAGATGTGTACTATGTACAAGAGTTAAATTATAATCTTTTTAGTGTCTCACAAATGTGCGACAAAAAGAACAAAGTTCTTTTCTGTGACACTGAATGTCTTGTACTTTCTCCTGATTTTAAGATGCCTGATGAAAGTCAAGTGCTTCTTAAAATTCCTAGAAAGGGCAATATGTGCAGTGTAGACATGAAGAACATTGTTCCTAAAAAGAATTTAACTTTTCTTGTTGCAAAGGCCACATTGGATGAATCAATGTTATGGCATAGGAGGCTTGGTCATATTAATTTCAAAACCATAAATCAAATTGTTAAGAATGGTTTGGTAAGAGGTTTAGCTCAAAAACGATTTGAAAATGATCAAACATGCATTGCTTGTCTTAAAAGCAAACAACACAAAGCCACTTGTAAGCCCAAGCTGTTTAACTCTATTAATCAATCATTATTTATGCTTCATATGGACTTGTTTGGTCCTACAAATGTTAGAAGTATGCAACATAAGAGATATTGTCTTGTTATTACTGATGACTATAGTAGATTTACATGGGTTTTCTTTTTAGCTACTAAGGATGAGACACCTAGCATCCTTAAGACTTTCATTACTGAGATAGAAAATCTAGTAGACAAAAGAGTAAAAGTCATTAAATGTGATAATGGGACAGAGTTCAAAAATAGAGTTATGGATGAATTCTGCAAAGAAAAGGGTATTAGGAGAGAATTTAGTGTTGCTAGAACTCCACAACAGAATGGAGTTGCTGAAAGGAAAAATAGAACACTAATAGAAGCTGCTAGAACTATGTTAGCTGATTCTAAGCTACCTATAAGTTTTTGGGCTGAAGCAGTCAACACTGCTTGCTATGTTCAAAATAGAGTTTTAGTTGTACAGCCTCACAATAAGACATCATACGAACTTTTTAGAGGTAGAACTCCTGCAATAGGATTTCTAAGACCTTTTGGATGTCATGTGACTATTTTCAATACCTTAGACCATCTTGGAAAGTTTGATGGCAAAGCAGATGAAGGTTTCTTAGTTGGATATTCTCTCAATAGTAAAGCTTTTAGAGTATACAACTTAAGAACTAAGAAAGTAGAAGAAAACCTACATGTGGAATTTTTAGAGTATAAATCCAATGTAGTAGGTGAAGGTCCTAATTGGCTATTTGATCTAGAGTCATTAACCCATTCTATGAATTATGTGCCTGTTGTTGCAGAAACTAATGATTTTTCAGGTTCACAAACAACAAATGAGGTAGGGTTAGACAAGGAGACAAATCAAGATCATATATGGATGCCAATAAGTACCAGTGTGGTTTCAACTTCAACAAATGATGAATCTTCTTCTGGTAAAGCTAAAGAAGATGTTGAAAGTGAACTCAAGGAAGATGGAACAAAGGAACAACAAAATATTTCTGCTGATGATAGTGCTGCTGAGACAAAGCATTCTGCTGCTAAACTTAATCATTCTGCTGCTAGGCCAAATGATTCTACTGCTGGCCCTTCAGTTTCAAATGAAGCAGATTTCTCAAATAATGAGGTGGATTTAAGCAATATCACACCTACCTATCAAGTTCCTTCAACCCCACACACAAGAATTCACAAAGTCCACTCCCTAGAAAATGTGATTGGAGATGTATAATCAGGTGTGAAGACAAGACAACAACTGATGTCTTCAGACCAACAAGGGCTTCTTGATGCCCTTTATGCTTCAAAGCAGCATGAGTTTTCAAACTCTTGCTTGTTTGTATGTTTTCTCTCACAAAATAAACCAAAGAACATTTTGAAAGCCTTAGATGATTCATGCTGGGTAGAAGCTATGCAAGAGGAGCTTCTTCAGTTCAAGATTCAGAAGGTATGGGTGCTAGTTGATTTACCAAAGGATGCAAAGGTAATTGGCACTAGATGGGTTTTCAAGAATAAAAGGGATGAAAGAGGAATAGTGATTAGGAATAAGGCTAGATTAGTAGCCCAAGGGTACACACAACAAGAAGGGATAGACTATGATGAATTTTTTGCTCCAGTAGCAAGACTTGAGGTAATTAGGCTTTTCTTAGCTTATGCTTCATTTTTAGGCTTTACAGTTTACCAAATGGATGTTAAGAGTGCATTTTTATATGGCACAATTGAAGAAGAGGTGTATGTCTCACAACCTCCAGGGTTCATTGATCCTGACCATCCAGAAAAAGTGTACAGAGTTGTTAAAGCTCTTTATGGCCTTCATCAGGCACTTAGAGCATGGTATGAAACACTAGCTTCCTATTTAAAAGAAAATGGATTTCAAAGAGGAAAGATTGATCAGACACTTTTCATCAAACAGCACAAGAAGGATCTTCTGTTAGTGCAGGTGTATGTGGATGACATTATCTTTGGGTCTACAAGAAAGGAGATGTGTTTGGAGTTCGAGAAGCTTATGCATGATAAGTTTCAGATGAGTTCCATGGGGGAACTTACATTCTTTTTGGGTTTGCAAGTTAAACAGTCATATAAAGGCATATTTATTAGTCAAGATAAATATGTTGCAGAGATACTAAGGAAGTTCAACTTTGCTGATTCAAAAATGGCAAGCACACCAATGGACTCTGAGAAGCCTAAGCCTCTTCCAAAAGACTTAGATGGAAAAAATGTAGATGTATACACTTACAGATCTATGATAGGATCTTTGATGTATCTCACATCATCAAGACCTGACATCATGTTCTTTGTTTGTGTTTCTGAAAGATTTCAAGTAACTCCAAAGGTTTCTCATTTAACAGCAGTCAAGAGGATTTTTAGATATCTCAAGGGTCAACCTAGGTTTGGTCTATGGTATTCTAGCGAGTCACCTTTTGACTTGGTAGCATTTTCGGATAGTGATTATGCTGGTGCTAGCTTGGACAGAAAGTCAACAACTGGAGGATGTTAATTCCTTGGGTGTAGACTTATTTCATGGCAGTGTAAGAAGCAAACAACTGTGGCTACTTCAACAACTGAAGCTGAATATGTAGATGCTGCAAGTTGTTGTGCTCAAGTCTTATGGCTTCAAAACCAACTACTTGACTATGGGTACAATTTCATGAACATTGTTATTCATATTGATAATAGTAGTACTATTTGTATTATTAAAAATCCAGTGCAACATTCTAAAACAAAACACATTGAAATTAGACATCACTTTATAAGAGACTGCAATGAGAAAAGATTAATTCAAGTTCTTAAAATTGCTTCAGAATTCAACTTTACAGATCTGCTAACCAAAGCTTTTGATGTTGGAAGGTTTCAGTACTTGGTAGCAAGTATTGGAATGCTAAATCCTCAATGATTTTAAACTTTGTGTTTTTGTAAATAAATTTTTGTTTGTGCTGCTGACTTTAAAAGATACTACTGCTATTACAAAAGTTTGTGCTGCTAGTACAAATTTAAATTGTGTTATTCATACAGTTAGTCCTATGATTATTCTAATACAAGACAAGTACTTTGTACATTGTTCTTTTGGTTTTAGACTAACAATTTCAGGTATGATCAGGTGAACACAAAGGATGTTTCAAGTGAAATGGAAGCAGCAGAATGATAATATTAGTTGTTGACATAATAGGTTTATGATAGAAAAGGTTTAGGAATTTCTAACCTCCTTAAAACTTCTTTCTTGAAACTTGATTATGATGTTTCACATTGAATTGATGACTTAGTTGATCAGAAAGTAACTGATGCAACTCACTTTCTATCATTTTATACTTTTAAGTATAATGAGCAAGTCTAAGGACATCTGATAAAAAGAACAGCTAGTAAAAGTGAATCTAATACGTGTGTTAGAGGCAACAATTGCTATGAGCTGGAAACCCTGTCAAGAAATCCTTTTGAATAGGTTTATCCTTACACAGGCAGTTATTTATAACTGAAACACATTGGTTCTCACACAATCAGAGGTCGGTTTAAACTGAAATCTTGATTAAGTGTCTGTTATACACTTAATCCCTTCAAAATGGTTGAAAGCAGTATGGTTTTTCATAATAAAATCAAGTACATACTGCTAAGGCAAAAGTTTCTTAAAAGGATTTTCAAAGAGACTCACAAAAACCATCAAATGATGGACCATGAGTCAAATGCCCCATGAATCACCTCTCATAGGAGTTAACACACCTAGAAGTGATGAGGGCAGCAAATTAAACTCTTAAGGAATTGATGGCTACATGTACAACATTGTCTGATAACATGTTATGATAGATAGCTCAGATGATGGAGAGAAATATTTTGGTACATAGTGAGAGATCTTCCAAACAGGGGAGGATAGAATGTTATTTGCATCTCAGGGGAGGTAATATCTCAGGGGAGGAAATAAATTCCAAAGAAGGAGTTTAACCAATGAAAGGGAGGAAAAGACAAGAGCATACAAGATGATGACATGGAGGTTGAAAATGACAAGAACAAAGCTTATTATATATATTCAGAAGGGATGAAGCATTCCAAAGGAGAAAGTTCTATCTAGGTCAAACGAAGAAAAGTTTCAATTTCAATTCACCACATTTGTTCATCACTTACAAAGGCATGCTGTTAGATGATTTCACTTGTTGAAACAAGCATCCAAGATACACAGCATCATTGCCTCTTATAATTCCTCCATCCAAGGAAATTGCACCATCTTTTAGGTAAATGTTTGAAGACTGAAGATGTGTATTGATATTGTTAAAGTCAAAGAACAAAAAGCAGATTAGTTACTGAGAAAGATATTCAATCTTGAAGAACAGAAGTGTTTGAAAGATCTTCACAATCCATAATTTAATTCAGAAACATGTTGAAATGGATTCACATGTTCAGGGGAGGATTGTTGGGAATTAAATATTCAAGAAGTTTAATATCGGGTTCTATTCAAAGAAATAATCTAAGTATGATCCTGCTGCTAGAGCATTTGGTTCCTGCTGCTAGTGTTTGATTCTGCTGCCAGCGTTAAACATTCTGCTGCTAGGCTTAACATTCTACTGCTGAAGGATTCTGCTGCTGGTAAAGTTCTTTCTGCTGCTGAGTGGATAAGTATGAAAAGATATTATGTGTATTTAAGTCAACAATATACGGTAGATAATATCTTACCCCATGTGATCAGTCATAATGTTATATTCACGGAACAAGTTGTAAACATAGATACAAGTTGTATCTTAATGACTGACACTCTCAAAGCAAGTGTTCGACTAGACTTAACAATATTGTAAAAGATCTTTCTTATGATATAAAAGAAAGATCTTAGACTAGTGATATACACACACGAATAGACAAGTGAAAAACATAATAACTCAAAAGAACATCGAACAAATATCACAAGTCGTAGAAAACATAAGATTCAAGGTTTTTGTAACCCTAGTGATATTGAAGATCACTCGTATTATCTTGAATAATATTGAATCGTTTGGTGATAACATTGCATGTTCTTTGTTCTACATACAGAAGCATAACTGTTTCCATTTTCATAACACAAATAACCTTCTAAGTGTGATTGAGTAAATTCCGCGTACTTGATCATATTAACTCAACTTATCACATACACAAAGAACGAAGGTTTAACCACCTTATCAGTGTATCGATCAACCTCATCAGGAGCTTTTTAGTTTCCTCTTATAGGAGCTTTTAGGATGCTGTTTTATAATTTTTCTTTTTTATGATTTATTTTCTTTGTTTAAATGTAACATCATTTTTTCCAAGTAATGAATGTTATGTTTTTATGCTTGTGGGTGATCAACATTAAGCATATTATCTTATTTTAGATTACTAACATCATAGTATAGTTGTTTTTAACTTCACATAGTGCTTTGATCAAATGTACATTAGGTACTAAATTTTGATCAGACACTTCATTTTGACTTTTTAAAGTCAAATGGGTTGACCTTCTTGTTTAGTTGACCATTGCATATGCATTTTGCTTCTTGATTGAAGTATTTCATTAATAACTTTTCTTTTATAGCATCTCATGCTCTTGAAATGCATACGTTGGTACTCTAGCAATGGGGAGTATACATCAAGGGGAAGCATATCATATTCAAACAATTTATTTTGTAGGATCATACATCATATCCTTGTTACTCCATTTAGGGGGAGTATAAATTAAGGGGGAGCTTTAAAGTTCTCAAAATCGCATTCTGCTACGCATATCTTCTTTTTGTTTCGACAAAAAGGGGGAGAAAGGATTAAGTTCTCGTCACTGTGAAACATCACAGTACATACTTTATACTTAAAATGGAATTTAAAACTTGCATAAACTAACTTAATCTATATTTTTAAAAGACTCATCCATTATTTAAGTTCTTTACTTTAAAATACACATTACGTTTTGTCATCAACAAAAAGGGGGAGATTGTTAATACAAATATCGTCCTAAAAACGTTATTTATATTTAACGATCTTCGCTTAGTTTTGTTAATGACAATTAAAAAGTTTATCTTTAAGCAAAGTATAAATAAGATTAAGTCTTTTACATTTATAGTGATAAGTCTTTTTAAAACATATTTACACATTACAAAGTTTACTAGGAACAACATTACATACATTTACATATTCCTTAAAATAGAAACTTTATTATTAAATATTAGGATGAGATCATGGCATGCATCATGAACATATCTAAGAAAGATTTTGAGATATTTTGTTTAGATCTTCAAACCAAAAATTCGACCATACCTCAACTGTTTCTACAGCAGTTTTCAACGATGCTTATCTTGCAACCTAAGGCTCAGATTGAAGACCCCTCCAGTGAGAATCTATCTTGATATACCAAGAACCTCCAGTAAAAATTTCAGCCCGATCCAACGGTTAACGAAGGAGTTATAGCCTTTGCAAAACTGCTCTGCAGAAAGTTGCGAAAAATTAAGCAAAAACGAATTTTTCTTCTTTATTTAGCTAAAACCTTTTCTTTTCCTAGATCCAGAGCCCCCCGCTCTGATACCAATTGTGAAAACTTATTTTAGAGGTTACTAACAATAAGTTTTGTGATCGTTTATGGACTCAAGGTTGTTACACCTTTGATCTAGGATTTACTATGACTAGCATGATGATAATATTGGCGGAATATTCAAATGAAAGAAACAATATTATCACAACAAGGTTTTTCCAAACTTTCTCTTTTGTTATAAAATCAGCCCCAATACTACTTGATCAATAGCAGTACGATTACACTCTAATCAGGGATCGAAGATCCTTGAGACTAAACAAACATAACAACATCAGACCCCATGTCTGATGTTCCCACACACACTCACTATTTGATGTTTTACATTTTAACACATTTCTGTGTTTAAATTCTAAGCATACTAAACACTTGTAAAACATATTTTTATCTAAGGGGTAAGATCTCCTTTTATAATCCAAGGAGACCTTTTACAATATGATAAGACTTTGTCTACTACTTGCTTGTTATGTGTCAGTCATTAAGATACAACATGTATCTTGTTTTACAACTTTGTTGACTGAACAAATATCTAGATATTATCTAAGGATAATATCTTCTTCATCCTTATCCATCCAGCAGCAGTATGACTCACTGATCAACAGCAGCTTCGTTTGTACTACCAGCAGGAACAGATACACTACCAGCAGGAACGGATACACTACCAGTAAGAACAGACCAGCAGAAACAGATACACTACCAGCAGGAACAGACCAGCAGTAGAATCTACTTAGCGTATTTTGCTTATCATTTCAGTATACTTCATGTTTCATTCTTCTTGTTCTGTGATCATCAAATCTATGAAAATATAATTCCCAACAATCTTCCCCTATTTGATGATTACAAAACAAACACGTTCTTGTACGAATTTCCCTAGACGAAGTAGAGAAATTGAGATAACTAAATCTCACCATGAATGAAACCATACTGTCTTCCCCTTAATCTATGCTATCCACCACGTCTCTTCCCCTTTTTGTTATCAACAAATAGAGAATATAAACAATAAAAATTTGGTGTAGCATATAAATGGTTAACCATCTGAACATTTAAGCTTCCCCTGAAACCCATATGTTTAACCATTCGAATCTCCAATTCTATAGGCTTTTATGATTGATGAAGAAAAACCAATCATTACCAACTTGTTGATGAAACAGAATAAACCAACCTTGTGTCTTATATCTTGTACTAAAATTTGACTTTGAACTTATACTAACACCATATAAGTAGACCGCAGTCTCTTGATAAAATCCTCATCTCCAATGAGACACTGAGCACTACAAAGTAACTCCTTTAAGTGATAGTTAACTAGGTCTTCGTCCATCCTCCCCTTGACCTATGAAAACTAGATTTAATAAGTCATCGCCATAATTATTGAAGCACAAACAACTTATCTTTTCTTCCAAAGATATGACAAAATACAATCTTGAAAAATTCAACCTCAACTTCAAATAAGCAACAAATGACCTTTTTCACCAATAATAATTTGATAAACAAGCCTTTAATCTTTTAAGAACCAACTCTCTTCTATGTGTGATTCTTCCCCTTTGTGTGTGAACCTTGAAAGAAAACTAAAAATTCGACCATACCTCAACTGTTTCTGCAGCAGTTTTCAACGATGCTTATCTTGCAACCTAAGACTCAGATTGAAGATCCCTCCGGTGAGAATCTACCTTGATATACCAAGAACCTCTAGTAAAAATTTCAGCCCGATCCAACGGTTAACGAAGGAGTTATAGCCTTTGCAAAACTGCTCTGCAGAAAGTTGCGAAAAATTAAGCAAAAACGAATTTTTCTTCTTTCTTTAGCTAAAACCTTTTCTTTTCCTAGATCCAGAGCCCCCCGCTCTGATACCAACTATGAAAACTTATTTTAGAGGTTACTAACAATAAGTTTTGTGATCGTTTATGGACTCAAGGTTGTTACACCTTTGATCTAGGATTTACTATGACTAGCATGATGATAATATTGGCGGAATATTCAAATGAAAGAAACAATATTATCACAACAAGGTTTTGCCAAACTTTCTCTTTTGTTATAAAATCAGCCCCAATACTACTTGATCAATAGCAGTACGATTACACTCTAATCAGGGATCGAAGATCTTTGAGGCTAAACAAACATAACAACATCAGACCCCATGTCTGATGTTCCCACACACACTCACTATTTGATGTTTTACATTTTAACACATTTCTGTGTTTAAATTCTAA
The DNA here is from genome assembly GCA_021014915.2 of Artemisia tridentata subsp. tridentata. Classification (NCBI taxonomy): domain Eukaryota; kingdom Viridiplantae; phylum Streptophyta; class Magnoliopsida; order Asterales; family Asteraceae; genus Artemisia; species Artemisia tridentata. The sequence goes on along the minus strand of CP139501.1, from coordinate 221,459,016 downwards.
GCATACTAAACACTTGTAAAACATATTTTTATCTAAGGGGTAAGATCTCCGTTTATAATCCAACCTTTTACAATATGATAAGACTTTGTCTACTACTTGCTTGTTATGTGTCAGTCATTAAGATACAACATGTATCTTGTTTTACAACTTTGTTGACTGAACAAATATCTAGATATTATCTAAGGATAATATCTTCTTCATCCTTATCCATCCAGCAGCAGTATGACTCACTGATCAGCAGCAGCTTCGTTTGTACTACCAGCAGGAACAGATACACTACCAGTAGGAATGGATACACTACCAGCAGGAACGGATACACTACCAGCAGGAACAGACCAGCAGAAACAGATACACTACCAGCAGGAACAGACCAGCAGTAGAATCTACTTAGCGTATTTTGCTTATCATTTCCGTATACTTCATGTTTCATTCTTCTTGTTCTGTGATCATCAAATCTGTGAAAATATAATTCCTAACAAAAGATATGAAGATCTCTTAGCTGGCCTGACATAGCAGATCCAAAGCCGTACAAAGGCGGATCCAATTTTTGGGATCCACCGGATCTGCCAACTGTTGTTCAGCTTTGCCTATAAATAGCAAGCTGATCATTTGGCCATTTTCATCAATCATATAGCTTAAATACATACTCATTCATATACATATCACTAACCCATATCATTCTTTCATTTCATTGATCTTTCCTTTTGTAGCAAAGAAGATCACAGCATATAAGGATCAACCTTGTTGGTCCACAAATTATAAGTGGATCTCTAAGTAGTCTTGAATACCTAGTAGATGGTTAGGATAAATCCGAACCAATCTAAGTGAGAAACCCTAGGTGATTGTTGATGTTAATGCGGAATCTTAACAAGAACAATGAAGAACACACACAGAGATATCACTAACTTCGTATATTGATTTTAATCACAATAGTGAACTCGTACAACTCACACACAGAACTAAAAATCTCTAGGGATCCTTTTATAACACAAGGAAACCCTAATACTAACCGACTCAGAAGATATTCACAAATCTTCTATAAAGATACTTACACGTTTTGTATCTTTTCCTAACTTATCTCTAACAGACTTTCCTAACTTCACGACCAGACTTAACATTATAAGTCAACCAGACTTAAACATACTACCAGACTTAACTTTGCATTACCAGACCTAATTACAAAGACAGACCTAACTCTGACATACTACCAGACCTAAGTTGTCTTCTCTTGATTCGTATCATAATTCCCAACAATCCTCCCCTAACTTGATCTTCATGCTCCATGAACTTCAAGTTCTTCTGATTAAGCCTTCTGAGGATTGAATCTTGAACACTTTGAATTGTATTTAGGTCTTGATCCTTTCTAGCAGCTTGAATCTTGATAAGCTCTTCTGATATGGTCTTTGCAGCAACATTGAATATATGTACATCCAATTCATTTAAGTTCCAGACTATTCTCATCACTTCCAAATGTGTTACCATCTGTGAGAGGTGAATCATTGAAAATGTAATGGATTTGAAATCTCTTTACCAATAGCCATTACCACTGGAGTAGCCAATGTTTTGGTGTATAAGACCATGGTACATTAATAACCATATGATTTTTAGCAAATCATCAGCTTATCAACGGATTTGTTAAGTCTTTACCAAAAGCCGTTTGCTTCTGGACTAGTCAATTCTTTAATGAAAAGCACCTCATCATGGTGAATTGATTACCATTTATGGTTTTCCACAGCCTTTACCATAAGCCATAACCTTGTGGGCTAGCCAACTCTTCACTTATCTTAGATATGGTGAGTTGAATACCATACAATTTTTGGCAAATTGTCAGCCATAAACGGATTTGAGCAATCTTTACCTGTTAGCCGTTTGCTCAGGATTAGCCAGTCCTTGTGTTGATGAGACAAGGTGGACTGATAACCTTTTGATGTGTTAGTGCAAAGCACCTCCACCAAGTGAGAAGTTCCAATAGTCTCACTCAACAACTTGTGAAAATTTACTTAATCCAGCATTATCTATAAAAGAAATAGAAGACAAAATTATTTTATTTTATTTTTTTTTTAACTCTAACAGAACTAAAAACAAAACTACAAGACTTAAAGATAACCTAAATGCTGGTAAGTACTCACACTCACTACAAGAAAAATGGCTTTTTAGGACCCCCATAAGCGTCATAAAATGGTACTTTTTAGGACCTTTCATTTAATAGGACCAAGGATGAAAGCGTTTCATCTCGAGCGGTTGTAATAGGTCCAAAGCGTCCTAACCCTTATGAAACCAATTTTATGGTCGTAATATATGTCTATGAACAACACAAATAGCGTCCTAATAAAACCATATTGGGACACTTTTACATTGTTTTAACATGTGATTACCTACTTTTAATCTTTTGAAACACATAAAAACGTCCTAAAAGTATTGTTAGGACGCTTACGATGTAACATCATAGCTATTTTAGCAACCAAGAAAAGGGTCCTAATAACTCAAATAAGATTATGATACCAATTTTATGGTCGCATTTTACGTCTATAAACAACACAAATAACGTCCTAATAAAAACATATTAGGACACTTTTCCAATATTCTAACATGTGGTAACCTACTTTTAATCTTTTGATACACATACAAGCGTCCTTTAATGTTAATTCTTAGGACGGTTATCATATACCATTATAGTTACTTTAACACCAAGAAAAGGGTCCTAATATCCCAAATACGATTATGAAACCAAATTTATGGTCACATAATATGTATATGAACAAGCAAATAACGTCCTAATAACAACATATTAGGACACTTTTACAATGTTGTAAAACGTTGTTACCTAATTTTAATCTTTTAATACACATACAAACGTACTTAAAAGATAATTGTTAGGACGCTTATCATATAACATTATAGCTAATTTAAGACCAAGAAAAGGGTTCTAACATCTCAAAGAAGATTATGAAACCAATTTTTTGGTCGTATAAAATATCTATTAACAACATAAATAACGTCCTAATAACAACATATTAGGACACTTTTTCAATGTTAAGTTAATTGTTAGGACGGTTAATAAGTTTAAGGGGATATGATGCCTGCAGCAGCAAGTAGGCAATTGCCTGCCTTTTTTTTTATAAAAAAGGGTCACCACTTCTATAAACATATCAATTACACCCTTCACCCTCTACACCTTATAACCCAATGTAACATCATTTTTCACAGATCTTCACCACATCATCATCATTTTATGGCGCCAAAATCTCCCGCCAAAAAAAGTTGTCACTAAAATCATGTCAAACTCCATGAGTTTTTTTTATGTTATCTTTGTTTCCCTCTTCCTTTCTTCAAATAGAAAATACAATATCATTTGAACCCGTTTTCCAACTAGAAGCACCATATTTGTTGATGATGTTACTGTTCTTACTGTTGGTTTAATGTAAATGTTACTAGTTCATTTTTGTGTATATTTAAGTTTTTATAACTCTTTTTTGTGTTATGATTTATGGGTGTTTTGGATTACAATCAGTTTTGGCATAAAAATGTGTTTTTTTTTTTTTTTTTTTTTTTTTTTTTTTTTTTTTTTTGGTAATTTTCAAGAAAATATGGGAGGTGAAAATTTAATCAGTTTTAGCATAAATATTTGATCATTTTTGGACATTTGCTTAAGAATAAGTTGTGGGTATTTTGTAGGAAATTACAGAGAGTGGTGGTAAGACAGTATGGGGTGAACCTAGTGCAATTGGTACAGTTTTGGAAGGATTGACATTTGATGTTGTTTTGGATAACAATGGCAAAGATTTGGATACTGTCAAGTAAGTTCTGGTAAAATTACAATGACAATTCGAAGTTTCAACTTATATGGCTTGTTTCATTTTCATGTTGACCCGTTTAATCTGCTAGATTTAAGTTTTTAATGTATAATCTCAATTGACGAAATAGATAGACCACCCGATCACATAAGCTAACTCCTACATGACTCAGTCACTAACCATGGAATGTTAATAACTTGTAGGCCGGTGGTAGATTGGGCAAAGAGCTCAAGTGCAAGACAGTTTTTGTTCATCAGCAGTGCTGGTATTTATAAGCAAACTGAAGACCCACAACACTTCTTTTACACAATTGTTATCAAGTTTTCATAGGTTTAAAAATAGTTAAACCACCAAACTCTCACCAATATGAGGGTTTAACACCTAAACCTTTTTTCTAGTTCGTTCCCTCAACTTTCTGGTTCATTTCTGCTTTTGAAAACTAAACCTCTTGTGAAACAGGTATTGTGAGGGGCAGGCCAGTTCCGATTCCAGGCTCTGGTATGCAACTAACGAACATCTCACATGTTAAGGATTTATCATATATGCTAACAAAAGCAGTCGAGAATCCAACCGCTGCAAGTGGTATTATCTTCAACTGTGTCAGTGATCGAGCTGTGACTCTAGACGGAATGGCTAAACTCTGTGCTAAAGCAGCAGGTTTACCAGTCGAGATTGTGCACTATGATCCAAAAACCATAGGCAGTGATGCAAAGAAAGCTTTCCCCCTTCCGTAACATGGTATGAATATACATTTTATTCAGCACAACTTCAGCTCATTAAAGCACAAGTTAATAACAATTTTTATTGTGGTTTTTGCAGCATTTTTATGCAGAACCACGAGCTGCAAAGGATCTTTTAGGATAGCAAAGTGCCACAAATTTACCCGAGGATTTGAAAGAGAGATACGAAGAGTATGTAAAGATAGGGAGAGACAAGAAGGACATCAAATTCGATATTGATGATAAGATCTTAGAAACACTAAAAGCCCCGGTTGCGGTCTGATGAGTTTATTTTTATTTTCGACGCCTTGATTGATGGAAAATGTAATCAAAATATTATGTGCCTAGTGTTACATTGCGTCAAAGGTGTATTTGTAATCAATTTTTTGTAAGAAAGAAGACTCGCATATAGAGACGACATGCTCCACTCATGTACTTATGAATAGACTGATTTTATCACTAACGGGTAGAATATGAAACTCAAAATACTAGGAAAATAATAACTAGTGTTTTAAATGAAAAGAAAGTAACCCAGAGTGTTGTGTTGAACCTATTACCACCTTCATGGCAAACTGCTGTTGAATAGAAGAAAAAGGAGAGTTACCTGAGTTTTGGTGGGTGCACTGCAAGCCATCTAATCTAGAACGCGTCTTTCAACAAGTGACCCTACAAATAGCACAACCTTGAATCCAGCAAACAACATGGCAATTGAACGTTATGTTGGTATTTTAGTGTAAAATAGATTGAGTTTAATATGCAAATAATGGTCGACACTTATTTGGATATTAACGGGACTAACGGGGTTCCAAGGGGGCGTAGCCCCCTTGGTGGGGTTCGGGGGCAACGCCCCTGAGAGAAGCAGGGTCCAAGGGGCAGCAGCCCCTGGCTGGGGTCGAGCTGACAGGTCAGCTGGAAAATTTTTTATTTGGTATAACATTGCTATGTTAAAAATTCGTTAGAATTTGTTTTTCCACCAAATAATACATATAAAGTTGATGTGGTTTCTGCTGCAGTTCCTGCTGCTAGCGTGGTTCCTGCTGCTAGCGTGGTTCCTGCTGCTGCTCGTTCCTGCTGCTAATGTTAGACACTGCTGCTCGTTCCTGCTGCTAATGTTAGACACTGCTGCTCGTTCCTGCTGGTAGTTGTGCAGATTTTGCTGCTGGCTGTTTTATGACAATATAACTGTTTTACAGTTATTGGACCCTAATAACCGCCTCCAAAAACCGTCTTATACATTCTCAATTTCGTATTGAGATAGATAAGGCTGATCAACCATATTTGAGAAAGAGAGTACATAATTAAAAGCTTATAGGTAAATGTGAACACGGATTTAAGAGGTAAAATGCACTTCTATTAATACCAAAAGCTGATTACAACTTAGAACAAAAGATAAAAGGTTTACAAACTGAATTGAAAGCTTAATAATAACTAGAGACTTAAATGACATTAAAAGTACACATATGCATATGCAGACCATGTTGCAGACTCTTTGCTGTCACACTTTCTAACTAATATAAGCTGAATATGCTTCACTTAATTATCAGCTTCACCTCGTTCGATCGCTCTTTTTTCTGCATCATCCTTCTGAAATAGTAAAACAATAAAAATGAGAATCAAAACCTAAAAGACACAATGTTGAGTATGAAGCATAAACAAACCTTTTTCTTTGGACATGTAGTCCTGTTATGACCTTTTTTTCCACAATAACCACAAGAATTTTTTTTTTTCATGTCCGAAGAGACCTCGAAACCAGGCTTTACTCTTATTGCAGCTTTTGGGCGACCTTTTGTCTTCACTCGAACTTGGGGATCAGAAACTAATAAAGGTTGTGACATGTTCCTTTTTTTGTTTGAATGGCGTTGTTGTGACATGTTCTCTTGTTGCGTAGATGGTATATCATCATCAATATTATTGTTTAACTCGACTGTAGTCTTCTTTCTTCTACTTTGTTCTTCCAAAAGACCATTAAGAATCACATCAATTTTATTAATTTCATCGAATGAATCTCGTCCATCTTGTAGTATTTTGTTGAATTTTGCTCGAATGGACCATATAGTTAATAAACTAACTTCTTTTGTAGCCATATCATTTTTATCTCGCAGTCGAGTTTCAATACCTCCCACCTTATATGTTGCCTTCATAGTCCACCTTGGTATTATGTAATGGTTTGGAATGGTTGTTAAAGACTCTCGTCTCATGATGTAGAGAATATGTTTGCACAAGATTCCAGAAGTCTCAAACCTCGCACACGAACAAGTAACAAAAATATCCGAAGTAACATTGTATTCAACGGTTTTCCAATTTTCCTTATTACCTTTCAAAAACCCGACACGGTATATAACCTTAACACCATTGGTGCTTAATATTTGATGACCACAATCAAAACTAGCCTTCCACTCTTTCTTAAATATATCATAAATATTTCGCGTATAACATGTTGCCGCCATTTCTTCAATCGGATGATTACTATGTAATGTGGGCTTTGAATTCAAAGTTCTAAAATCTTGGTCTTTTTCTGCACTTCTTCGAGAACTCACAGCTTTGTCATACTGGACTACAAACTCATTTACCATGGTCTTAGCGTTGACAAAACCATCAAAAAACGAATGTATACTTTCACTCCTTCCACTCGTTGTCATGCCGGCAAAAAATGTATCCTTGAGATATGCTTTTACCCAATGATGACGCAACTTGAACATGTTTCCCAACCAACTATCATCTTCCATGTGATATTTCTCCTTCAACTTCTCCCATCCCGATTCAAATTCTTCAACATATTGGCTTTTAACCCACTGATTGTATGTATCTTTGAAATCATCATATCTAGATCGAAAAGGTTGAAGATGCTCTAAAACATGCCTTTGAATATGCCATGCACAATACCGATGTTTTGTGTTTGGAAAGACTTTTGAAATTGCTTTACCCATTGCCAAATCTTGGTCTGTAATGAGAGCTACAGGCGGGCACTCATGCATACATTTTAGAAACTGCTCAAATAACCATGTAAACGTTTTTTCGGTCTCATTTTCCAACAACGCGGCTCCTAGTAGAATAGACTGGCCATGGTGGTTTACTCCAACAAATGGTGCAAATGGAAAACTAAACTTATTTGTCCTATAAGTTACATCAAAAACAACAACGTCACCGAATTGGCAATACGATGTTCTTGATCTCCCATCTGCCCAAAACACATTTTGTAATACGCCATCTTCATTTATGTCCATTGCAAAGTAAAAATCTTTATCCACCTCAGCCTTTTCTTTAAAATGCATGATAATTCCATGACATTCTTTGCCTAAGTTACATTTTCTCTCTTCACTAACAATAGTGGAACATTGAACTCGAGTGAGTTGATCCTCTTCACCACCTCTAAAGGCATTAACTATTTTAGTGATTTCAGAAGGTTTCATGCCTGCTTTTGACAATAATGTTACAACATCTTTGCATTCATTGGAACGATGAAAGATGCTATGGGACCTTTGCTTGATTACTTTTGATGGAGAATCAAAAGGATGATTGTGTTCATCGCAAAACTTGTCTACAACCCACTCACCTTCACTTGATAATGTTACTTGCATTAGGGCCTTACAACCGGTTCGCGTAATACAACGACGTTTAACATTATCGCGTAACTGTCTCTTATCATTCATATCCTTAAAACCTTCCTTGTTACATGAAAATATTCGTCGATAAACTTCGTTTGTGTCCTTGCACCTTTTAACTTCATGCTTTCGAATACCAAAACCTTTGGATAGACCATATTTGTTGTAAAAATCATATGCATCATCAGAAGTGGCAAATGTTCTTCCTAGTATAGTATGCCTAAAAGATGTGTTGTAAATATGTGTAAGATCTATTACTTCTTCTTGTATGATATAACCATTGTTGTCGATGTCATCGATTAACGTATGTTCAAATTCATCACTATTTTCATCTATTTAGAACAAAAACTAAGAAAAGTTAGACAACTAAAATTATGTTCATCTTATGAATGAAAGCAATAATCCTTACACAAATAAGCTACTTCAAAAATATATCAAAGAGAATAAGTACATATGATGTCTTACTACTTTTTTTATAACAACAATGTCTTACTACTTAAAGACATATTTTATCAAACACTTGTTAGGCAATTCGCTCAAAACATTTTTATGCATATCAAACACATTTCATAAAAACACATGTCTATCTCTAACTAATTTTAGCAACTCAAACTTACTGACACCACTCTAATCACTAAAAAGCACACTAAAAAAACCAACAAAAATTCGCACCATGAACAGGACCATAAACATCAGAAGTATAAAAATGAGTAACACTAACACTAAGATCAATTTAATTATTTCTTCATCTAGTTTCACTGGACCATATCCACTGGACATAATTTTCTTAACAATTTTTTTGAGAAAAAGAATGAATTCAACAATGAAGAACATTTTGAATAGTATAATCAAACCTGATATGATTTGCTCTTCGTGATTTGGATCGGTCCTTGAAAAACTCATGGAGTTTGACATGATTTTAGTGACAACTTTTTTTGGCGGGAGATTTTGGCGCCATAAAATGATGGATGTTGTGAAGATCTGTGAAAAATGAAGTTACATTGTGTTATAAGGTGTAGAAGGTGAAGTAAGAGAGGGGGTGTAATTGACATGTTTATAAAAGTGGTGCCCCTTTTTTATAAAAAAAAGTAGGCAATTGCCTGCTTCTAACTGCAGGCATCATTTTCCCTAAGTTTAATAGGACAATTTAAAAGTCCTGACAAGTCATATGATAGTACGCTATTTTCACCATGCACACTATATTATTACGATATGAATAAAACATCAACTAAATATTAAATGAATAAAAGGAAATTGTATTTCAAATAAGCAATTGTCATAACAAAAGCACTAAACATAAATAAGGTAGACACTATCCAACATAAAGTCTTGTAACATTAAACAATAAATTAAAGCAACAAGAAGCTTAGTCCGGGGTCATCATGCATCCTTTCTCAATCCTCACGGACCACCTACAAATAAACATCCATGTATAAGCATTAAGCTCCAAGGGCATAGAACACATATATTTAATGTTATTTACTTACATAAACGAACATCAGTTTCAAGAACATAACAACAGTTTCAAGAACATCAAGAAGGCCATGATATCAAAAAAAATAACAAGAATGAAGACATCAATGACACCGTGAATCAAAACAACAGCGGTAGTAACATCAAGAACACCGTGAGCTTTGGCTCACGGTTTGACCCATTCGAAACACACAACACACAACATCTTGATACCAAACTCATTTCAATCATGTTTACCTCATTCCGGCCAAAGTAACAATGCCAATAACAACAATATACCATGAAAATCAAAGTTAACCAACATTAACAATATTAATCAAATAATTCCAACATAACCCATTTTAAAACAACAATATGACCACAAGGCCTTAGCCGAGACCTTAGGGTCCTGGTTTTCTTCTTGGTTCGACACAAACCCACGGCCAAGGGCCATGGTGGTCTTTTGGTTCTCGGCCAAACAAACAAACACTCCCAAATCGTGACAAATTCGTATCCAAACACAACAATAACATCAAGAATAGATCAAGAACAACCTTAAGTATCAAACTAACCCCAAAAACAACAAAACTCATCAAGGTCGTGGGTTATACCTACGGATCTAATTAAATCCGAACACAAACACCCACATATTGATACCAAACTTATTTGTTTCATGTTTTTATTAACCAAGAATCATTAATATGTGAAAACCCATCAAGTTTGAACCCATATTTACAAGATCTTATAAGTTTGACTCGGATAAAAGTCAAACCCACAAGAAAAACTCGTTTTCTTACTCTTTCTTCTTTGATCTACACGATTAGAATAACAAGGGTGATGTAGGATGGTGTTTGGGTGGCGGATTCATACACAAAATGGTGATGGAGAGCGTTTGGTGGCGCGTGAATGGTGTCAAAATGAAGAGGAGGTGATTTGGAGTTGAGTGGTGGTGGCGGTGTTGTTGTGGAGGTGGCGGTGGTGGCGTGGTGTGGTGTGGCCGGCGGCAAGAGAAGAGAGGGAGAGAGATGAGTGGAGGAGGGAGGCTAGGGTTAGGGTTGTGTGATAAATGATGAAACCCTATTATCTCATCCTTTATATAGTAAAAGGATTAGGTTAAAAAAAATGCAGGGACTAAAAGTGATGACCTACAAAGTTAAGGGTTGGCGGTGAAACTTTTTCCCAGGGGCCATATGTGTAATTTTTGTTATCTTTTATAAAGTTTAGGTTCGGGACTCGTTTGGGCTCGATAATGATTGATTCAAAGTACGATAATGATTGATTCAAAACCCATTAGTTTTATACCCAAAATCTCAAGTAATGTGGTGAGTTGGTCACGAGTTTGACTCGCAACGAGTCAACTCACACCCAACTTCACATTTTCTTACCTTTCTTCAATAGATCTATAGATTTAAGGGTTAAAATGATGGTGGTGGTGGTGTATTGACGGCGGTGGCACAAAAAACGAGGTGGTGTATAACTTTTAGGGCGTTTGTTTTAGGGCGCGTGTGATTTATTATTACAAGGAGCGGGAAGTGTTTTGGAAGGAGCGGGAAGTGTTTTGGCAAAAAAAAAAAAAAAAAACGAAGCAGATTTGATTTTTTGGGAATTTTTTTTTTTTTTTTGAGAGCGGGAAGTGTTTTGGCAAAAAAAAATGATAGATTTTGATGAAGCAGATGGTAAAAAAAAAACATAGATGACCCCTATTTATGACGAAGCAAAACGAGCGTCATCTAGCAGGCTAAATTTTAACTGATTATGACCCTATGTTATGACGCTTCTGAAAACGAGTCATCCCTAATAAAAAATTTACTCGTTATGACTCTTATTTTATGACTTTGCTATTTGCGCGTCATCTTGTAGCGTCCGTCATAAAATGCGAGTCAAGGATAGACCTTTTTCTAGTAGTGAATAATCTATTAGATTTTGTGAAGCTATACATCAAGTGGTTAACTTACCACCAGGCAAGAAAGTATGGGTTTGATGATCAAAACTTTGCCAAATTGGTTGACTCGATCTTGACCCGTAACTCAAAACTAAATTACCATCATCACGAAGGACAAGTGATGCAGAACTTGTAACAATAGTGACTTGACACGAGCTATAGGAGTAGAGAAGGTAGATCCCATCACAAGAACGATAGCCGAAAAGTGGCACCACACCCTCCATCCTTAGATACTAGCTGCAACCGACTTGAACCCCTGTGAAAATATCAGACATGTAAGAACTATTGTTGCACAGGTGCATGAGTCATTCAAAGAACACAGAACCCGTTGAAATAGTCACGAAATATTAGCAAAAAAATCATGTATATAAACATATACGCATAAGCATTTAAGCCTTTTCTAACGTATATAAACATGTACACATAAACTGTGCAAACTCTAAATTCCATGACAGCAAGTTACGAAACTGCAGTGTCTTCCCACTTCATTATGTCCACAAACTGCAGTGTCTTCCCACATCAGTCGACAACAAATCGCCACTATCTAAATAAGACAACCACACTCACGTCGTGACTCGTATTTACACGTTTTCGATCGTATTTACACGTTTTCGTCCGTATTTACACGTTTTCGTCCGTATTTACACGTTTTTGTCATTATTTACACGTTTTCGTCCGTTTTTACACGTTTTCATCCGTATTTACACGTTTTCGTCCGTATTTACACGTTTTCGTCCTTTTTTACACGTTTTTCTCAGTATTTACACGTTTTCGTCCGTATTTACACGTTTTCGTCCGTACTTACACGTTTTCGTCCGTTTTTACACGTTTTCGTCCGTTTTTACCATTTTTTGTCTGTATTTACACGTTTTCGTCCGTTTTTACACGTTTTTGTCAGTATTTACACGTTTTCGTCCGTATTTACACGTTTTCATCCGTTTTTACACGTTTTCGTCAGTTTTTACACGTTTTCGTCGGTTTATTTTACACGTTTTGTCCACCGTTTTTCAATTACACGTTTTCGTCCGTTTTACACGTTTTTTTTTTATTTGTCAGTATTTACACGTTTTCGTCGGTTTTTACACGTTTTCGTCCGTTTACGTTTCGTTTTTACACGTTTGTCGTACACGTTTGTTATTTACACGTTTTTTTCGTTTCGTTTTTTTACACGTTTATTATCGTCCGTATTTACACGTTTGTCGTCGTTCCGTTTTACACTTGCAGTTTTCGTTCCGTATTTACACGTTTTCGGTCTCGTATTTTACAGTTTTCAATCGTATTTACACGTTTTCTCCGTTTTTACACGTTTTCTCGTTTTACACGTTTCATCGTTTTACACGTTTTCGTCCGTATTTACACGTTTCGTCCGTTTTACACGTTTTGTCGTATTTACACGTTTTCGTCGTATTTACACGTTTTCGTCCGTTTTTACACGTTTTCGTCCGTTTTTACATTTTTCTGTTTTACATTTCATCTTTTACACGTTTTTGTCCGTTTTACACGTTTTCTGTTTTCCGTTTCGTCGTTTTACACGTTTTGTCATTCCGTTGTCGTTATTTTTACTCCGTTTTTCTTTCGTCCGTTTTTACTCGTATTTACACGTTTTCGTCCGTTTTTACACGTTTTCGTCCGTATTTACACGTTTTCGTCCGTATTTACACGTTTTCGTCCGTTTTTACACGTTTTCGTCCGTTTTACAGTTTTCGTCCGTATTTACACGTTTTCACGTTTCGTATTTACACGTTTTCGTCCGTTTTCTTTACACGTTTTCATTCGTCCGTTTTTACACGTTTTCGTCCGTTTTTACACGTTTTGTCATCGTTTTACAGTTTTGTCCGTTTTTACACGTTTTCGTCCGTTTTTACACGTTTTCGTCCGTATTTACACGTTTTTGTCAGTATTACATGTTTTCGTCCGTTTTTACACGTTTTCGTCCGTATTTTACACGTTTTCGTCCGTTTTTTACACGTTTTCATCCGTATTTACACGTTTTCGTCCGTTTTTACACGTTTTTTCGTCAGTATTTACACGTTTTCTCGTTTCCCTCCGTATTTTACACGTTTTCGTCCGTTTTTACACGTTTTCGTCTGTATTTACATGTTTTCTCCGTTTTACAGTTTCACGTTTTTACACGTTTTCGTCCGTTTTTACACGTTTTCGTCGTTTTACATGTTTTCGTCCGTATTTACACGTTTTTCGTCCGTTTTTACACGTTTCGTCCGTATTTACACGTTTTCGTCCTTATTTACACGTTTTCGTCCGTTTTTACACGTTTTCGTCTTTTTACACGTTTTCGTCCGTATTTACACGTTTTCGTCCGTTTTTACACGTTTTCGTCCGTTTTACACGTTTTTCTCAGTATTTACACGTTTTCGTCCGTTTTTACAGTTCCGTTTTCACTTTTCGTCGTATTTACACGTTTTCGTCCGTATTTTACACGTTTTCATCCGTATTTACACGTTTTCATCCGTTTTTACACGTTTTCGTCGTATTTACACGTTTTTCGTCCGTATTTACACGTTTTCGTCGTTTTTACACGTTTTCGTCCGTTTTTACACGTTTTCGTCCGTTTTACACGTTTTCTCCGTTTTTACACGTTTTCGTCCGTTTTACACGTTTTCGTCGTTTTTTACACGTTTTCGTCCGTTTTACACGTTTTCGTCCGTATTTACACTTTTCGTCCGTTTTTACACGTTTTCGTCCGTATTTACACGTTTTCGTCCGTTTTTACACGTTTTCGTCAGTTTTTACACGTTTTCGTCGGTTTTTACACGTTTTCGTCCGTATTTACACGTTTTCGTCCGTTTTACACGTTTTCGTCCGTTTTTACACGTTTTCATACGTATTTACACGTTTTCGTCCATTTTTACATGTTTTTGTCAGTATTTACACGTTTTCGTCCGTATTTACACGTTTTCATGCGTATTTACACGTTTTCGTCCGTACTTACACGTTTTCGTCCGTTTATAGTACACACCTAAGTAAGTCATATGTATTGCACATCATACGTTCTTGCACCAGATGCAATGTCGTATTACACTATCACATAATAAGGAGTGTTCTATTATGGCGTATGATAATAAAACCACAACAAATAAGCGTACTATAAAGGTTAATGTTAAAAGACACAGGTGTATCAATCTATGGTACCCAAGTATCAATCTATGGTACCCAAGTATCAACTGTCATATTAACTTATGTTTTAATAATACATTTGCGAATAAGCGTTCTAAATAATTAATGTTTTATGACTTATGTATCAAGTGTCCTATTATGGTGTATTGTAATAAAACCATAATGAATATGCATCCTTTAAGGGTCCTATTAAGTTTTGTTATAATAAAACTTTTGCAAATAATCGTTTTAAAAAAATGATGTTATATGACTCAAAAATGAAATGTCCTATTATGGTGTACAATAATAAAACCATTGTACATAAGCGTCCTATAAAGGTTAACGTTATAATACCCACGTGTCAAAGGTCCTATTAAATTTTGCTATAATAAAACTTTTTGTGAATAAGCGTTTTAACTAACTGATGTCTTATGACTCAAAACTCAAGTGTCCTATTATGTCTTATTAGGTTATGTCATAATAGGACATCTAGTGATCAAGTGTCGTATTACACTATCACATAATGGGACACCAACAACTAAATGTCTTATAAAGTAATTTATTAGGATCCATATTTTAAGCGTCCTATTAAGGTTATGTCATAATAGGACATCTAGTGATCAAGTGTCGTATTACACTATCACATAATGGGACACCAACAACTAAATGTCTTATAAAGTAATTTATTAGGATCCATATTTTAAGCGTCCTATTAAGGTTATGTCATAATAGGACATCTAGTGATCAAGTGTCGTATTACACTATCACATAATGGGACACCAACAACTAAATGTCTTATAAAGTAATTTATTATGATCCATATTTTAAGCGTCCTATTAAGGTATATGATAATAGGACATCTAGTGATCAAGTGTCGTATTACACTATCACATAATGGGACACCAACAACTAAATGTCTTATAAAGTAATTTATTAGGATCCATATTTTAAGCGTCCTATTAAGGTATATGATAATAGGACCCCAAATCATCGACCATCCTATTATATAACTTTTTAGGACATTGCCTAAGTAGCAAATATTTAAAAAGGACCCTAAATGCTCATATGTCCTATTAAACAGTTTTTTAGGACTCCATTATCATAGCGTCCCACACAAAGGGTCCTAAAAAGCCACTTTTGTTGTAGTGACTTAACATACTTTACAGTTTGACCTCCCCTTAAGCCAAACCTCCCCTTAACTCAAACTAGGGGTTCATCATACCAATGTTAACTACCAGATAATTGAATCTAGGACCATCAAATGCCTTAGTTAACAGGTCAGCAACATTAAAATCTGTATGAATTTTCTCCACTCTAATCAACTTCTTTTCAAAGCAATCTCTAATGAAGTGATGCCTGATTTCTATATGCTTAGTTTTAGAGTGATATACTGGATTCTTAACAATACAAATAGTACTCTTATTATCTATGTGGATAACAGTATTCATAAAATTCAAACCATAGTCCAGCATCTGATTCTGAATCCACAAAACTTGTCCACAGCAATGTGCAGCTGCTACATACTCAGCCTCAGTAGTTGAATTGGCCACAATTGTCTGCTTCTTGCATTGCCAAGATATCAACCTCCTTCCAAGGAATTGACAACCTCCTATTGTGGATTTCCTATCCAGGCTTGCACCAGCATAGTCACTGTCTGAATAAGTTGTCAGGTCAAAAGATGACTCCTTAGGATACCAAAGGCCCAAATTTGGTTTGCACTTTAAGTACCTAAAGATTCTCTTCACAGCATGAAGATGTGAAGTCTTTGGTTGTACCTGAAAACGTGAACAGACACATACTGCATACATAATGTCAGGTCTAGAAGCAGTAAGATACATGAGGGAACCTATCATGGATCTGTAGAGATGCACATTCACATCAGCAGCATCTTCATCCTTTGTTAAAGGCACCTTGTTCTCCATGGGAGTGACTGCTGTCTTCACATTTGAGAACTCAAACTTTCTCAAAATTTCTGCAACATACTTGTCTTGAGAAATAAAAATTCCATCATCCTTTTGTTTAACTTGCAGTCCCAAGAAAAATGTAAGTTCTCCTATTGAGCTCATTTCAAACCTGCTCTTCATTAAACCTTCAAATTCATCACACCAAGACTTTCTTGTTGATCCAAAAATGATATCATCCACATAAATTTGAACAAGAATGATATCCTTCTGGTCTCTCTTAATGAATAAAGTCTTGTCAATTACACCCCTGATGTATCCATGTTCTTCAAGAAACTGTGAAAGAGTTTCATACCAAGCTCTAGGAGCTTGATGAAGACCATATAAAGCTTTAATAACCTTATACACTTGATTGGGGTTAGCAGGATCCTCAAAACCAGGAGGTTGATGTACATACACATCTTCTTCAATAGTGCCATAAAGGAAAGCACTTTTGACATCCATCTGATACACCTTGAATCCCATGTATGATGCATAGGCCAAAAATAATCTAATAGCCTCAATTCTTGCTACAGGAGCAAAAACCTCATCATAATCTATGCCCTCCTCCTGTTTGTATCCTTGTGCTACCAGCCTTGCTTTATTCCTTACAACTACCCCTGTTTCATCCCTTTTATTCCTGAAGACCCATTTAGTACCAATAACTTTAGCTCCATTAGGTAGGTCTACAAGAACCCATACTTTATGTAGCTTGAACTGCAACAACTCTTCTTGCATAGCCTCTACCCAACTTTCCTCCCCTAAAGCTTCAGAAACTGTAGTGGGTTCACTTTGAGAAAGAAAGCAAGCAAATAAGCAATGTTGCTAGTCCTTATGATTGACCCTTTGTTGTTGCTTAATCAGGCTAATGAGTGCAAGTGAATCAGACTGATGTTGCACCCTACTTCTTGTTTGAACAGCAGATTTGGGATTACCAATTATTTGACTCTTGGGATGAATGGTGTGAATCCTGAGAGTGGGAGTTGGACTTACCTCCACTTCAGTGGGTAAGTTGTTGAAATCAGTAACAATACCTCCTTCATCATATGAAGCCCCTTCAAAGATACCTTCATTAGGATTTGGAAATACTTCAAGTTCTGGCATCTCAGAATCAGCACAAGCAGTACTTGAAGAAAGGTCTGGTTGAGCACCACTACCAGACTTAAAATGAGAAGTACTGGTAATGTTAGGGGATACTACTTTGCCAGAAACTTGAGATTTGTATTCAGAATCCTTTTCTTGAGAGGAAGAAGTTTTGATTTCTGCTTCAGCTGCAACAGACTTGGTCTCTGTAGATGGAATCACAACAAGCCCAGCCACATCATCAGTGTTCCCTGTATTAGAAGGATCTTTGGTACCTGCATTGTTAGTAACTTCTTTGGTACCTGCAATAGGGTTAATTTGATTCTCCTTGGAGACAGGAATATAATTCATAGAATCAGTTAAATAATCAACATCAAACATCCATCTATGACCAATTCCCTTGACATTGGGTTTTTCTTCAAGAAAGTTTACATGCATATTTTCTTCTACTTTCTTGGATACTAGATTGTAAACCCTGAAGGCTTTATTGTTTAATGCATACCCAACTAAAAACCCTTCATCAGACTTTCCTTCAAATTTTCCAAGAACACTTAAAGTATCAAGAATGGTAACATGACACCCAAAAGGTCTTATATGGCTAACAACTGGTTTATGGCCAAACATAAGTTCATAAGGGGTTTTATTTTGAGGCTTGGTCACTCTAACCCTATTAAAGACGTAACAGGCATTGCTGACTGCTTCAGCCCAAAATGTTGTAGGTAAAAGTGAATCTGCTAGCATAGTCCTGGTTGGCAGACGGGTAGAATTTTTAAGATTGTTGGTCTTAGATGGATACCTACTAGTAAGCTGTTCACTAATTGCAAAACTAAGGTTGACAGTGAAACCCCAAATGGTTTAGATACTGATATCACTAACCCACATAAATGCAAACAAACTCTTAATGTTAGTGCAGGTAGTCTTTACTTAAGTGCAGGTACATCGTTCACTCCCATTAAGGAAAGACTCTGAGTTTGGTTGCCGAAAAGACTGATATCTCATAAATTAGGGGTTCATGAAACTCAACTTTGATGAACATGAAATATGACGTCTGTTCACATCAGTTCAGGCCTCGATCTTCAACGACAAATGATGTTTGAACACATCAGTTCAAGCCTCGTTCTTCAACGACAATGACGTTTGAACACATCAGTTCAAGCCTTGTTCTTCAACGACAATGGCGTTTGAACATTGTAGTTCAAGCCTCGGGCCTCAATGTCAACATAATGGCGTCTGCTGAAAACACTTCAGGCCCCGTTCCTCAAAGAAAAGAAAATTGTACGCTTGAGAGTGCTTTATCTTCGGAAGAAGAGAAATCTTCTTGTTTATGACTATTCTCATCAACAAGCTTCATACTTGTTCCATGCTCGTTCAGTCATCAAGTGGATCTACTTTCATTAGATTGTATTTTTATTCACTCGATCAAAAATGGCAACCTCAAATGCAATTTTTGAGGGGGAGAAGTGTGAACAGTGGATCAACCTCATATGCACTTGTTTAATCAAAAATGGCAACCTCATATGCAATTTTTTAGGGGGAGAAGTGTGAACAGTGGATCGATGTACATTTGATTGTATGTTCACTCAGTTTTTGGGCATGTGACTCTAATTGTGACTACGAAATTGATCAGGTATCACTTATTTGAGATTGAAGTTGACTTTCACGAAGGCGTGTTCTTATGTTATCTTGAAGTTGGGGTTGGTTGGATGCATGATTTTCAATGATAACTTGCTCATGCTTAAGATTTAAGTTGAAGACTTGGTTTATCTAGTTACCAGCAGTCGAGGTGGATGGTTGAATACCTGGTTAACTATCAGTTAAAGGAGTTATGTTGTAGTACTCAGTGTCACACGCCGATGACGTTGTGGATAATCGCAAGAGGTGTTAATGTCTCATACTTTAGTTGGGTATTGAGTACTTAGAGATTTGTTTGGAGCATAAATTCTCTACACCGTTCTTCCAACATTAGTGCAAGCTTAAGTCACGAGAACAGGGAATTCTACTTTAGTTTCAAGTTTGGTATATCGGGTTTGCCCCATCAGTTATCACTTCAAATAGCCTACTTAAGGGTTGGTAAAGATAGTCAGAGAGAGTTTCGGTAGCGGTTGATTCTCACTTGATACATTTTAGCCAATTTTGTTCTTCTCACAAGATTTCAAGTATATGTGCGTAAAATGTGTTGCTGATTCTGAGGTATTAAAACCAGCAAGGGGGAAGGAGACATACATTTGAACGCACAACGAGTACACGTGATGAACTTTATACTTCTTCTTAATTGAAGTTATTCCGGGAAGACAAATGTCATAACCGCAGAGAAAATCAGTGTTTTAACTCGTGGCTTTTGGTGTATTATTCCAACTACGTGGGGGAAGAGATGTAAGAAACAGTTTTTGATGATTAAAGAGGTACACAATTGTATGATGATTCCTTTGGTTAGTCGGTCTCCTACAGAAGGAAATGTATTCATCCGAGACTTACTTGATTTTTACGGTACCGTCTTGGTGTTATCATTTCGACTACATACGGGATAAATTGCTTACACTCGGGACTTAGTTGACTTTGGTGTAACAATTCTCATCTGCAATTTCCTGAAGGGAGAAAAGTGCATTTCTGAGTCTTAATTGATTTTGATGTTACGTTTTCGACTTCATTAATGGGATTGAGTGTGTACTTTGGGTTTTTGAGCTTCATACAATGAGACTGATTGCATCACTTCAACTACTTGGGGGAAGTGGCCTCTTGATACTTTTGGTATGCATTACTTCAGCCTTCAGCGGGAAGAAATATGAGAAGAATTACTCAAGCGTAAGATGATACATTGCTGATCTATTTGATGATCCCCCGAACGGATAATCACGATGATTATTCTTAAAAGGAGCAGCAATATTTGATGTGGTTTGCTACGGATTCCGCTGTGAACTTAACTAATGTAAGCTTGAAAGAGAGCTTTGATTCTTCTCAAAAAGAAGATTTTCAGTTTGGGGGGAAGCTATCAAAGCTTCACATTGAGAAGGCTCAAGTTCAGACGATTATTCAGGAGCCTCGAAAGCTTTGGTGGTGAAAGTTTAAGAGATGTTGACTACAGACTTCTACAACGTACATAACGATATCCTTATTTCGGTATTCATGTCAACATCTTCTTAAATTGAATAATATATTTTGTACATATCTTAAACCAAAATGTAAATAGAAATATATATATAACCAACAAAAACCATAAAAATCAGAAAAATAGAAAATACCAAAAATAGTTTTTCAAGGCATGTCTTCTGGTATCGATAACATTTACGGTCCTAGAAATGTCATTCAATAATGACACGGGTCTTTAAATGAAGTTCGAGCAGAAGTTCAAAAAGTTTTCAAAACATGCCTAAATGGCTTGCTATTATTTCAGATAGCAACCCGCTTTTCAAAATGGGGAAAGCACGTCGCCAAAAAGACAGTTGTTCCTCCCACTGGGTGAATTTCACCTGGGCATGGATTACTTTATATCCGTGTTTCTCTGATTTAATGTACGCTTCAGTGCATTATTTCTTGTAAAAGAAGAGAAATCTTCTTTGTATACAAATAATTTTCCTTCTATGATTCTTCTGAAAATTATTTGTGAGACACATGGTGGTAACGTGTTGTTTGAAATTCATTCAGACTTGGATTGTTCATAAAACTTGTCACTCAATCAATGACTACAGCTCTTTAACTAGAATACGGGTCATTGATTGAGGGGGAGAGTGATTTCAAATTTATATCATCGAACGGGTTTTGTGGTTATCTCATAATTGTTAGAAAAGGTTTTGTAGTTAATGGAGTATTTGTTGAAGAGGAACTTACTAAGCTTTATCTCAAATGGCCAAATGTGTTAGCTGTTAGAAAGATTAGGGCATTATGTGCAATTTGCGTATAGTTTCCTAGCTTTATGTAACTAGAAGGTCCATTTGTGTCACTTTGGAATCCTCGTTTAATCCCCTAAATACTTTAAAACTCAAAATCTAAAAGAAGTTAGAAAACCCATTGTGTTTAATGTTCTTTAATACTCCATAGGCATTTGTATGATCTAACTGAATGAGTTTCAAATGTTGATTGACTTTTGTTAGTCGATAGCTGTTTAATTGTTGTTGATTTATTGCTTGTGCACTCAGAATATGCTTAGGTATGTAGCTATCGTGTTAGAATCATGTCCCTAAGA
This sequence comes from Artemisia tridentata subsp. tridentata, assembly GCA_021014915.2. Lineage (NCBI taxonomy): Eukaryota > Viridiplantae > Streptophyta > Magnoliopsida > Asterales > Asteraceae > Artemisia > Artemisia tridentata. The sequence goes on along the minus strand of CP139501.1, from coordinate 221,437,190 downwards.
TCCTAAGTTGAATGTTGAAATATGTGTGAATTGACATGTTCATGATTGATGGTTGATCTTCAAGCTAAATAGTGGTTTGATTAGGATATGAATATGGTATTATGAGTAGGTAAGCAGCTACGTGGTAGCGAGTAATGAAGAGTGAATCTGTATGTATGTATATCTGTGTTGATATTCTTATGCAGATTCCATGGCCGATATGAATGTGCCTGCTCCCGCTCTAACCATTTGATCAGATGTTCAAACTCTATTGACTGGCTTTCATTTCACCACAACAACAACATCGGCAGCAACAACAACAACAACACTTTCATCACCACCACCACCACCACCTTCACTTCAACAAAGCATTACAAATTCTGATCTCGCCGAGTAGGGATCTACAATACTTGGGTAGTTTTGTTGGTGGATGGATTATTGATGTTGACTACTGACTCCCTCAGAGAAGCGAATGATCACATCATCTGTGTGTAAAGGTCAACATCATATGTGTTGTAATCGTTATCTTGTATATCATAAGTAGTGAATATACATTTTGTGTTATGTGTCAGTGTATGATTGTTTTAATTCAAAATCTTTCAAACTTATCATACCTGACACTAACATTCCCTCTCATTGATTGAGAGGGAGCATAATAATGTTCCATTATCAGAATACATTGAATCAGACCACATTGTCTCCCAAATTTTCTAACTTATTTAAATCAATTGAGATATCAAATCTCAAAAGGTTTGAAATTTTTGATCGGGGCAGAGAATGTGATTTAAATATGAAAATCTGATAAAAATGTGATCTTTTGGACTCAAGTGTGGGCTCTCTCATATGTGCTAAACTCTTTCATATATCGATGCACATATTGAGGGGGAGCGAATGATTTATGATGGCAATTGTGGAAGAATACCAAAGACCGACTATTTTATTTAATGTACTGGAGTTATAAGGATGGTAAGGTTAGGTATCAGTTCCCATGATCCAGCCAGAACCGGAGGGATCTTCCCAGGGACAATCCTCTAATTAGAATAGAAGTCCTTAGGAACGATGAAAAGAGAGAGAGAGAGAGAGAGGAGAGAAAGAGAGAGAGAGAGAGAGAGAGAGAGAGAGAGAGAGAGAGAGAAAAGTGAGAATAAGGGAAGAGTGCCGACTGAGATAGAACTGGTACTGGAACAAACCCAACAAGGTACTAGTGATGAAGTCTCGGTAAGCGCTGAAGGGGTTGAAGAATGAAAAAGAAATGTAAAGATAAAGGGTGAAAAGAAAGAAGCCCTCCTTACACTTTAGGCAGAAACCGGGTCAATACATATGCTGTCAGAATCACTTAGTTGATTGCTGACATTGAAGACAAGTATCATGGACCCAGTGATACGCTACACAACCCTCCCTAGCCACTCAAGGTCCCTCAAAGAACTCTTGTTTCATTTGTCACAGAGATCAAAACATTTCTATCGTCTCTCTCACTCCAAGTTAGACGATATTGAAAAGGTGGCAATCCTCTCCAGCCTCCGATCACTAAATCAAAACGCACTATTGAGTCTAGAGCCAAGAGATCATCCATAAATCTCATTAGGACACATTTCCAATATGCTTGTTGTTTCATACACCGTGAAAAGTAAGAAAACATATATTAAGAGTCCTACGCATTATCCTCGTGGTATTGCCAGAACATCTGAGTGATATGCAAGTATTCACAATGAAGATGGAAATCCTTCTAGAGCGAACATCAAACAAGCTCTTGGTAGGTGACATGTGAGATCCTTCATGGATCAAACTAGTGACAACTGGAAAGAAACGATGGGGCGATTCACATTTGAATCAAACTTGTTCCAGGAAATGGATTGATATATGCTTTTGGAAAACCTTTCAATGTGATCACCAACTGAGTTTCGAGCACATTGATTGTGTAAATTTTCAAAAAAAAGTGTTTATGACAGAAATGTGATTCAATTTATAAAACCCTCTTCGTGTTGCATAAAATGTTTATCCAGTGACACGCGAGTGATTTTTCTAATCAATTTCTCATCAATCAGTGGGTATTTAATTCACTGATTCACTCTACCGTGTCATCTGCTTTAAGACGTTCCGGTATGAGAACATGCTTAGTATGATGATTCTGATGTTAATTCGTTGGATGATTCTTTACAACAAGCTGGAAAGTCCTGTCAAGGAGAATTTTCTTTAAAGAGGATTCTACCTGATCACAGGTCGGTCCTCACGAAACCGAAAGTTAATCCAACCACACCGAGCGAATGACAAAGCCATATTCGTTCTCCAATTTTATTGCTAACTATTTTATTTCAGATTTATATAAAGACGGTGATGGTGGTACCTAATTCCAGCAGAGACATGTCAATCCACACCCCATGATCACACGACCAATTCATTATCAAAGGATCATGAAAGTTGAGAGACTTACAACAATGCTTCCGCAATTCTGATGCAAAGTCTCCTGATCCAGAAAAGTGTGAGCATGTCGGTCCAATGGTCACTACATCACATGAAGGCGATACTACAAAGGATGAACTTGGAGATTTACGGTGGCTGATGATCTCAAAGAATGCTCAAAGATCACATATGCCAAAGGAACATTAATCACACGATCATTGCTTGAAGTACAAAGTGTGCTGAACTTGAAGAATCAAAAGACTACGAGCTAGGAATTTACAGTCATGTAATAGAATGCTAGAATTCAAAGTGTATTTTCCGGGGTGACCTCCCTTAGGGGGAGATTGTTAGGAATATAAATATTCATATGAAAGACTCGGTCACCCCGAGTATCTTTTGGCATTAGATAGCTCGTAGGCTTTATTGTTATAGTTTAGATATCATTTCACCATGGAGTCGGGTCGGGTCTTTACCCACTGTAGCCCGCTTCATAGCCCACGTGGGGCGTTAAGTAACTTGTATAAATACCCTCTTCCCACCAAGGGAGAGGGTTGGAGCTTCTAATCATTCAACATAATTTCCCTTCACTTTCTCTCTCTAGAACTCCCATCTCTTCCTCTCTCTTTCTCTCTCTAAGATTCAGCCAAGCATCAAAGATTAGTGTGTGTTATGATTATGAATATCTTACATAAAACGTATGACCTATAACAATGAACACAATAGGAAAATCAGTGAAACACATTACAAAAATTACAACAATAAGTGAAAATGGACAACCATAATATTCTTACAGATGATTTATCATATGTATTGAACCCTACACCAATAACAAAGATTAGGTGTTTTCAGAAGTTCAAGCACCACATATTGTGCTTTGTAATCAACATAAGAAATTACATGTGTGATCCAGAGCAGAAGCATCCAAGCAATTACCTCAAGGTGACAAATGTTTAAGACTGCTGGTAGATCCTCACCGCATGTTTCGATAGGCCAAATCAAACTGCTTAGTGATTGATTGCTTGATAGCTTTGATCTGCCAAAGAAGATGTGTGCATTATGCTGCAGGCACATGCCTACCAATTCCGGACTGAAATGAATCTTGTAAATGGTTGGGAATATTCATAGGTTAATGGCACTCTTTAAGCAAATAATGCATGAAAAGGTAACCAAGTTTGGTAAATTTTCTACTTCATCGAACAATGACTTACATGGCCAGATAACCAAGTTAAATGCTAACAAATTATATCTAATTTTTGGAAAACTAGAAGGGGGGTTGAATAGTTTTACCGTTTTAAAATTCTTTTGCATTGAATACTTAACGTGATTTAAGTAATGCAAATAATAAACAATATATAAAAAGTAAGTAGAGAAAGAAACAATCAAACCACAACACGGATGTTTATAGTGGTTCGGTCTACAAGGACTCTCTTTCTTGCCCTACTCCACTCCTCGAGCCTCTAACTCGAGAGTTTTTCTTCACTAATAAACAAGCTCCCTTCTCGGCGAAGAAAACCTTTACAAACGTCACTTACACTTTTTCCGGTTCAAAGCTAAATACCGAGTTCTTTTACAAGGGCACAACCACTCCCGATACTCTAAGTATTTTGAGGACTAACATACTAACCGATCACAACAGAGGTATATGATAGTTTGGTACAACAATGATGTGTGAAAAACAACAAATTCACACTATGACTAATCTAACAAGTCTTGCAACTCTTTGTTGAAGCTTTTAATGCTTTGATCTCTTTGCTATAAAAGAAAGATCACTAAGAATGAAATATGTAATATGAATGGGTTAGTAATGAATGAAAGAATGTATAATATTGTTTATGCTTATGAGTGATAAGAAAATATGAATGTGTGGCTTGCTATTTATAGGCCAACTGCCATTGCAAACCACGGATAGGACGGATCCTATTTAAGAGATCCGTCCGTTATGCTGTTTGGTTCCGCGGGAGCCTGACAGCAAATCTTCAAATATCTTTCCCAAATCTAACCAAGATATTTTCAAATCTAATCTTTGAGTGAAGAACAATCCAAGTTATTCATATGATCTTCAAGATATCCTAAAGATATCAATGTGATGCATGCCATGATGTCATTGTATATATTCCATATTAAGTAATAAAATGTAAACATGCAAATGTAAATGTATGTAACATGTATATATACTAGTGATCATGTATGTAGCATGTAATTGATGTTATGAGTTTATGAAAAACTTGTGACTATAAATGTAAAAGACTTAACTATATTTATGCTTTGCTAAAAATAAAATTTATAATTGTCATTAACAAAATATAGCAAAGATCGTAAAATATAAGTAACGTTTTTTAGACGATATTTGTATTAACAATCTCCCCCTTTTTGTTGATGACAAAATATAAAGTTTATTTTTAAGCAATAAAACAAATAAAGTGCAAGTCTTTTAAAAATATAGATTAAACTAGTTTTATGCAATTTTTAAAATCAATTTAGGCATTTTAAATTGTATAGAACATGTAATGTATGAGTTTAATATTATCTCCCCATTTTTGTCGAAATAAAAAGAAGAAATGCATAACGTAATGTAGTGCATGGCCCTTGGTTATTACTCCCCCTAATTGGAGTGCCAAGTATGATGATACATGGATTTTGAGTGCTTAATAGCTCCCCCTTGGACAATACTCCCCCTAATTGGAGTGCCAAGTATATAATGCATGAATTGAGAATTCTATCAAACAAAGGTTAGTGCTTGATTAGTTCCCCCTTGACCAATACTCCCCCTTGTTAGGGTGCCAAAGTATATAATGCAAGGAGGAAGAATGCTACAAAACAAATGTTAGTTGATAAGAAGTTTAAACCAACCATACAATGATGCATGAATAATGAGAGCTACAAAACAAAGGTTAGTTATAATAGTTCAAATCCAACCAAATATAATGCACAATAAGTGATCACAATCAACACATAAACATCAACAAAACATCTTTCATTGGAAAATTATTTTTGACAAGTGTCACAAATGGAGATGCTTACAAAGGAACTAAATATAAAATAACTTAGAAAGAAAAAGAGTCCTAAAAATCCTATAAAAAGAAGAAAAAAAATCCTAAGATAAAAGGCTCCTAGTTTGAGCATCTATTGAGGTGGGTGCGAAATAGCGTTGAGGCGCTCAAGGATATGGTTCAAGATGAACCTCATCTCATTTTGTAACTCATGAACCAAAATGTTGGTTCTTTGAGTGAGATGGGCGGTTCGCTCACACATGGGGCAACCATGGTGAGGGAAGTTGGGTGGAACGTTTGGTTCGTTTGTTGGTGGTGGTGGTGGTGGTGGAGCATGAGTTGATTGTTGGTTTGGTTTAGTGGAGACATGATGGATGCAAGCAATGTGGATTCTAGATCCATTGCTTCATTGACGTGGGAGTCCACCATGTTTGAAAAGGCGTAGAGGCGATCAAGTTCCTCATTTATTTTGCCTTGAGTTTGTGGATGGTTGATCCACATTGACTCGTCAATGGTTTGGAGTGTGGAGGTTGGTAAGAAAGGTTGAGGTTGAGGTTGTTGTGGTGGAGCTTGATCACGGTAGAGAAGGCCATGAGTGTCCCTATAGATAGGATGGAATAGTAGTGGTTCTTGTTGTGAAGATTCAACCTCAAAAGACATTGGTGGTGGATTGGTGGATCTAGGTGGAAGAACTTCCAAGGTTTCTAAGTAGGGGTGAGGAGAGGTTAGTGGTGTGGCAAACAACTCTATTGATTGAAGTTTGGGGGATCTAGGAGGTAATGGTGATCTTGTTAATTGAGATGGTTCGGGTGGTGGTGTGGTAGCCACTGGTGTTTTGGTAGGTGGTGGAGTGGTGATGATGATATGTGGTGGTGTTGAAGTTGACAAGGTGAGGAAGTTCTCATTATTAATTGAAGATGAGATGTTTAGTGGTGATTTCCGAGGATGAGGAGTTGAGATTTACAAAGCAACATGGTCTAACACTCATTCTGGTTGTTCTTCTGTGTGGTCTGGATGTTGATGAGGAGTTGTTTGACTTTGTCATTTTGAAGAGGAAGGTTGAGATATGCAGAAAATGCTACTAGAAGTGGTGGTGAAGGTGTGAGAAATGATCATCTAAAAGCTTCCAATTTATAGACTCCAAGGTTCATGGAAGAGTATGTTTGGATTTGATGTTAAACCATACAAAGATGGTGGTTTACAATGATTTGGAAGTGAAAGAGAAGCATATCAAATTAACATAGTCAATCCAATGAGATTGAGTTGAGTGAGATGAAGAAGATATGCAGTTAATGCATAGTGGTGGAGAAAGGTAACTTGAGTGATATTTTGAAATTTCAAGTTTTGGTGGGAAATGTTTTTCCTATTGTTCTAAGTGATCTAAGTTGATCCTAATATGAGGTATTATCAATAAAACTATCCTAATGACAAGAGTGAGTGAACTAGAGTGCGGGATGAATCAAAAATTTAAAAATGAAGTTGTTATACGGCGGAACCAAACAACTACATAGGCGGTTCCGCCTGATCCGTCAAGTGGTTTTTGGTGGCAGCAAAAACTTGGATGGACGGAACCATATTTTTGGTTCCGCCATATCCGCCGATCAAAAAAAGTAAACAGTGGGCATTTTTGAAAGCACAAAACCCGTTCAAATCCCGTAAATTTTCCTAAAACATGTGTAATTAATTAGTTGTGATTGAACAATAACAAAAAAATAGGTATTAACACATGTAAGCATATAGATCAAACCGAGGATAATGAACTTACTAATAATGGAAGTTATGTCAAACAGTGGCTTAAGAGTAGAAAATTGATAACATCAAAATGTTATCGCCCTGCATGATCACTTTAGTTCACATAGTTGTTTAATGATAAGTTAATATCCTACAATCTTAAAAATACATCACATCATTATTTAAAACCAATTGTACCAAACACTCATTAACCTCTCATTGCTTGTCAAGTTTCTTGTTGATCTTCATTAGGAAACGCCCGATGCATTTGAACATCCCTCTCATTTGCTTGAACTCTTCAGTTTGTTGTTCAATGGGTAGAAGTTGTTGCATATATTCTAGAGGTGGAAGCCTAGAATTAGGGAGTCCATCATCCTCGCTCATAGATGAAGATGATGAGGAGGTAGGTAGATGAGGACATTTTCCTTTTGTTATGGCTACTCTCTTATCACTCAAAGGTACAAATGTATGGGGAATGAGGGAGTAGTCGGGGCAAAAACCTCTAGGATATGGAGGGATAGGTGTAAAAGCTCTAAAAAGACGGGTGAGAAGCATCCCGTATGGCATAGCGGTGGTTCCTAACATTGGTATGTCGGCCATCCTTTTGGCCACATAGTAAGCAAGGTTGAAAGGTCGATGAGTTGACACGCAATAAAGCATGTAGCATAGGCAAGCATTGATGTGGTCTCTATTCCCTATGGTGCACAAGACGTTGGCCCGAAGGATTTCTTCCCATTTCTTAAATTGTGGCCTAAGCTCGTTTAGCTCCATGCCAAACGGGTCTCGATTGACCTCATTGCCTTGTCGGGTGGTCCTAGTGTGGGAAGTTCTAGGGAGGAAGAGATGGTCTCGGATAATCTCTTTTGGTGTCAAAGGTGTGTCGTATGGAGGCATACGATCGACAATAGAATCAAGAGTTGACAAGGACCATTTATCCCAATAAAGGCAAGTACCTTCACCCGGAATTCCAAGGACTTTTGCAAATTGGTTTAAGGGTATGTTAAAGTAGTTTTGATTGACTTTGAATTGAATGGATATGAGACCATAATCATTTGAGCTAAGGACAACACTAGCATAAAACTCTAATAAAAATCTAGGACATATTGGTTCGTCAATGTCTAAGAGGCAATCAAAGTTAATGGTAGCTAGTTGTTGGCGAATGTTGGTTCCTTCTAGAAAGGAAGGGTCTACGGTTCTACCCTCGTGAACATATCTTTTCTCTAAGGCTTTAAAGATTTTTACTTGTGTTGGTGTAAGTCCTTTACTCTTATGGTGTTTTGGAAGATAGTTTAGGGTGTCCTTGTGATCGTAGAAGGTTGCGGGAGGCAAATTTGATCCTAAATACAAAAATTGCATACTTTAGTTAAAACTAACGAAAGTTTAAATATGATGTTCTAGTGTGTGCCTATATGGGGACAATGTGGAGGTGCGGTTATCTCGACTCCTTTTAATGCATGAAAATTTCATTTAGCAAATTTTATAACAAAATGAGAGATAACCCAAACGCTCCTAATTCAATGTAGCTTCGATTGAATGTACCCGAAAATACATATTAGTTATGTATTTCCTTTAGCATTCAAGAGACATTATGCAAATGATGTTTTAAACATAACGTTTTTATTTGTATGAACAATGTGAAAAATCATTTTTCCTAATAGTGAGAAGCTTTTTACAAAAAAATTCACATGGGGTTTTTAGTGAATTATGATAATGTCCTACAAGATGCAATTCCTAACTATGGAAAACATGATTTGTTATGTAATTTAGTGAATATGCTTCATGATTAATCAAAAAGATGCATAATCCCCAAGTTTTGGTTTTGTGCAAGAAACAGAAATCCTAGACTCAGATCAGGAGTGTAAATATAGTTGGGATACTTACAGTGTGAATTAGTGCACAAATTTGTTGAAGGAGATGACCTAAGTTCTGAGAACGGTGTGTTATGGGGCGAGTTTAAGTTTCTTGTGTGTTGTTGAAATGAGAAAAGGAGTGTTTGTTTAATATATTTAAAAACCAACCCAGGAACCCACGGATGGGGAGGAACCAAATATTTGGTTACGTCCTTGTTGTCGAAGGGTTTCGAGGGACTGTTTTGGTTTTTGGTTGTGTTTGGTTAATCTAAGGTTTGAGCTAAAGTTTTAACTACATACTTGGTTCCATTAATCCTAAACCAAGTCTAAGAAGGTTAAATGGTTCTCTCTTAAGAGGTTTTGTTAGGATATCGGCAATGTTGTCTTCTGAGGATACTTTCTCGATTGAGATGTTTCCTTTTTGAACATTGTCGTGTATAATGTGATGACGAATTTCTATGTGTTTGGTTCGAGCATGTTGAACTGGATTCTTGCTAAGGTCGATAGCTCCTTTGTTGTCACAGAGAATAGGGACGTCGTTGAGTTGAATCCCATAGTCGACGAGAGCTTGTTTCATCCAAAGTGCTTGTTGACATGCTTTTCCTGCAGACACGTACTCGGCTTCGGTTGTTGAGATTGCTAGAGCCGTTTGTTTCTTTGAGAACCATGCGGTAAGACAATGCCCAACAAAAGTACAAATACCACGTGTACTCTTTCTATCGACATAGTCACCGGCATGGTCCAAGTCGGCATACACTATGGTTTCAATTCCCGTTCCTTTGGGATACCATAATCCTAAGTGTGTAGTACCTTTAATGTATCTAAATATTCATTTTACGGCTTCAAGATGGGATGTTTTAGGATCTTCTTGAAAGCGAGCACATAGACAAACACTAAACATAATGTCGGGTCTACTAGCCATGAGATAGAGTATACTACCAATCATTCCTCTATATTTAGTGCTATCTACGGATTCACCTTCTTCATCCTTTGTGAGTTTAGTTTCCGAGGACATAGGTGTTTTCATAGGTTTGGAATCTTCAAGACCAAATTTCTTAAGCATGTCTTTGATGTACTTAGATTGGTTTAAGAATATCCCATCTTCTAATTGTTTTATTTGGAGTCCTAAGAAAAAGTTTAATTCTCCTATCATACTCATTTCAAACTCGTCATGCATGATTTTTGAGAAATCGTCGCATAACTCTTGACAAGTTGATCCAAATATGATGTCATCCACATATATTTGAACTATGATAATATGTGATCCATTTTTCTTAGTGAAAAGAGTGTTGTCTACTAGTCCCATGGTATACTTATGTTCAACTAGGTATGTCTTAAGTCGATCATACCATGCTTTTGGTACTTGCTTAAGTTCGTATAAAGCTTTTTTAAGTTTGTAGACATGGTTTGGTTTTTCAAAGTCGGCAAAGCCGGGAGGTTGTGCGACATATACTTCTTCATTAATAAAACCATTAAGAAATGCACTTTTGACATCCATTTGAAAAAGTTTAAAGTCATGTGCACATGCATATGCAAGTAGTATTCTAATTGACTCGAGCCTAGCAACCGGAGAAAATATTTCATCGTAGTCAATATCTTCATGTTGATTATAGCCTTGAGCTACTAGCCTAGCTTTGTTTCTAGACACTACACCATTTTCATCCATTTTATTTCTAAAGACCCATTTTGTTCCAATTATGGTTTGACATTTTGGTTGAGGGACTAATGTCCAAACATCATTTCTAACCAATTGGTTTAATTCTTCTTGCATTGCTATAACCCAAGATTCATCTTTTATAGCCTCATTTATATTTTTGGGCTCAATGGTTGAAATGAAACAAAAGAAATTACTTTGATTTTGAAATTTTGATCTTAAGGTTCTTTCATTAATTTCTCCTATGACATTATCTAATGGATGACTTTTAGATTCTTAGACATTGACTATTTCTCTATTTAAAGGTTCATCTTCTTTGTCATTATCTAAATTCTCTTGGTTTTCAACCATTTGACTTTCAACTAGGTCATCATCTACCAAAGGTGATGTCTTAGGGAGGTGGACTTTCTTCAAATGTTACGTTCAACGATTCCTCGACTCTTAAGGTTTCTTTGTTCAAAACGATATAGGCTTTACTATTTTGTGAGTATCCAAGGAACACACCTTCATAAGACTTTGGGTCAAATTTGATGAGATAATCCTTAGTGTTTAGAATGAAGCACTTTCTTCCAAAAACTCTAAAGTATCCTAATGTAGGATTTTTTCCTCTATAAAGTTCATATGGAGTTTTATTCAAAAATGGTCTTATTAAAACTCTATTTAAGATATAGGTGGTTGTGTCAACGGCGTTACACCAAAACTTTTGTGGTATGTTTTGTTCATTTAGCATTGTTCTACTCATTTCTTGAAGTGTTCGATTTCTACATTCTACTACACCGTTTGATTGAGGAGTGCGCGGAGCTGAAAAGTTATGTGTTATGCCATTAGCATCACAAAAAGCTCCAAATTGAGTTTTATTATCAAATTCACGACCTTGGTCTGTTCTAATTGACACAATACTATTTCCTAGTTGATTTTGAATTTTCTTACTAAGAATTTCAAATTTATCAAATGCTTCGTTTTTACTTTTCACAAATTTAGTCCAAGTGTATCTTGAATAATCATCTACTATGACCAAAGTGTAGAAGTTTCCTCCATAACTTTGTATAGCGGATGGACCAAACAAATTCATATGCAATAGTTCTAGACACCTAGATGTAGACACCATATTTTTAGCCTTATGGCTATTATGAACTTGTTTCCCAATTTTGCAAGCATCACAAAAGTGTTGGTCGTATTTCAACTTGGGTAGGTTCCTAACGAGTTCTTTAGATGATAAAGATTGGATTAGTCTCATATTGGCGTGCCCTAAGCGTCTATGCCAAAGAGTTGAGTTGTCGTCTAGAGAGGTAAGACAAAGTTTGTCTTTAGATGTTTTATCTAATTTCATTACGTAAACGTTATTTTTCACAACACCTTTACCTATGGTTATACCGTCTTTAAGTATTTTACTTCCGTTTTCACTGAAAAGGACGTCATACTTTTACGGCATAGTTGGCTAATACTAAGTAATTTAAAACCTAGGTTATCAACATGAGCAACATCATCAATAGAGAAAGAGTCATGAGAGATAGTACCTTTTCTGACGATTTTGCTTTTAAGCTTGCTACCAAACGTAACATTACCTCCGTCGTATGCTTGGTAGGTTGAGAAAAGGCTCTTGTTTCCCATCATGTGTCTTGAACACCCACTATCTTTTATCCACTCGTCTGGTTCCAAACCGACTTTCAAGCATACCTCGTCTGAGTCATGAGCCATTAGAGCAACTTCGTCGTTCTTAGGCTCTTCGTCATCATCTTCACTGTCACTCCAAGCCCCACTTACAAAAGCTATTTGAGTTTTGTTCTTGGGCGGCTTAGGACACTCTCCTATTAGATGACTTGTATCTCCGCATCTAAAACACTTTCTTTCTCCTTTTCCTTTCTTGTCATCACGGTCTTTTCGGAAGGATTTCTTTTCTTCTCAAGGTTGTCTTACGAACTTTCCTCGTCTCCTAAAGAACTTCTTGAAATCTCTTATGGCCATGGCATATTCTTCATCTTCGTTACCCGAGCTAGACTATTCATCATCCCTTGAATCTACCCTAGCTTTTAAGGCAATGGATTTGACTTTTTCCTTTTTGCCTTTAACTGTCTCCGAATCTTTTTCCATAACCATCTCATGAACTTTGAGATTTCCTATTAGCTCGTCAAGTGACATGCTTGAAAGATCCTTGGATTCTTCAATGGCCGTCACCTTTGCTCTCCACTTCGGATGAAGTGCTCTAAGAAATTTCCTGACAAAGTTATTCCTACAAAAAGAATCGTCAAGTGCTTTAAGAGAAGTAATGATAGTATTAAACCTAGCAAATGCACTATCAATAGTCTCATCTTCAGGGATAACGAATTGTTCATATTGTTGAACAAGAAGATCAATTTTGTTATCCTTGACTTGTGAGTTCCCTTGATGAGTGATAATTAAGGATTGCCAAATATCTTTAGCGGTTTTACACATAAAGACTCTTTCATATTCTTTCCTAGGTAAAGCATTATAAAGCATCATTTTAGCCTCATTATTTTTGGCAATCAACTTCTTTTGCTCATCACTGTGACGAGTAAGTGAAGTATCCTCATCCCGACCACTTGATATATCTTTTATTATGGCTTTATGGTCACCTTCTATAATAATGTACCATAGATATATGTCTTTTGATTTCACATAAGTTTCAAAGCGGTTTTTCCAATATATAAAACTATTTGGTTCAAATAGTGGTGGTCTTTGCATAGATTGCCCTTCTTTGAAGTTTTCAAAATCCATGGATCGTTTCAAGTTTTAAAATACAATATATTTTGAAAGTTTTGAGTAACGTAGCTCTGATGCCAATTGTGGAAAACTAGAAAGGGGTTAAATAGTTTTACCGTTTTAAAATTCTCTTGCTTTGAATAATTAACGTGATTTCAAGTAATGCAAATAATAAACAATATATAACAAGTAAGTAAAGAAAGAAACAATCAAACCACAACACGGATGTTTATAGTGGTTTGGTCTACAAGGACTCTCTTCCTTGCCCTACTCCACTCCTCGAGCCTCTAACTCGAGAGTTTTTCTTCACTAAGAAACAAGCTCCCTTCTCGGCGAAGAAAACCTTTACAAACGTCGCTTACACTTTTTCCGGTACAAAGCTAAATACCGAGTTCTTTTACAAGGGCACAACCACTCCCGATACTCTATGTATTTTGAGGACTAAAATACTAACCGATCACAACAGAGGTATATGATAGTTTGGTACAACAATGATGTGTGAAAAACAACAAATTCACACTATGACTAATCTAACAAGTCATGCAACGCTTTGTTGAAGCTTGTGATGATTTGATCTCTTTGCTACAAAAGAAAGATCACTAAGAATGAAATATAAAATATGAATGGGTTAGTAATGAATGAAAGAATGTATAATGTTGTTTATGCTTATGAGTGATAAGAAAATATGAATGTGTGGCTTGCTATTTATAGGCCAACTGCCATTGCAAACCACGGATGGGACGGATCCAATTTAAGGGATCCGTCCGTTATGCTGTTTGGTTCCGCGGGAGCCTGACAGCAAATCTTCAAATATCTTTCCCAAATCTAACCAAGACATTTCCAAATATAATATTTGAGTGAAGATCAATCCAAGATATTCATATGATCTTCAAGATATCCTAAAGATATCAATGTGATGCATGCCATGATGTCATTGTACATATTCCATATTAAGAAATAAAATGTAAATGTAAATGTATGTAACATGTATATACTAGTGGTCATGTATGTAGCATGTAAATGATGTTATGAGTTTATGAAAAACTTGTGACTATAAATGTAAAAGACTTAACTATATTTATGCTTTGCTAAAAATAAAATTTATAATTGTCATTAACAAAATATAGCAAAGATCATAAAATATAAATAACGTTTTTTTAGACGATATTTGTATTAACATAATTGTTAGCACTTACAATGTAATGTCTTCATACATCGGAACATATGATACGGATATCAAACCCTACTCCATCCAGTCAAAAACATAAAATTGAATACCATTCAGAGAATAGTTAAGATTGATTCAACATCAACCATTTTAAACACAAAAAATTATTATTGATTTGAAGAAGATAAAGAAGTAGAAGAACTTACCTTAGAGATTGTGCAGGCGCGTTTTTTTGGAAAATTCGGTTCGTATATGTAGCCCGATCATAAAACCTATAAACCTACAAAACAAACGAAAACACATCATAATAAAACACAATCAGACTTATAATCATAGATATTGTGCATGCTTGGTGACTGTTGTAATTAGTTGTCGATTTAGGTTTTGGGGAATGTAGGGTGTGGAAACTCGTTTTAGACTGCATGTCTAACTTAACTAACAACGAGTTTACTTGATCGTTTATGGGCTCTAGGGTTTTAATCCTTTGATCTAGGATTATTACTATGTTAAGAACAATGATAATATTGGCGGAATATTCAATTGAACGAATACAATACTATCACAACAAGGTTTTGTCAAACTTTCTCTTTGTTATTAAACTCAGCCCCAATACTACTTGATCATTAGTAATACGGTTACACTCTAACAGGGATCAATGATCCTTGAGGCTTAACAAAAATAAACAACATTAGACCCCATGTCTAACGTTCCCACGCACACTCTTTAAGTGCTCTTACATTTTAACACAACTTTATGTTGTTGTAATTTGAGAGTACGAAGCACTTTGGTGTTGATTGTTTCAATCACAACCAAGACACACTTTTGATGTTCACTTTGTTTCACTGTGAAGCATACTTTTATCTAAGGGTGTGATCTCCTTTTTATAGTATAAAGGAGATCATTACAAAGTTTGATAAGTCTTTAGTCATCCACTTGCTTTTACATGTGTCAAGTCAATAAGATACAACTTGTATCTTGAGTGTTCAACTTGATGACTTGATAAAATATCTAGATATTATATTTGTATAAACATGACTCATACTAAATAATATCTTCTTCGTTCTTATCTTTGTAGCAGCAGAGTGACTCATTGATTCAGCAGCACCTTCGTTTGAACTAGCAGCAGGTTGTTACACTAGCAGCAGTCTCATTTTGTACTAGCAGTACCTTGTTGTACTAGCAGTACCTTTGTGTTGAACTAGCAGTACCTTTGAGTTTGCACTGGCAGTACCTTGCTTGTGAATCAGCAGTACCTTGTTGGTCTAGCAGTACCTTGCTCTTGGACCAGCAGTACCATAAAATACACTAATAGTACCTTTCTTGAACTGGCAGTACCATGTATTTTGCTTATCATTCAGTATTCTATATGTTTCATTCTTTTTGTTTTTGATCATCAAATCTATGGAATATTTAATTCCTTACAATCTTCCCCTATTTGATGATTACAAAACAAAAACATTCTTGTACGAATTTCCCTAGACGAAGTAGAGAAATTGAGATAACTAAATCTCACCATGAATGAAAACTATACTGACTTCCCCTTAATCTATGCTATCCACCACGTCTCTTCCCCTTTTTGTTATCAACAAATAGGAAATTTACAAATATGATCTTTACAATTACAAACTAATATTACAAATCCAATCTATCCTTCTAATATCTCAAATTACCCTCCATTAAGCTTTCCGCACTAAAAATGAACTTGAGACATCAAAATTTTAAACCATCAGTAGCAATACTAATCAACAATAATGAGAATCAATAACTCTCCCTGTGGAGATGCACATATAATTGAATGGTTATACATCTGAACATTTAAGCTTCCCCTGAAACCCATATGTTAACCATTCGAATCTTCCATTCTGTAGGCTTTTGTGACTGATGAAGAAAAACCAACCATTACCAACTCGTTGATGAAATAAAATAAACCAAACTTGTGTCCTATATCGTGTACTAAAACTGACTTTGAACTTATACTAACACCATATAAGTAGATCGAAATCTCTTGATAAAATCCTCATCTTCAATGAGACACTGAGTACTACAAAGTAACTCCTTTAAGTGATAGTTAACTAGGTCTTCGTCCATCCTCCCCTTGACCTATGAAAACTAGATTTAACAAGTCTCTGTCATAACTTCTTGAAGCACAAACAAGTTATCTTCTCAACAAAAGATATGATAAAACACAATTTTGAAAAATTTAACCTCAACTTCAAATAAGCAACAAATGACCTTTTTCACCAATAATAAATTGATAAACAAGCCTTTTTATCTTTTAAGAACCAACTCTCTTCTGTGTGTGATTCTTCTCCTATGTGTTTGAACTTTGAAAGAAAACCAAAAATTCGACCATACCTCAACTGTTTCTGCAGCAGTTTTCAACGATGCATATCTTGCAACCTAAGGCTCAGATTGAAGATCCCTCCGGTCAGAATCTACCTTGATATACCAAGAACCTTCAACAAAAATTTCAGCCCAATCCAACGGTTAACGAAGGAGTTATAGCCTTTGCAAAACTGCTCTGCAGAAAGTTGCGAAAAATTAAGCAAAAACAAATTTTTCTTCTTTCTTTAGTTAAAACCTTTTCTTTTCCTAAATCCAGAGCCCCCCGCTCTGATACCAACTGTGGAAACTCGTTTTAGACCGCATGTCTAACTTAACTAACAACGAGTTTACTTGATCGTTTTTGGGCTCTAGGGTTTTAAGCCTTTGATCTAGGATTATTACTATGTTAAGAACAATGATAATATTGGCGGAATATTCAATTGAACGAATACAATACTATCACAACAAGGTTTTGTCAAACTTTCTCTTTGTTATTAAACTCAGCCCCAATACTACTTGATCATTAGTAATACGGTTACACTCGAACAGGGATCAATGATCCTTGAGGCTTAACAAAAATAAACAACATTAGACCCCATGTCTAACGTTCCCACACACACTCTTTAAGTGCTCTTACATTTGAACACAACTTTGTGTTGTTGTAATTTGAGAGTACGAAGCACTTTGGTGTTGATTGTTTCAATCACAACCAAGACACACTTTTGATGTTCACTTTGTTTCACTGTGAAGCATATTTTTATCTAAGGGTGTGATCTCCTTTTTATAGTATAAAGGAGATCATTACAAAGTTTGATAAGTCTTTAGTCATCCACTTGCTTTTACATGTGTCAAGTCAATAAGATACAACTTGTATCTTGAGTGTTCAACTTGATGACTTGATAAAATATCTAGATATTATATTTGTATAAACATGACTCATACTAAATAATATCTTCTTCGTTCTTATCTTTGTAGCAGCAGAGTGACTCATTGATTCAGCAGCACCTTCGTTTGAACTAGCAGCAGGTTGTTACACTAGCAGCAGTCTCATTTTGTACTAGCAGTACCTTTGTGTTGAACTAGCAGTACCTTTGAGTTTGCACTGGCAGTACCTTGCTTGTGAATCAGCAGTACCTTGTTGGTCTAGCAGTACCTTGCTCTTGGACCAGCAGTACCATAAAATACACTAATAGTACCTTTCTTGAACTGGCAGTACCATGTATTTTGCTTATCATTCAGTATTCTATATGTTTCATTCTTTTTGTTTTTGATCATCAAATCTATGGAATATTTAATTCCTTACATAGGGTTTTGGGAAGGGTGCGAATATTGATAGGAGGCTCAATAAGGGTTTAGTTATGACCCTGATTTTTTTCCCATAATGTCACAATTGGTCCCTCCGTGTTTAGCTTAATCTCTTTTGTCAAGTATATTTTTTTTATTTTCGATTCTTGATCACAGTCAATGGCTTGGCCCCATTGGTTGGGATGTTTGCATTGGAACCTAAAGATGCAGGTTCGAATATCATCATGTTCATTTTTTTAAATTCAAATTTTCTTATTAGAAAACGGCTGCATACGTGGCATATATTGCTTAGGTGGCGTTTAGGTGGCATTAATGCATATAATGACGTCATATACATCCTGATATATATATATAATATATTTATATGTATATGTGTGTGTGTGTGTGTGTGTATGTGTGTGTGTGTGTGTGTGTGTGTGTGTGTATTTTGAAACATAACATGATCCAAAGTAACCTTGCGTTACTTCTCATATATACTTTAAAATTATGTTAAGATTCATACTTTGGAACTATTTTTGTGTTAAAGTAGAGTCAAAGAACTTTCCAACGAGAGGTGACACAACCTCTAACGAGCCACAGATTATTTTATACAGACTTCGGAAGTTGACCCATTACCGGAAACTAGTAACAACCGCGGCTGCAAACTAAGAAACAACCAAAAACAGCTCTTAGTGGCGGCCAGATGCCTCAGAACTGCACCCATGCTTACTGTTTGACCCATATTTCTGGAATATAAACTACACTACCTCAATAATACGTCAATACTTCCATAAATCTTTAACATAACATATATTATATGTTTAGACCCGTACAAAAGCCAAAGTGGATCAAAATGGGTATAAATTAGCATAATGCCAAACACCCCTTTATGGAATCATACACATACCTAGTCTTTATTTTAACACATCCAATTCTGCATTTTACATAAAACGACATTAGAAGTACCTAGGGCGTTAAGTTGTATCAAGAGAAGGGTTCGAGAGTTGCTCTACCGTTCGAGCACCACCAGTGGCTAACCCGCTATGTCCATGCTTGACTCACCTACATTAAAACATGAAACGAAGCAATGTAAGCATAAAGCTTAGTGAGAACATAGTATAAACTGAAATCATGATATAAAAACATGTATAATAGTTGCTTTGAATACTATAACCATAACCTAAGCGGGAAGTGCTAGTGGAGCACTTTTATTCCGCATACTTACACATAACCATCTTATTCATTAGGCGTGTAAAATTGTAATTCCTTAGGGTGTACGCTCTTAATGATGCCAAATCGTGTACCATTGCGGAGCGTTTAAGACTCTTGGATTTTCTCGACTTTCAGAAGGCCTCAAAGATGAGGTGATGAGCTTCTTCAGTACACGACCTTGAGAGCTTGTATAGCTCAGGTTACGCTCACATCTCAGAAGGATGGTTGGATTTTGTCTCATGGTGTCTCGGTTGGGTATTCAGTTGCTTCGGCTCGTGGTTTTATTGATGTTGTGATTCTGGATGTTGATTCTGTGGCCACTAGATGGAATTGTTTAGTTCCTGCTAAAGTTAATGTCTTCTTTTGAAGATTGAAGCTGAACAAGATTCCTACTAGAGTTAACCTGGATAGGAGAGTTATTGATATTGACTCGGTTTTGTGTCCAATTTGTGGTAGTGTTGTTGAGATTGTTAATCATCTCTTCTTCTCCTGTGAGATGGCTGTGGACCTTTGGGTTTTAGTAGCTCGTTGGTGGGAGCTAGATCTTCCGGTTATGTCTTCTATTTTGAAATGGGTCCCTTGGATTGATAGTGCTAGGCTGCCAAGCAAAGTTAGGAATTGCATGGATGCTTTAGCGCTTACGTTGAAGTAGGGCTAAGCATCGGGCCGAATCCCGACCCGTCCCGACTCATCCCGAAACCGAGTTCGGGGAAAAACCCAAACCGAAAACCGAACCGAATTACTCGGTTCGGTTTCGGTTTAGTTGGGTTCGGTCAGTTTTCCAGGATATTGGTTTGTTTTTTCGGTTTTTGTCCCGACCCGTCCCGAAAACCAAATTTCTGAAAAATCAAAATCGAATACCGACCCGAGTATGGTCGGTTCGGGATTCGGGACGCTCGGTTTCGGTCGGTTTTTCAGGATTTTCAGGATTCGGTCGGTTTTGCTCACCCTTACGTTGATGTGGACGATTTGGTGTTTTCAGAATAACTTGTTGTTTAGCTTCACTCAACCTGTCAAGGCGAGTCTTTGAGATTTCATACAGTCTCAGTCGTTTTTTTGGATTAGTGCTAGAAATCATAAATTTCTTGTTTTCTGGATTAATTAGGTGCAAAATCTTTGATTAACTGTAAACTCTGTAATTTTTTAGCGTTTAGCTAGTTATATATATATATATATATATATATATATATATATATATATATATATATATATATATATATATATATATATATATATTGCTGTCGTTAAAAAAAATCAGATGAATTAAATTATAGAAAGCTTTAATCCAAAATTTCTAATTTAATCCATTTGGACTACAACTAGTCAAAGGAACTGTACACAGTGGCATGTTTATTTGAATACAAGTGGAGAAAATGCCTATAATTGGAGCCATGGAATGTTGAAAAGTTGAAAATTTAATTGAATAGATGGATTATTAGTGGAATAAAAACTTAAGGGAGAGTGATTATGAACAATGCTTCTTTACAATTGCGTCACTTTCATAAACCATACATGATATAAACGAGATGTGCTGCGAACCGCCGCGTTGCGGCGGAGCAGCGATACATAGCAATACACATAGAGAAAATACTGCAATAAAAATTAACATCAGTCTAGTGTTATATTACAGGCGATAGTGGTTTAGATGTTGTTTAAAAGCATACAAAAGTTAACATGTTATTGAACTGCGGTACATGGATTTTTAGTCATTTACGGACAGTTGGTTTTGGTTTTTTTGCTGCACTGCTTGTTTCCTCTGGCTTGTTATCTGTTAAGATTCTTCTTCGAGCAGATGTCCTGAGTACTTCTGTCTTTGTTGCCTGGCCTTGTAAATGGCTAGTAGCTTCTATTGTAGTAGGAGTGCTTGTTTGTAAAATTGCAAGTGAAGCAGGGGTAACCGGAGGTTCGGAAGTAGTACCTGACAGAGTTCAGTTAGTTATCATGCCAAAAAAAGTTAGCGAGTGCACGAAACAGACAACAGCTTGTGAAATTACAACCTTCCTCAGTTGGTGATTCAGCTTCAGCTTCTGTTAGCAAGGGAATGTTTTGTTCAGTTAGTGGCAGTAGATGTGGACCAGTTTCCATGACGCTGTCAAGCACATAACTCTGATATTCTTTTGTAGAATCTGGCGAGAAGTGCAGCTGAAACAAATGTGTGGTTCCTTCGAGGGCTGTTAAATGTGGCAGGACTGTATATGCATCGGTGTAGCCTTCTTCTGAGACAATTTTGTTGACTTCTGTAACTATTGAATGTACCTCATTACTGAAGCATGTTAACGTCAAAATTCCAGTGTTGTCGGAAATCAGCAGTCTAAAGGAATAACTGCATAGGTATTAAACATAGGTGACTTCATTAGACAATATTAAGAGGTTTTTTTTTTGTCGCTTATAAACTGTGTTTAGTTACTTGTACCTGTAATCATTTGGCTGTGTTGGAGCTGGTATCTCACACTGTGCATGTGGGCGGTCATCAAAGATTTTCCGCCTACAGTCATGGCATCTGCGGTAGAACCATGGTATGCCAACAACGACTTCTTCAATTCTTGCAACGACTGTGAATCTAACATTCTGTAAAAGGTAGTTACATATTAAAATAGCTACATGGCAAATACAAAGCTAGTAGTTGCAAGTTTGATAGAAGTACTGACTGTTTGGTTTCTTGGATCTTCTCGCAGAAGCTCGTCTATTGTAACTCTGTTTCTTTTCTTTTCATCTTCTATGTTATCGTAGCTGTATGTGCGCACATTCTGTATGACTGGTGGCGGGAGCAACTGTTCGTACCTGTAAGGATATTTTAACTTAGTTTGATGCTTAAAAAATTAGGCGAATGTGTTATAAGAGAAGGAGAGTAACTGACATGCTTAGTATGTAATCTGTTTCAGGAATAGGAGGGTTGAAATAGTAGTAAGTTGCGGGTGTGCTTGATAGCTGCAAACCTGCATTTGTTTGTGGCTTTGTTAGAATCTATTATGTTAATATTTTGCAACGTGGGTCTGTGGAAACGGCGGTACCTTTGTATGTCTTCACCCAGCATGAACTGACAGCCATAACGGTTGGTTTAGGTTCTTTTTCATAGGCACTGATGCTAAATTCGTGAGCTCTCTCATTCCAAAGAGTGAATCTGACAGTGTCTCCTCTGCATATGGGAAAATATGTTAGCGAGGTGTTATTTAGAATGGTTGTCATTAAAAAAAGAGTACGTATAAACAGCTGTTATTCAAAAAATAGTTCATATGATTAACTTACTCTAGGTTACGAAGTATGATGTCTCTCCAGACAATTTGTTTTGTGTTGGGTGGCTTTGGTTCACGGATACCACCAACAGAAAGGACACATGCTATGTAATCTGCAGTGACATAATGTGCAGTTATAGTATTTTGTATTGTGTGGGTGTTACTAATATTAATCTGTACCTGTTAGTATGACATTGTTTTTGTCTGCACGCTGATGTAACTGAGTGTATGTGGCAAAGTTGAAATGATGTAGTGGAAAGCTGGTTCCAGTATACGGCTGAACATTGGTGAGCCGGCCTAATATCAAAGTGAAGTGATTAGGTAATGTCTGCATCCATTTTTTGGTGTCTAGAAGACCGTATCCTGTGATTGTGTATGCAGCATTGACTTGAAGGATGTTATCAAATCTTGTTTTTTCGCGGCCTTCTGCGTTTGCCTGTATGGCGCCACCCTATAATATGAAAGAGAAAGACAAATATTAAGAATGGGAAATTTAATGCGTATTAAAAGGCGTGATATAGAGTAACGCAACCTGCTGATCAAGTAATATAACGCTCAAAGTTGGTTGTTTTATCCCTCTGGTATCTGTAACTGTCCATTTGCGATATACTCGCACGCATATTGCTTTTGCTACATCTGATGGTTTGAGATTAGCAACTCCAACTATTTCAAGATCTGTTGCTGGTCTTTTTCCTGCAGACCTTGTTATTGTTGGCACTGAAGTATCATGCGACATTTTTCTGTATTATAATGATGGAGTGATAGGTGAGATCATATTTAAATAGGTGTAATAGCTAAGAAAAGGTAGCTGTCAGAAAAAATGCATAGTCAATAAACTGTATCCAAGAAACCAACATATGAGAGTTGGTGTTAGCAGGAGTCAGTCCAGTACACCTTTACCTTGGTTCGAAAAATGTATCGGTATTACATGGGAAGAAATATATGGTTGTGGTCTCCGTAAAGTACATGCGAAAGATGCGTCTGAAGGTATCCATTCTTAGAACATCATAAAAGGGTGGGCCTATTCTCTTGTCTATAGGACCGTAGATGTAACTGGCAAATCAGATGTAGCCAAATCTGTGTCTGATTTCTCATCAGTATAAGCATGACGTTCGAATGTGTGTGACCCTATATGGGTTCATTGAGGTAGCCTTTTGACAGTACGTAACAAAATCTGTCACAATATAGCTAACATAGATATAATCCGCAAGGGTTAAAATAAGAGATTAGACTGTATATAGGTTTATTCACCTGGCCTTGGAATGTGTGCAACCCTATATGGGTTCATTGAGGTAGCCTTTTGACAGTAGGTAACAAAATCTGTCACAATATAATTAACATACATACAATCCGCAAGGGTTAAAATAAGATATTAGATTGTATATAGGTTTAGTCACCTGCGATTTAGTAACGGGATAAAAACATCTGTAAAAATATAGGTAAGGAACATAGTAAAATATTAGATGATATATGAGTTCAGTCTGTAAAAACAGAACTGACTGTATATAGGTTTACTTACCTATGGTTTACCAATATATTACCGTCTGCATGCGGTTGCATCAGAAAGGTAAGGGAATCAGATTTGAGAGTATCTGTTTATTAGACACTATGTGGGTTAACTGGTCTGTGCATTGTTAAGTGCACACAAAAGAAGTCTTTGTAGGTATGGTCTCTTTTGCTGTCTATAGGACTGCACATATAGTTGGTAAATCAGATGTAGCAAAGTCTGTGTCTGATTTTTTGTTAGCATAAGCATGGTGGTAGAATGCGTGTCACCCTATATGGGTTTACTGAAGTGGTGTTTTGACAGCAGGTAACAAAATCTGTAAGAATATAAATGAGACAGATAGACTTGGTAAGGGTTAAGAAAAGATATGAGACCCTATATGTGTTTAGTTACCTGTGGTAATCAGCAATAGGCCAACGAAAGAAAACATCTAAAAGTATAACTGATCCTATATGGGTTTAGTGACATGTGCATTAGGATTAGGAAGCAAAATATGTTTATTGGATCCTAGGTGGGTTCATTGTTCAGTTATTTGCGATTGAGTAATAAGGGAGAAAATTTGTAAAAATATAGGTAACAAATATAGCAACATAATAGACGTTACATGTAACAAATATAGCAACATAATAGACATTACATGGTGCCAGTAATGTGCTAATCAGTAATAGGGTAAGCAAAGAAAACATCTAAAAATAGAACTGATCTTATATTTCTTCGAGAGAAAATTAGTGTTTGGTTCAGGCCTATACAACGTCTAAGTATTAGAATAATATATTCTGTTTGCTGTATCTGTGGTTGAGTGATATGCATAAACACTAATACATAAATGTGAAAGAATATGTGCAATGTGTTTGTTATGAATAAGACCTGGGTTCTGATAATGGTTTCTAAAAAGTCCCTGTAGACGATATTTTTTGTTGTATTCGGTGGTCTGTTGAGCTGATCTTTGATGAGGATTTTTAGCCCGTCAGGAGATGTGGCTCTTGAAAGTGCAACGTATAACTGGCCATGGCCAAAAATGGGTTCTGGTAAGTATACACTGATCTTGTTGAGTGACTGGCCTTGGCTTTTGTTGATGGTCATTGCGTAGCACACTTTGACTGGGAACTGCTTCCTTTTGAATATAAATGGCAGATGTTCGTCTCTGTTGAACAGGAGAATTCGAGGAAGAAATACTTTTTGTAGTATGCGAGTACCGGTAACAATTCTGACTTCGATTACTTTAGCAAGCATCTGTGTTACGATCATGCGTGTTCCATTACAAAGACCTCCAGTTAAATTCAAGTTTCTTAGCAACATAACAGGGGCACCTATTTTGAGTTCAAGCTTATGTGGCGGAATTCCTGTGAATGATAGCGTGTTAAGGTACTCTGCTGGATATAGCAATTCTGTGGCTCCTCCGTCATTTCCGCGTGGTATAGCTTCATCGTTACTTGTATATACATGACTGGGAGCACATAACATTTGCAGGATATCTGAGTTAATAGCGTCAGCGGCATCATTTTTTGGACAAACAATTGCTCTTTCTTGCAAGGATTCAGCAGTTGGTGATTGAAGAATGGTGTCAGGATATATGAATCGTATAAGTTGCATCCTTGCGTCATTACTATCTGGAATACAATACATATCGGGTATATGTATCCATGAGGTATCTCGGGGATCTGATTGATCTGGTTGACCAATAACACCATTCCCTATGTTGACTAACCATTCAGAAAATGCTGCAGTTGCGACCAATTGATGGGAAGGTGTCTCTGTTCTTTTCAGGCGCATATTTTCAGTCAACAGATGAACTCTGAAATGTTTCCACAGATATGATTCAGTGATACATGAGGAAATAATTTGCTGTTTTGTACCTTTTTTCTTTACTGGTAAAGTTTGTCTGAAATCTCCACCGAGGATGACTGATTTATTGCCAAAAAGAGCTGTTGGTGTATCTAATAGATCTCGCAAGGTCCGGTCAAGGGCCTCAAAACATTTGCGATCATTCATAGGCGCCTCGTCCCAAATTATCAGATCTGTTTGTATCAGTAACTCAGCCAGCTGAGTATGTTTTTTTATAGTGCACATAGACTCGTTCGTCACATCTAGTGGCAACTTAAACCTTGAATGAGCAGTGCGGCCTGATGGTAACAACAATGAAGCAATCCCGGAAGAAGCCACTGCAAGAACTATCTTTCGCTCTGCTCGTAGGGTGTAGATTATGCTCTTCCATACAAAAGTATTTCCAGTGCCACCGTAACCATATACGAAAATTAGCTTTTGTCTGTTATTTCTTACACCTTCGAGAATAGCATCAAACAGCTGCCGTTGCTGAGTATTGAGATTTGGTACCAAACGATCTCTTTCAGCAGTCATAGCTTCTGTATCATAGCTTCGCTCTTCCATAACTGTTCTGTTTCGCAGAATCTGTAGCAAGCGGCGTGCAGGCAGGTGGATACCAAAATCTGTAACCGATTTCCCATGAGACCTAAGAATAGGCTCCAGCTCGTAGAGGACCCCATTTTGCAGTTCTTCATCAGTCAAGGTAATTCGGGGCATCTGGAACAGGTGTGATAAGATTGCAGGTATATCATCACTCATAAGCTTCCAGTGCTTATTCCAAAGAGAGACTGGATTAGTAACATCACAGAAGATAAGAATTTGAGAGAACAGCTGGCGTATCTCTGCTGCTGTAGCTGTTAAGGCTGCTTCTAAAAGAGCAAGCGACCATTCTCCGTCATCTGCTAATAAACCCATTGCTTCACACGCTGATCTATTACTTGGATAAAGGCGGCCTTCAACTGTACGTATGGCAGAGAATGATGCACAGCCCTTCTGGTGGCAAAGTAAAAGCCTTTGGTAATACAAATCACCAGCGCTAGGATGTATGTATGCTAACCTACCAATCGAAGGCTTGTTAAGCTTTCGTCTAGGTGACCAAAACTTTTGAGCAAGATTCCAAACAAATTCAGAAGGAAAGTCTAGATACGTCAGATGGTGACCGAGTGTAGACCGAGAATTAAAGTCTAACCACTGTGTTAGGGTGGTTTTCTTGTTACTTGGATTTTCAGCAACAGAGTGTAAACTTTCATTTGCTCTGAAAGTTACACGTTGCATATTTTGAAGATGAACAGCCAGTATTTGCACAGGCGGATCTCTGTAGTGAATATCGAATCCTAGCAATCGCCAACAGGCCTCGTGTGGACCAATGTATCTTGCATCTAGATAATTGCTTATCTCATCAATTCTAATTGCAGGTGTCTGGCTTGTTGAAGGCGTGTTTCTAGTGGATCTTGTTATCTGCGTGACAACTCGGTCTGTGCCTTTTGAAATATACTTGAATAAATACTTAATCAACGTTGTCTGTTCACAATATTCTACATTGATGTGTGCATAAAACCTGGTAAGAAGCATCATGTTATATGGCACGACATAGCTATTATCCAACTCAACGTTTTGGACAGTAGCAATGTCTCCCGAAGGCCGCCAGCGATAATGTACATAGCCGTTTTTGTCAATAGAAGTAGCATCAGCATATGGTTTAGGAAACCCTTTTGTGCATGAATCAGTTTCCTTCATACATGGCGCTGATCTATTTGCGATGCCACATGGACCATGCATCATAAATTCGGTAACTATTCGATAACCTTCTGGGTCAACGTGTCTACCAGGTAATTCAGCCGATATATATCGGTCGATATCTGCATGTGAGTGCACTCTTGAAGCTTCTTTTATCCACAACAACAAATGACAATGTGGCAGGCCACGCTTTTGAAATTCAACCGTGTACAAAACTGAAAAGTTAAACATAAAAATTGGGTCAGATACAATGTACAGGGTTTATGTATAGGTACATACTAATAAAAACTGAAACTTACTCGCTGCAACTGCTCCAAATGGTCTTCCGTCACGGAGATACGCAATCAGTAGATGAATTTTCTGCTCGAAAACTCGGTCGACAACATCTGGCCTATCAGCAACATTAACGTGCGGAAACTGCTCCATATATTCTGTAATTTCTGGCCATTTGACATTGCATGTAAATGTGATGAAGAAAGATGGGTTTCCATAAACCCGGCAAATTGCGAGTGCATCAAGATAGTGGCTGTACATATACCGTGGGCCACCGACGAATGATGCAGGAAGGATTGTCCGCATCCCTACATCCGAACCATTCCGATCACCGCGTGCAATTGCATCATACACTCCTGAAAGGTAATCGTTTCTGATATCATTCTGGTGGTCACGAATGTAATCTAACCGATACTGCTCCACACTACAATAAGCTGTGACTACATATTGTTGAAAGAGCCTTCCGGACCGTATCAGTAGGCTATATTCCTGAAAGCGATCATGCAATTGATATGCGTAGTACATCTTCATTGACATCTTTTTCGTTTGTTCCACTGCTTGAGTATCCGGGTTCCATAAACGTAGGCCAATGTGGAAACCATCTTCACCGAAAACGAAAATTAGAGGAAACTGGAATGACATATAGCAAGGATGCAATTTGCTAACTCTTTGTGGTTGGCTTGAACGTTGCTGAATAACGATATCAAACTCAGTGCCTGTATCAGGACCTCCTTCATAAACAATAGCTCCAATAGAATCGCCAGAAGGCAGCTCATGTTGTCGTGAACCCTTGACTGCAAATAAGCGTATCTTGAAATCAGGAATGTCTTCAGCATTCAGTAGGTTTCTTGCTGTCCTAAATAAACGAACCAACTCATTGTGCTCATCCAGAACCTGAATCAACCCATTAACAATTTCTGGCCTTAAATTTTGACCGCCATCTTCAAAATGGGTCAAACGATTCTGAATTTCATTTTGTGTATCAAAGATGTATAACTGCAAGAACCGTGGGTCAGTTTCTTCAGCCGGACAAAGAGAACCTATCCAATGATAAATCTGGCCCGATATTTTGAGCACATACGGGCCACGACCTCTGTTTACCGATTCATCGGTTTGAACTCCTAACGAAGTCATAGCAAACATTGAGTTATAAGCTCTGACATTCTCCATGAAATGGCGGTCTGTGAACAATTGCTTGATATATGCAGGGTATTCGGATTGATGTCGCAAAACTACTTGACCACCCATGCAACATCTGTGATAGGTAGGGGATGCACGGCTTCCATGTTTGATCCTTTCTTCAAACCAAAAAAGCGCCTTGCAATGACGACAGACCCTGTTACATGCCCCTAAAGACACATATGCATCTGGTGGTCCTGTAAAGGCATTAAAAAAAAAAAAAAAAAAAAAAAAAAAAAAAAAAAAAAAAAAAAATATATAAAAATGAAGGTTAAAAGGAATAAAACAAACAGAAATAACGTGCCATATAGCAAGGAAACATAATTAATAGTACCTGCACGTTGGCGGTTAATACCAGTTCTTTGTGTTCTCGCTGCTCGCCTAGCGGTCGATATAGGATTTGTAACCGTTTGAGAACCGGTAGGAGGAGTAGAGGACGGACTTTGAAAGTGCGCATTATAGTTAGAAGATGCAGTAGGAGGAGGGTCAGATTCAACTGCGAAAAGAGCAACAAATGTTACCTACAGATAAAAGTCTCATATAGCAATAAAACATAATTAATACTACCTGTGTGTTGGCGGTTAACGGCAGTTCTTTGTATTCTCATCGCTCGTCTAGCACTCGATACAGGATTTGTAGATGTTTGAGAAGTGTCAGCAGGAGCAGAGGGCATATTTTGAAAGTGCGCATTATAGGCAGAAGATGCACCAGGAGTAGTTTCAGGTTCAACTGTGAAGGCCAACAGTTAAAGTTAGACAGAGGAAGCAAAATCAGAAGCATAAAAAAGGGTGTAAAAAGCAATAAAATACAGATATATACAAATGACAATAAGAAAATGTACAGCACCGGTTGTTGCCGACGGTGATACATCATCTACCTTCTGTTTTCCTTTTCCAGCAACAGCCGTTCGATCTGAGACACTACATCGATAACCTTCATGGCGCTCATTAATTGATATACCATTAGAACATCTGGCAGGAATTGTGGAAAGAACATCGCCGTTGGTATCATACAAAGAAGTGTCACTATCCATGAATTCAGCAACGTCACATGGAGGAATCATTATACTCTCACAAAACGAATTTTGCATATCAACTGTTAGGAAGCCACCACCAGTATTAGAAACCGAACGCGGGCGTATATCTGCTGCCATATCTCGTATGAAAGAAATGCGCCGTAAGCAAACATAGGCAACCGATGAAAAATGAAACTGAAAAATAAAAGATACAGGACGTTACCAGAAGAGGTGGCGGTTTCCAAATGCATTGAAACAGGCATACCAACATGACATGGACCTGCAAATAAGAGATGCGGGTAAATAATTATACACACGAACAAAATACAAATATAAAGAAACAGCAATAAAAAAAGATACGGTACCAGTTGCTGCTGACAGTGGGATGGGATCCATATTTTGTTTCCCTTTTTCTGTCGGTAGTTGTAGACAGCGGAAAGGCACGGAGACAGTCCTAACGAAGTTCAGTAATCGATATACCATTCGAAGATTTTGTAGGCATGGCAGGGACAGCGTTGATAGCAACGGAATTATGTCCCAAGGGATCGTTACAGTGTAAGGAATCGTCAACACACATGAATTCAGCAAGATCACATGCAGGAAGCATTATACTTTCACAAACTGAAGTAGGTGTATCAATCATAAGAAACTCGCCACCGTTATTAGCATCTAAATCAGTGGCCACATCTATAACACCACCAAGGAGCAGCCCCTCACCAAGATCACAGCCAATAGACCCGTTTCCTTCTAATGATCGTTTACAACTATTTCTACGGACACCTTTAGTCTTAGTCCTCATACTCAACAAATAACTATATTTTTTAGTTATGGTGCAAGGTTTTATTCCGATTTCTTAGGTTTTCACTCTCATGACAAATTACACAAACAAATGACAAAGTGCAAAAATTATTACAATCACCTATACAGATAAGGCGATCACTGATTCGCAGAACTATTCATGACAAATCAAACAAAATCATAGATTACACAAATGTTCACAAATCAGCCGATATAACTAAACACAAACAACAACATACCACAAATGACACAAATAACTACAACTACTTAATGGCAAGCGACACAGTTGACCACAAATAACTATAAACAAAAAAAAATAAAACAAACACACGAATACACAAACCTAACGTCTTCTGATTCGGCGCGACAACAATCCTCAAGCCCTCCAAAGCTGAACAATAAAAAAATAACCAAATAAATAAATAGATAAGGCATCAACGTGTAGATCGTAAGAAGCAAATACACAAACCACACAAAACACAAACGTATCGCCCTCCGGCAAAGTTAAACCGCAGCAGCAGCCGATCAAAGCCGACGAAGAAGATCTACACAACTACCAAGAAAAGCACAGGGAAGAGACACGTATAAATCTCTAGCGAATTCTATCATTTGTTAGAACTCGGGTAAGGCTAAAAGAAGCGAGGGAACAAACGAAACGAGAAAAGCGGGAGCCCACAGCCCAAAACCGAGCCCAACACTGCTACAACAACTGTAGCAAAACTCGACGCTAAATTATATATAGGGTAATGCTTCTATTCCTCCTAGTATATGTGGATCAACTCAATTACATATATTCGGTTATTTGTTTACCATTATATATAAACTAGCTTTTGTTTGGACACCTTTATACGAAGAACAAGATTTTGATAAATAGGCCATAAGCTACATTGAGAAGAGTGATTCCGAGCTTGCTGTAAAAGTACTTATACTACAACAAATGTGTCATTTGATTACGGTTACAAACGTGTATAAAGTTATTGTGTTTATAATGGCTGAGTTACAATAACATTACCCTGTCACACTTAATGAAAAGTTTCGCATTTATATACACGTAAAAGTATGAAATTTGCTCGCACTTGAAAGTATAGTTACAAACTCGTGACGTCTAATCTTTTCGCATTTCCTGTTGCGTGAAGAAATTAGGCGTCACAAGTTAATTTTTACACTTTTAAATTTGAGCAACTTTATGTTTATACGCATTAATAAGTACGAACAATTTTTTTACACAAGAATAAGTGTAAAGAAGTTTACAGTTTTATACATACAACTTGTACACATTTAACAAAGCGAAACAAACAGGATATTTTTATTTATTTATAAATATGAAGAAAAAAGTGCACAAATAACATTTTTGTTGTAGTCATAATTAGCACGCCATACATATATTAAATCATGATATCATAAGTGTTAATTTAATTTGATTACTGAACTTCTTATTACCTTACAAGACGACTCTTGTGTTATAGGCTTAATACGGCACCATCGGCACCACCCACTTGTGTTATAGGCGTGTCGCTATGGCCATAAAGAGTGTTATATGATGTTTATTTAGTTTAAAATGAATAATTAGTGTAGTGAGTATGTTTTCTTGGTTGTGTGTTATAGGATCTTAGGCTGGGCACACCATGACCAAAGCGATCTGAGTCACTGGCTGCCACGTCAGCTTTCTCTCTCCGGCGACCAGAAGCGACCGATCTGCCACAGTCGTTGACCGACTTTTTTTTTTTTTTTTAATCAAACATTTAAAATAAATTTAAAATTCATTAATAATAAAAACATTACAATACTTAGTTTGTGTGTTTGAAGTGGTAGGATAAGAGTTGGTATTTATAAGATGGGAAATTTTTTTTCTTTTTTTAATCAAACCAAACGGTTAGATTTTTATTTTTATTTTTTAAACATGTGCAAACAATCGGTCAATTGGCCGATCGATACTCACAAAACCAAGCGACCGACCCAAGAAGCGAACTATGGCTCCAACCCAATCGACCTATCAAGGGATCGGTCGTTTTCCCTTTTCCTGGTGACCGACCGATCAAGCGACCTATGGTTGTGCCCAGCCTTATGATGGAGGATGTTTGTTTGGTTTTTTGTTATACAAATGTAAAAAAAAAATATAATAATAATAAAAATAAAAATTGACGTGACGAAATGTATTAAACACTTATAGCACCATGGATACCGAACACTCTTACGGTACATTGTGCATTGGTGCAAATTCTGTTCAAAACAACATCAACTATTTCCTAGAACATATGTTTTAACTGTTATTGATGGTTTGAAATATTGTTATCGGTCTATTGTAAAAGGTATAGATTTTATATAAATGTTCTATCTTTCGTCTTACATGGTCATCACATCATAGAATCTCGGATTGGCCCTAGTTAGCATATATCTTAGGCGCATGTTATTCAAGCCCCCAAAAAATGTTATTCAAGCCTTCCTTTTTTTTTTGCCTTTTTTTTATTTTTTTTTTATTTTTATAATTTTATTTATATCAAAAAACTATAAACCTGAAAATACGGAACAGAAAATATAAAGTTTAATAAGTCAAACGCTTAAAACTGTCAAGAATACGGAGTAGAAACTGACAAAAACTGTGATATACTGTCAGTCGAAGGGAATCTTTTGAATAAAAGGACAAAACCCCCCCTGATGGGACATGCTAGGGGGGCTTGTATAGTATAACCCTATATCTTAAGAGTAGTCCGTGATTGTCATGGCTAATTTTATGCCTAAGATATATCAGCATACACTTGGCAAGATCAATAATAAATTTGAGGAGAGAGAAATTATGCATTCAATGTGTTAAACAATGAATGGATTAGACACACTAGATACATGAGTTATGCATCCAAATCATTTCTCATATCTTAATACGACTGAGATGATTTTTCTTATGTAAGTTAAATATAAATTGATTTCAAAAAGTGACACTGATTGGCTGATATATTAAGATTTTTTCAAACTGTTAAGACTATAAGGCTACTTGCTGTAACAAAAATAATCGATCGTTTGTGTCGATCGATTGAATTGTCCTTGTTGTAGAAAAATGTGGCGATCGATCGATTCCCAAAAAAATGAGGATCATGGTCGTTGGAGCGATCGATTGAGATTGCTATCTTTTTTTTTTTCTTTCTTTTTAGTAGCTAGCCGTTGCAAACAAAAATAATAATAATAATAATAATAATAATTAGCCGTTGCAAATAAAAATAATAATAATAATAATAATAATAATAAAAATTGAAATCCTACTACTGGCCAAAGGTTAGAATGAATAAAAAAATATATATTTCACTTATAAATACACAACATAAACACACAATATAAACATACTTCAATCCACAAATCTCACAATTCTCTCAATTCAAAATATCTAAGAAAACACCACAACAAAAAGGCCGAAAATCCTGATTGCCACAAAATATTCCGCACTTAACACCGGATCCGAATTTCCGATTAACCGGTGTCTTACCAAACGTCAATTTCGACCCGCTACTTTAGATTATGAACCGCAACAACCTCCACAACAACAAACTAACAATCTATTTTCTATAAATCGTCTTATGAATCGTCCATTTGTACCACCGTATCAAAACAACCAACAACAACAACAAAGCCACTTCCGTCGAAGCCAACAATCTATGTATGGCTCACCCGAATTGGTGTATCGTCCAACAATGGATTCATCAACGTCCGCCTTTTCAAATTATCAACATTATTCTCCGGTTAACTGTATGAATCTTGATGCTTGTGATTTTGAAGAACAACTATACAACAATCCAGATTTTTATGTGGGAACTGGTTCGGGTTATCCGGCTCAAGGTTATCCGAGTCAAGACTTTTCTATGGGTCAAGGTTCGGGTCATGGATCGTTTCACGATTCGGTTCCAAATGATGATGATGATGATGCTACTCCGGAAGAGATGTCACCGGTGAAACCTAATAAACGAGCTACAAAGGCTAAGAAGAAAAATGTTGAGAAAGAAACCAAGAATGATTCGTCAAATTGGACACGCAACGAAGAAATCGCGTTGTGCAAAGCCTGGTGTGATACGTCCGAGAATAGCGAGCTGGGAAACAATATGCAGGCTAAGGGATTTTGGAAGAAAGTTATTGCTTACTTTGAAAATGAAGTTGGTGGAAACAGAACGTACAACTCGATTATTACCAAGTGAAAAAATAGGATTCGTCCTAGAGTTGGTGCATTTTGTGCCATTTACGACAATGCTTTTCTGAATTATGCAAGTGGTGACAATGACCTAGGTATTTACACACGAGCGTGTGAAGAATACCAAGCGATGTATGATCATGCTTTTACATTGCAGCATTGTTGGGAAAGAAAAAGGAGCTGGCAGAAGAATACTACTCGTTGAATAAACAAGAGTTGGAGTAAAGGAAAAAAATAGATGGAAATAAAGGCAAAAAAAATTCAAATCGAAGAAGAAATACTTGAATTTGACCGGCAAAAGAAACGGGATAAAGACATCTTATTCTATCTCACACCAATCGACCCGTCTTTGCCCGCAAATTTACGACAAAAGATGCAGGAAATGAAGGATTCAATCAATGAACGACACAACCTAGATTATTAGTTTTTTAATAAGTATTGTAATGTTTTAAATTTATTTTAAGTATTATGTAACGTTTTAATTATTTTAATGAAATTTAAGTTTGTGTTAAAAATGTTAAAATATATATATATATATATAACAGTATATATATATATATATATATATATATATATATATATATATATATATAATATATATATAAAACAGGATGCGTATAACGTCATCAAATGCAGGATTGATGAGTAAGCAGGTGGATTGATGACTAATCATGTTGTTATTCCACATAAGCATGCCACCTAAGCAAAGTTTGACCAAATTAATTCGAAAGTTGACTTTTAATTCCGAAATTTTAAAAATGACACTAAAGATTCGAACTTGGGTTGTTTATATAGCTTAAATATATGTCAATGTTACCATTAGACCAAATTATTTTTTGTGATATAACGTCCACAAAAAATAACTATAATCTTCTTCTTTAATATGTATACCGAATTTTTGCAATTATATATATATATTTTGTAAACATGTATCCCGGATTTTTTTTAAAAATATGTTTAATTTTAATTTGTAGAAGATATAGTTTGAAAGATAAGTTTGGAATGTATTTTGTATAAATCTTTTGTTCCTATAGTTAACATCATAGTTCTACCTTAACACGTATTTTGTATAAATCTTTTGTTCCTATATTTAAGATCAAAGTCCTACCTTAACACTATATATACATCATATATACATCATATTATAACGTTTTTTCTAAACTCAAAAAAACAATAAGCTCTATTGATAAGAATATAGCCATTATGCACGGCCAAAGACACTCTGCAAGGCTTGCAAAAGGATCTGACAAGAAGAACATCAGTGCTTCTTTGGGAGGTATGTTTTTTACATGTAATTTAATCATTAGTTTGTTATATTGTTATTGGGAGGTATGTTTTTTACATCATGAACGTTTTTCTATTGATTATAGTTGCTTATATAAACTTACATGGTAATATAGTGTCCTACATGTGGTTAGCACTGCCATGATCTATTAGTAGATACTGCTTTTATGTGTTTATTCTACATGTTGTTAGCACTGCCATACTCTATTAGTAGTACTGCTCGATATACTTGATACTGCTTATGTGTGTTTGTATTGTTTGTTAATAAACGATGGTGCATGTAAACATTAGATTAATTATACAACAACAACATAAAAATTACAACATCCTTAACATACCTTCTGAAAACAATATATAACAATATAATTAATCCAATTTAACCATTGGGTTGTTGTAATTTTTATTTAATCGTTGTATAATTAATATAATGTTTACATAGACCATCGTTTATTAACAAACAATCTATTCGTATGGTTGTTGCATTCTTAATGATGTTGTTGTTGAAGCCATTTAATGTTTTGTTGCATAAACACACAGAAGCAGTATCAAGTATATCGAGCAGTACTAATAGATTATGGCAGTGCCAACAACTAAATTAACATATATTGTTAGTAGTACTGGTCGATATACTTGATACTGCTTATGTGTGTTTGTATTGTTTGTTAATAAACGATGGTGCATGTAAACATTAGATTAATTATACAACAACAACATAACAATGCATGTAAGTAATACACTAATGAAGATAACATATGAACGACTTTATATTGTTTATAGTTGCTGATGCAAACACAAGTAATACCATGCAAAATAAACATACTAAAGCCTCTTCACAAGGTATTCTATTCTTATATAGGTTTTCATGAATCCTACATTAATTTGTTTTATTTTACCATATAAGTTTATGATTTGTATCCACATCATGATTCAGATACAACATGCAAAGGTTCTGGCAGTCACGTTCATTCTAAAACCCCTTCACAAGGTATTTTGTTGTTGTATATGTTTTTCATGTATCGTATATTAATTTGTTTTATTTTACCATGAAAGTTTTTGATTTTGTATTTGGTAATCATCCACATTATAATTCTGATAAAACAGGTACAAGATCAACCAACCATGTTTCAGATGTTGTTACACGATCAACAGGTATTAGCTTCCTTAATGTTTTATTTTCATACGATATACATAATGTTTGTGATCAACATGTAGTAATTTTGTTGATATTTTATTTATGTACATTTTACATGGTGTTTATACTATGTTACTCAATTTATAACTGCTAAATCAGTAGGAAATATAGGTTTGGTTCAGCCATCTTCTTCGTCTGAATTGGAAAATTCCATATTTGAAAGTGATACACCCGGTAGTATATCTGGAGCAGTTGTTTCTGATGTCGTTGCCAAAGCTAGAGGTAGTACATTGAACATTATTTTTTTTATTTAAGACAGTAATGCATTGTATTTATACAATGTTAATTGTTCCAGCATCTAAACCACCTGCAAGGGGCAGATTTGGCCATGTCTCATCATCTTTTGAGTCACAACCATCTCATGAAGGTAACATGTTTCTAAACTAATTGTGTTCATATTATAAATTGTGGTTATAGTATATACATTAAGTATGTTTGTATATTCTAAATTGCGGTAAATCTATATCCATTAAATAATAGGATCTGTTCGAACATTAAAAAGGAAATCTACAAGTCAATTAAGCTGTTTTGAAACACATTCCACATATGAAAACTCTAGGATTGATTCTTCCAACTTTCAATCTCAATCAGGTAAGAATATTTGTTTTTAAAAACCCGCACCTTTATTATTAGATGTTATACAACAATTTGTTTTGTTATTGTTGCTAGGGCCGACAAACTCAAAAGGTGATTCTAAAAGATTTGCCTACATTAGAAATCAACAAAAAGATTTGAGATACCAAACAACATCTTCGGATGCACCTTCAAACCGGAACAAAAAAACCGTGATGCACACATCATCTTATGGAAAATTTTCATCAGGTTTTGTATGAACATTCTGGATAATGTATGTTCTGAATTACCTATTTTATGTAAATAACATTGTCATAATTTCTTTGTGTATTTGTAGGAGCTAATTCTCATCCAAGTAAAAACAATGGAAAGAGTATGTCCACAATTAAAAGTTCTAAGACAAGTTTATTTAAAATGGTTGATTCATTATACATATTTCATTTTAATGTGATATAAAAAAATACAACGTTTTTTTTTTTTTTTTTTTTTTTTTTTTTAGTAATGAAAGAGAGAAAAATGACTCTCATTAAAGATGTCAGCCCGATGAATGTGAACATGGCCATTAAAGGAAGGTGCATCTCCGTATGGCATTCACACAAATTTAACGAAGAACACGATCCTTACAGTCTTGATTGTGTTTTTCAGGATGAAGAGGTATATCAGATGAAATTAATAAATACCTATATTTGTGTATATTTATTATATGTGGCATTGATATTTGAACTATATGTATAGTCGAACCGTATCCAAATTTATGTCAAAAAGGAGTTTATGTTTAAATTTGAACCTCTTTTACGAGAAGGTCAATGTTACATAATCTCTAATTTTGGAGAAGCAGAGAATGCCGGAAGGTTACCTTTGTTACCAAACCAGTGGAAAATATCTTTTTATAAAGGAACCGAAGTTACCCGTATTGATCACATCGACAACAACTTTGTTGGGTTCGTTAACGAGCCATTCTCAAGTATTCTGGATACAGATAATGAATACCACGACCATGATTCTGTTGGTATGTGTTTTTTTTTAAATTATATACAACAGTTGGCATTACTTGAATGTTTATGTGCATATTTTTATAACAAATTTTTTTCCAGATATTGTTGGTACAGTCGTAGCTATTGGGAAAATAGTGACATTGAACAATTCTGGCGGTCCTAAGCTATGGAGGACAATTGTCGTTGAAGATG
Organism: Artemisia tridentata subsp. tridentata; assembly: GCA_021014915.2. Taxonomy (NCBI): domain Eukaryota; kingdom Viridiplantae; phylum Streptophyta; class Magnoliopsida; order Asterales; family Asteraceae; genus Artemisia; species Artemisia tridentata. The sequence continues at coordinate 221,397,903 of CP139501.1, read as the reverse complement.
CCGAGTAACTATATTTTATAAATTCTTATTTGTTTAAAATAAAATAACGTGTATAGAATAGTATTCATTTGTAATCATATATTGAGTGTACCCTATTCTATGCAGATCTCTGCGACTTGATTGTACGTTTTGGGACAATTGGGCATTAATGTGGAATGACTACGACAACAAACGTGACGAGCTTGGTCATATAGACATCCTCTTGATGCTCGAGAAAGTGAAATATTGGGACAATAAGTTTTATAGATGCCTGTTAAAATTTTGGTTACGTAATTAATATTTTTAATTCATATTAATAGCTTTTAAAATTGTTTATATTTGTTGTGCAACACAGATAAGCCATCAATACATAACGCTTTGTTTGGCACAAGAATATTTATAAACAGGGATGTGCCACAATTGTTGGCTTTCCGTAAAAGGTATAGACATTGATACCGTCACACATGTGTTTTATTTTTAAACTAAAAACATGTTAAATTTATTAGGAACCTATTTATACATTTCACAGATATGAAGAGCAGGAGGGGTATGATGCAGGGGAATTCAGAATTGAGGATCATTCAGTTGGCAGCCGTGTTGTTACGCCTGCGAAGTTCATGCACGGCTGTGTGAAGCAAGTAGTTGGAACAATTCGAAGTATTGAACCGGTAAAACAAAATTTATTGTTATAGATATAATATAAATATTATTTTTATCACTAATTAAGCCCACATTAGTAATGTTTATGCGTGGTTTTGTATCTAAATACAGGAGTCACACTGTGTAGTTTATGCAAAAGTACATAGCATACAAGAGGAAAATGGGTGGGTTTATACGGGTTGCAAAGCATGCAGTACTAGAGTGACGCCAATTGTTTCAAAACGCAATTCAGGCACAAGGAATAAGAAACAGTTGTGGTATTGTAAAAACCATGGAAAAACATATGCGGTTGCTTCCAAGTATGTAAAACAACCTATATATATATATATATATATATATATATATATATATATATATATATATATATATATATATATATATATATATATATATATATATATATAATTATTTGGATTTGTCCTTAAATATATAATAAATAATGTAGATGTTTGGATACCTTACATTCAGCGATAAATATTTTATATGTGTAGGTTCAAAATCGTTGTGCGCATATTTGACCATAGTGGTACTGCACAAGTCGTGATTTTTGACAAGAGTGTGCACAAGATGACAAATTTAACAGCGTGGGAGATAATGGAGAGCGAAGGCTTGAACACGGAAGAATACTTTTCAGATGCACTTAATCAAATTATTGGGAGGAAGTATCTTTTCAAAATTTTATTTTCTGAGTTCAATCACAACAACAATAGTTATATATATAGAGCGGAGAAAGTGACGGAAGATGTTGATATAATCAACTATTTCAAGAATGGCTTTATAGAAGAACAGGTCTGATTCATTGGTCTTTTAATGTACTTAACAATGGTTTGTGTTTATAAACAAGTGTATGTTAATCCTTATGAATGAATCAAAATAGGATGACGACGATGAAGATGAAGGTTTGGAGTACAATTCCGTGTGTTCAGATGATGGATCGGAAACACATTCGGATGATATGAGCGAAGTATTGTGCATTGTATTTTTTAATGTCTATAAACACCGTTAAATTGTAACAAACAATACAAGCTAATCTTTTATATCTTCTCACAACATGTAGCAGGAGCCAACAAATGAAGATGTAGTTCAATCGATAGATGCAACGGATGATAGTCCGGCAGTGTGCGTTGGTGCCACGAACGCCACTTTAATTCAATTTGATGATGCAGGCAAGGGTACGACAGACCACATTAACAGTGTACCAGCGACACTGGATGACGAATCACCATCTAATGACCTTAATAATCGAGAGGAGCAAGAAGACAATTAATTGACATTTACATTTTTTAATATTTTGAACAATTTATTTACAAATTGCAAACTTGCATGGGTATGGATATTCGTATTAAGCTTCATTTTTTTATTTACTTTCCAACATTCCATGGTTATTTGTTCACAATTATTCATATTAAGTTTCATTATTTTATTTACCAGCGCAAACGTTGATCATTACTTAAAAAAACGATGTAGCAGTATCAAGTATATCTAGCAGTACTAATATAATATGGCAGTGCTAACCACATGTAGGACACTATATTAGCTCAAATGCAGCACCACTAACGTGAATAAGCAGCAGCTTTAACATGAACAAGCAGTATTAACCTCATAAATAACTATAAGCATGTTAAGGAAATGATTGACAAACTTTAATGAAGTTGTAACAACTTCAAAAAATTTGGAAGGATGAATATGTACACATTTAATATTTAAAATTAAAACAACAACCTTATCAATTCCTTGAGTCAAGTGAAGTCGATTCATTGCCGTCAGCACTCATCTCCGTCTTTACCTCATCATCTCTCGACACCCTTCAACATCATATATATATAAATACACATTCCCTCTCATTCCTCAAACTCATAAATTTAATTGTTAGGTTTCATTTTTATTGATTTTTGTATGTTTATATAATTTTTTTATTGAACATTATTTTTTTCTTATGCAAACAAATGTCTATTTGTCTCTCACGTATTAACATATAAATTAAAAAATGTATACTAACACGTTCATTCCAAAAATTAATCGAAATAAAATTAATAATAGATAACAAATAAAATAATACACATATTTAGGATAAACACCAAAAAATGAAAAAGGAAATTTCAAGTCTACATTGAAAGCACTTCCACAAAAATGATATATATATATATATATATATATATATATATTATATATATATATATATATATATATATATATATATATATATTATAAACATTTTTTCAAGAATATGTTTAATTTATAGAAGATATGATTTGAAAGATAAGTTTAGAATGTATTTTGTATAAATATTTTGTTCATATATTTAAGATCATATACCTACTTTGACACTATATGTGGATCAAAATATATTTAAGAGTACTTTGTACTGGTATCAACAATACGTATATCCTATGTTGTACTGCTGAGTTATCCCCAATATGTATTTTAACTTTGTACTGCTACGTCCCCGACTTGGTACTAATATTATAACCAGTTCATAAGAGTTATATTAAAACGCATTATCACTTTAAATATACGTAGTCCATTGTTTTTATACATCATCAATACTAACAAAATTTTTAAATGTTTATACACAAACGAATGTAATCTTTATATACAATAAAGCCATGATAAAAATATTCTGTAGAATTTCCAAATCTATATTTAAAGCATGATATAAGGCATGTAAACTATAAAAAACGTTTAAATTGTAAACGTAATCTTTATCTATAACAAAAATATGACAAACAAATTTTCGGTTTCCATTATATGGTCACCTTCAAACTCTATAAATAAAGCCATATATTAACACATATTGAATATATATCTTCAAAAGTTGAGAACATAAAATACAAACAATGTCACACCGAAGATCACACAAGGTACATAATCTTAAGTTGAATATGTTTTGTTGATTATCAGATGAATTAGATACATTCTAATTACTAAAATTTTAGCAGGGTAATCCGAAAAAAGATCACCACCATCCTCCATCATCAGCCGATGGCTCGCTAGATAAGAATATACCAAACATTGTTATATCAGATGATGAGGATGTACAATAACTAAATTAACTGTTTATTTAGATTATATATGAAACACAATATCTGATTATGTTTAGCATGAATGCAGGATGAACAAGTTGATTTGTTCAAAAAAGATACATCGAGTCTTCATATATTGGACGATGAAGAGGTATCCTTGATAACATGTCTAAGTACTTTCTTTCTAAACTTAATATCTACTTATTTAACAATTATCTTTAGCAAAATTCTGCTTTACAAAAGACCATTCATGTTATCAATTCATAAGCATGACCCAGTATAGATTGTTTAAAAACGAATCTCACTATGGTCATGACTAATCATGCTCTCAATCCACCTAAGCATGACACCTAATCGACCATAGATCTTGCTTAGGTGTCATGCTTAGGTGGATTAAGAGCATGATTAGTCATGACCATAGTGAGATTCGAACATGTATCTTTAGGTTAACATTGAAACGTCACAACCAATGGAACCAATCCATTGATTGTGATGAAGCACCTAAAACAAAAAAACATATACCATTGTTAAAAATCAAGCATATATTTTCCTTAAATATAGTATCTGGTATATGTAAATTATATAGCATATATCTCTACAACTTAAAATTATATAGCATATATTTTCCTTAAACAAGTTGATTTGTTCAAAAAAGATATATCGATTGTTCATATATTGGACAATGAAGAGGTATCCTTGATAACATGTCTGAGTACTTTCTTTCTAAACTTAATATCTACTTATTTAACAATTATCTTTAGCAAAATTCTGCTTTACAAAAGACCATTCGTGTCAACTTTTTAACAAAATTAACACACTTATAACAACCCATTATAGATTGTTTAAAAACGAATCCATAAACATGACCTTATAAGATTATCATGAATTGTTTTCTCACATTAATATATCAGATGATCTAATTATCTTTATAATACTTGCAGGTTGACCCATCAGATGACGAGGTATTATAGCATAACTGTGGTTATTATTATTAATAATGGTTTGTGTTAGATTTACCGAATTAAATATAAATGTGAGATATACAGATTTATGCTGCTGGTGTTAATGGATATCAAACTACTCCAATTTGTAATAAGCAAAAACTACGCAATCCGTATGTATGCAAAATATCCGATGATGATGTTGATTTACATGATACGGATAATGAGGTATTATATAAAAAATTTATTGCGTAGTAATTTGCATTGTAGTAAACATAAAATACTTAATCGTTTTTAATTTTTTATGCTCTGTTTAGGTCGTTTGTTTAACACATAACAGTCGGAGATTGTCAAAGACGAGACCCGGAACCCGTAAAAACAGATGCAAGTTTGATTATTACGAAAATCAAACTGATAATGAGGTATTTTCATAAAATTTTCATTATGTCAAACTCATTTATTAGAAAATATAAATATCGGTCAAATAATTGCAGGCTGATCAAACAACACATAAACGGTTTAGACCAACTAAAGACAACAAGTTAGCTGGCAACAAGTTTTTTTATGTTGTTTCATCAGATGATGAAAAAATACAAAAAACATGTGACAACGAAGAGGTATAAAAAATGGTTGTAATCCATATTATGTGATACTTATCAATCACGGGAACTAACAACTTTTGTAATACTTGCAGCCTCTCCCACCTATACACAAACGCCGTAGACTGGATAAAGACGGCAAATTAGTCAACAACATAATTGTTGACCTGGATTCATCAGATGATGGAAAGCCACAAGCAAACAAAGTTGTAGATCTAACTTCACCTGATGATAAAAAGGTGCGATCAACGCGTGTGGAGACTCTGACTGCTAATCATCTTGGGGAAAAAAACCCATTGGTAATAATAATTTATGGTTGGACATTATATTTGTATAAAACATCCTTGCTAATCCCACATTATTAAGCTAACATATATAATAAAGTAAACCAAACATTCCACATAATAGATACTCTGTTACTAACTACTAACTATGTTTTTGGTATGTAGAAACCCGTTTTCTCATGGGTTCTTACAGATCAAACGTCACAACGCTTTGGACATTCAAGTAAATTATCTTGCCGAGATCTATCAAAGATATCTGATGATGAAGAACCAATCATGTTACCAAACTATATGCTATATGATGAAGATACGGATGATGAACGTGAGAACAACAACAACGTATCTGAAGCAGGTATGCGTGTCAATATCAATGCTCTCAAAGAACCCTCTTATCCCACGCGAGATTGTAAACCTAAATATACTATCCCTGATGAATCTGTCATTGAAGACTCTTCCACAGGTTGTTTGTTGAAAAATGAATTTATTATTATTTGTATTTGTAAATTTTTAAACATGTTTTAAATTAAAAGTTTATTTATATAATTTTCTACTCGGTAATTTCATAGGGGACTCAAGATACACATCCATTGATGACGCTTATGACGAAGATTACCAATCTAACATGGTTGACAATAACGTGTGGGGCGAGATGCCTGATATCGATGGAAAAGTGCACGGTAGAAGCATCCACATCAGCGATGTTGACGAAGAAACCTGGGAAATCGATTCAGCCGCGTATAGTGTCAGTTATGACTCTTACGACGATGATGTAAGCAACTTTATCAACGACGGATCCACTGATTATGAAACAACCAGTGACGATGATAGCGAGGATGAAATATGAACAAATGGAACACGATTTCCCATGTTATCATTTTAGATTATTTACAATAAAGTCTTAAGTTTTAATTTTTTAATAAATTAACCTCATTACTTTTCATATGAGACTTTGCTACTTAAGCATGCGATTTTATAATTTTAACCATGTTTATCTTTTCATTTATTTATTTTAAATCCATGACATAACAATAATATGTTACTAACTTTATATGCGTAAAACCATACCGACAGAGTATGTTATAAAATGTAATATTACCGCCTTTTTCCGCTATATAAGAAAATTCCATCGATAATTCACAAGTAAACCATAATGGGAAAAAAACCATCTAACATCTTATAATTATGATATTAAAAAATGCAACAAAACAAAGGTCTTTAAAAATAACTTTAGAATAACTAAAACCAACCAAATTATAATTACAGGTCATGCCCGCCCATTGGGCGGGCTTTGAAGTCTAGTGTTATATATATATATATAATATATATATATTATATATATATATATATATATATATATATATATATATTGGATGAAGGTCGCCTTACTGGGGCATCCAATCGCTTGAAGGTCGCTGGAGAGAGAAAGCTGACATGCCAGAGAAAATGTGAGGGATTAAACCTTATTACCTCAGCGCCACCTCACCATTTACCTCCCCTCACTTCTTTTCACTTTCACTCACATTAATTACACAACTCTCACTTTTCAATTAAATACTCACTTTATACAAATATACCTTACAAAATACCTACACATATTAACAAACCAAATATTTAATAATAAAACACTTAAGTTTTGCACGAATACCAAGTGATGATACTCTCACCGAGGATTTTTTTCTTATGCCTCACGCGGGAGTGAGGGTATTCATAGTGAAGATGGTGCCGTGAGTGAGAGGCTCACCGGTGACCACGGGCAGTCTAAAAGAATATTTATCTTTTAAGTCTATCTTAATGATATCTCCTTTTATTATAACTGTAGATATGTCATGCTATTTTCAAGATTTGGGACATTTTAGACTTTAGTTGCACGTCCCAGTCTTAGAATTTCAACACGATTTTTGGGGCAGAGAGGAAATATATAAGTCAGGGTCAATATTAGCAGTATTATTTTCCAACAATTGAGATTTTGTTTCTGAAAACTATATTCATAGTCGACATTGTAAATGTTATACTGATAAACACTTAGCAAAAACAGTTATAAAATTACATTTTCGGATTTTACAATCATGTTAGACTAAAGTTTCTTATACCAATGAGAACTACTGGATTTTTTTACCTGAAATTAGTTTTTATACACAAATACACAATACTCTATCAGTATTTGTCAAAATAACCATAGGCGGCTCTTGGGTGGGCCGGGGAGGCCAACCGGCCAGGGCCCGTTTTTATGCGAGGGCCCATTTAAAATAAAAAAAATCATATATATATTATATATATATATATATATATATATATATATTTATATATATATATTATATGTATTTTTTTAAATAGGTATTAAACATTTAAACTTGGGCCCAATTAAATTCCAATCTTATAACTAAACCTATAACCCATAATAAATTTATAAGCCCAATAAGGGGTCTAAGGGGCACATTTTTCAACGGCCCGGACAGGGCCCGTAAATCCTCAGAGACGCCCCTGAAAATAACCCATCAGATATTAATATAATATAGTCTTTTCCTTGACACCTATTATTAGATGATAGTCTTTAGCCTTTGTTGGTAGTTTAAGTTTTGCCTTTATTTTTTTTGTTCTTTTGTTTGAGTCATGTTAGGCTCCTTAGCCTTCTTTTTGGATGTACTAATGTAAAATTTTATCCATATTACGGTTGCCTCCTTTAAATATCTTTTTATGAAAGATTATATTCTTTATAAAAAATGATTTAGATTAAATTTTATAAAGTGTTCAGACCCATCGACATAAAACCGAAGGGGGAAAGGCTAGATTCATATTCTTTCACATAGGACTCAACTTTTTTTTTTTTTTTTTTTTGACGGTGTTTTTCATTTTTTGGATTAGAGTCACATCCGTCACTTTGGCAGGCCCTCATCCACCACATACCCAGACTATGTTGTCTGAACCGGGTCCACGCTGACGCAGTGGGGATTTTTAACGGCGTCCGCCCGGAAACTGTACCGCCTCCACACGAGTATTTACTCGCTGGAGTAACGGCCGGATGAAAACCGGGGCCGGTTCGGATTCGAACCTGCGCAGCATTGGCTTACAGGTTCTCCTCTTCATTGCCTAATACCAACAGAGCTTGTGGCTCTCATGTGAGGACTTCCCGGTAGGTCACCCATACCGGTACTACTCTCACATGGGCTCACTTAACTGAATAAGTGATACCCATACCGGTACTACTCTCACATGGGGCTAGCTCGGATTCGAACCTGCGCAGCATTGGCTTACAGGTTCTCCTTTTCATTGCATTATACCAACAGAGCTTGTGACCCTCATGTGATAACTTTCCGATAGGTCACCCACACCGATACTACTCTCACATAAGACTCACTTGACCACTCTATCTATCTCATTTTCTTTAATATATGTAATTGAAAATTTAAATTTCAATAACATGAAATACATCTAATGAAAATCTTAATTCAAAACGCATCTACAAACCACCCATCGACATAAAACCCAATATGAAAGGCTAGATATCATATTCTTTCACATAGGTCCCACTACTCTATCTCCCTCATTTTCTTTAATATACTATAAGGGGACACGAAGTGGACTACTGGTTGCAAACGGGTTGGAGCAACCCGCTGGAAAACACCGCCGACAACCAGGCGGGCTGCCCAACGGGTTTGTTTCTGCTGGCTTAGCTACCAGCTGCTGCTTGAACTATTAAACATGTATTTTGACCGTTGCAATGTATTAAAAAAAAAAAAAAAAAGTATCCGTTTGGTTCCCAACTACTACAAAACGTAGCAAACCATAACCAAAAGCAAACCATTTTTTCAAACCAAAAGCAAACCATAACCAAAAAATACCAGCTGCTCCGTGAATGGATCCATGGAGAGGAAAACAAAAACCACAAAACGTAGCTAGTGTCTCACGAGGTCGAGGTCAGGGTCAAGGCGTATATCGACATGAACAAGAACAACATCAACACCAATATCAACAATCAAGCTCACAATACTATGTTCCCGAACCACCAATACGAATGCAATCTTATTCAAAACCAAGACCGGCAAAGATTTCAAGAGTGTTGGAGCGTGGAAGGTTGTGATGAATGAAGAAAAATGGAAGGAGACAATCCAAGTTGGGCAAGCAGGGTCGTCTCATTCGGAAATGCGGAGAAAGTCATCGGAGGGAGGCAATTATGAGTCGTCTAGTAACGACGTTGATGCTACTGTGTTGCCGGATTTGAACGAGGATAGCACTCCTACTCGACCAAGGAAAGGCAAGGGGAAAAAGAGTGGTTTGGGTGGTGCATCATCGAGGGGGGATGCTTTTGGGGTAGAAGCCGCTGATTACGTTTCAAAGAAAAAGCAAAACATGGAGGAAGCGAATGCGAAGAAACAAGAACTATTGGACGCACAACTCCAGCATCAAAGGGAGAAGACCACCAGGAGTGATTTCAAGTTCTTCAACACCTCACACGCACACATAACCGATCCGAAAATGTTAGCCTGGATGCTTGAACAAAAACGGTTGATTGCGGCGAGGCATGGATGGGAGTTTGATGAGTGATTTTATGTAACGGATGATTGTTTATGTTTTATTAAATGGTTTTATTTTAAATGTTTGATTACATTAAATGAAAAAAAAAATAAAAAAATTTGGAAGGGTTGAAAAAATTATGAATGCCTAAAAAATGAGTTGAAATGGTTGGTTGGGAGGGTTGAAGGAGTAAAATGAGTTGGAGGTATGTGATTGGAGGGATTTGGGAGGGTTAAAATGAAGCACCACATGACTCCTTGTCCCCTAAGGAGGATTTGAAGCCTGCGTATTGCGACGGGGCATCTGTATACAATAATAATGTAGACATCAGAAGTGCAGCTATTTTGCGGATTCTTGTATTTATGTATTTTAAATAATAACTAACCATACACCATGCTATCTACCGCTTTTAACCCAGTTTGCATAGGCTCGTTGATGTTAATACCTTTTTTTTTCCAGTAATTACGGATATTTTTTGCACATAAGCGCAAACAGTGCAGATCTCGTCTTCCCTCGCCGTGCCCACGTGGCAACTTAGCCATGCCTTGCAATTGCACCCTTGCTCCTTGTTGTGGCTCGCCATATGCATGCTACTCGTCTGCACGATGAAGTTGCATTTGTACGAATTACGTTTATATATATATATATATATATATATATATATAGGTCCCTTTCTTATCAGAACCATCTTATCTGCGAGAACTGCGAGAACTCCGCTAGACCAATGAGATTTTTTTAATTATTAAAGATTATTATTTAATCTAAAAGGTATTATAGTAAAAGACAATTTTTGTATTTTTTAGATTTTTTTTATTAAATCCCGTTTTTAAATATCTCAATTTTTTTTTTCTTAGCATGCATGTTTCTAGAAAGTTAAGGTGCATATGTGTTTCTTTTAAATAATGTAAATTTACATGTGTTTTTATTGTACAATAGTTTAAACTTCAAATGAGTTATACTTAAAAAGGTAATTGCACATATGTTTCTACAGTATATTCTATGAACTTGTTAAATAAAAACTAAAAACATAAATTATAGTCGTAACCTTTAGATTTATTACAAACCAAGAACATAATACGATTCACAAATTGTTATATCTTATGAAATACAAATCAATTGTATCATTTTGAATATACATATGCACGCCTTCTAAGAACATATGTGCGCCAAACATATGTGTTTGAATTTTCTCATCAGATTCTTTCGAACATGTGTGCACGTCTTCCAAGAACATACATGCACGCCTTCCAAGAACATATATGTACTTCCAGTTTCTCATGAAAGTCGTTAAAACATATGTGCACGCCTTCAAAGAACATATTGTCACGCCTAGAAAAAATAATAGTCAAGATTAAATACTTTTAAAATAAAACTCAATATAACATAACACACATGCACAAGCTTAAACTAGCAAACACAAATGAACAAGAGATTAATTTTTTTTATGTATGCAAAACATATATATAATCCAAACACAAAACATATATGTTTTATACGTAAACATATAGTCAAAGTCATAGCTGAGACCAACAAATTAGCAAGTAATATCTAGTTTGCACACACGAACAGATTAAGCAAACAAAGCAAGTAATATCTATTTTGCACACATGAATCAGTGACTTATGAATGGGTTGTTTGAATAACATTTAACATCAAATGGCATATGGTCAAGTGGTCAAAGACGTTATAATTCGGCCCAAGTGTATATTGCCGCATAGAGTCTGATATACAACTAAACAACTTACATCGTCTACTATTATTTTTATTTTTTATTTTATTTGCAGCATAAGAAACAAATTTTGACAGCTTAACCAATGCATGACTTTCAATAGCCTCTAGATAAGATCCTATGAAACAAAATATTCAAACACGAAAAGTTTGTATGAGATTATTTGAAAGAAAATTGCATTAAAATAATGAATAACCATTTTGCAATACTAAAACCCAAAATATGAGCCTCCACTCTTTTTCATCAATATGGCAACCGGTAAAAACAAGGTAGAGAAAAAACACTCACATGCTACAATTATTTGTGAGAAGAAGAGATGAGTTAGGCCACCACTAAATACACAGATCGGACCTCATAATTATCACCAATCTTTAATGATTTTTAGTGTAGATCATCCATCATAATTATCACCAATCTTTAATGATTTTTAGTGTAGATATAGGCGGAGTGGAGAAGAAAACAATGAAGTGGCGGTTTTCTTTTTGTAGAAAGAAAATATGATTAATTAGGTTAAATAAAATGGAGATCAGATCTAGCGGTGTGTGTGCCTATTTAATTGTGGCAGTTTTGAAAAATTATTAACAAGAAATTCTTTGAATGCCCTTTTGCTATTTAATAATTAATATTCAGTTTTTATTTTATTACAATAATGCCACACATCATCATAGCCATTGATCAAGATATCTAACGGTGCACAGGAGGTTCTCACAGTTCTCGCACTTAACATGGTTCTGAAATGAAAGTCCCACTATATATATAATGGTTGTGTGTGTGAATAAATGTGTATGTGAGACCCAAATAAGTAAGTTATGGTATGTTATTGGAAGGGGGTTGTAAAAAGAGGTATGTCATAGTGATCTGGTATCCCATGAGGCCCGAATGAAGAGATTTTGCTTGACATTGCACCTATTGCTCTAAATGTATAACACTAACGTATATTTGTTTTGTTGACCATTATTATTATTTGTCTTTAGTACACGTTGTTGGCTGCATGGAGTCTCGGGGAAGAAGTCCAACCGTCTTTTCATTTTGAGCATTAATTCCGACGGTGCAACTATTCATAATTTGAGGGATGTTTAATCATTTCAGTTTCCACTAATGGTTTTATATTTAAATTGCCCACGTCATCACCAATCTTCTACACAAATCCTAAACAAAAAAATAACACACACCCAAGTGCCAAGTCACATCAAAATTGTTGGATTTAAATAACTTAATCAACTAAATAAATAAACACATCAAAGAGCATATAACAGAAGCAATGATCGATTATTTAACACATACAAATATTACCGAATAATAAATGGTTATATACCTTTTGATCCTAGCCAAACAAGGATCGAACTTGAATTCTTCTTCTTAATCTAACAAATAGGATTAACGTGAAACCCTTTACCTTTTTGTTTCACAATCCAAGATGAATAACTAAAGTAAGTTATTACCGAACTCTTGTACACACGTACTATAACCAATCAAGTATTGATGCTAGTGAATGAACACGTAAAACCAAAACAATTTTGTTTAACTTGAAAAGCAATGGATCGACCCACTTATTGTTGTGTACGATCGGTTTAGGAAGAACAAGAGAGGAAGAACACAAATTTAAGGTTATAGCAATGCACAAGGCAAAAGAACTAATAACCCTTCAATAGTATTTATAGGCAAAACCTATCTTGGAGCAAAAGATATGGATCGAATGGGCTAGAAGCCTCAGGCCGATCGACCATACCCATGAAATGGGTTTCTAGATCTTTCTTTAGCTCCTAATTTCACTTACGGTCCTTCCTTTATTCCCTAACGGTCGTTAGTTAATTTCGTTACCGTTAGTTATCATTTCGTGTTCAAATAATTAAAATACATAACTATTATATATATTAATTATTTATTTGATCATTCATACGTAAAGTGTGCAATCCATCGGTCCCAGGTTTGATTCTGGTCATATACATTTTAATATTTTTTCAGAACTCTAACAGCTCCCACTTGAAAATTTATTAAAAGTATAGTTGACATTGGTTAGCGTCTAGCAACACGCCAATGCCCCTAGTACAACTCGGGTGATGGTCTTCTGGAAAAACCATTCGATGATAAATCATTATACTCATCCTTTTGTTTCTAATACCACATTAATAAAGATATGGATCTAAGTCATTATTTATTAATAATTCTGTTTCTCGTTATTTATGATTAAATAAGATTACCAAATCTTCTGAACCATTCAGGGGAGATCTTGGGTGTGGCCACACATACATCTTACCAATCCTATGAGGGGCCCAGCAGTATTAAACTCCAAATAATTTGAAGGAACAAATTCTATCTTCACTACGAGCATAACTCATGCACTTCGCAACGCTTCCGAAAATAATCCTTATAGCTACCAGTTACGTATAGCGTTAAATTGAATCACAGAAATGCACTACATGCATGACAGTTATCTGGCATCTCAAGTATGAGGATAACTATATACACGTGATTTACTTAACGACAAGATCCATAAAGTAAACTCATGAAGTCGGGATAAGTCTTTTATTCAAACATTTTGAATATCATGTGAAATTGGTATGACAACGCATCAATATACTTTCAAGTATATTCTACCAATACTCATATTCGCCTTAGTTTAATGATACTCCCATATCGTTAACCGACAACTGACAATTTAGAATATATAAATATATTCAAGGATATAAACATGCAAATATATGATATATTATTAAGAAAATGATGAACAAACATAACGAGTATTTTATTTCATTAAAATAATAACTGTTTTACAACATCCCATTATCCAAACACTAATCACAGATATGCATGAAACTACTAGCTAAACGAAGTCCTATGCCTTCAGAAAGTTGTTTAAGCTTTCCACCGGGTAGAGCTTTCGTTAATGGATCTGCTAAGTTGTCATTTGTGTGAACTTTGAGTAGCTCGATCTCGCCTATCTCCACTTGTTCTCTAACATAGTGATATCGAATCGGGAAATGTCTGGTGCCCTTCATGATTCCATGTTCATTGGATAATGTAATTGCGGCTGAATTGTCACAATACATTTTTATAGGTCTTTCGATTGAGGGCATAACTCCAAGCCCTGAAACGAATTTCCTAATCCAGACTGCTTCCTTTGCAGCTTCTGAGGCAGCAATATACTCACTTTCTGTTGCAGACATCGCTATAGTACTCTGCTTCTTGCTCTTTCAATCCACTGTTCCTCCATTGATGACAAAGACATAACCCGTCTGAGACTTCGTATCATCTTTATCACACTTCCAGGATGCATCGCAGTAACCTGTAACACACAGCTCTACTTCTGGATTTCCCCCGTACACTAAAAACATATCCTTCGTAGATCTCAAATACTTGAGAATATGTTTCACAGCAGTCCAGTGGAGTTCACCTGGATTTTGCTGATATCGACTGGTAATGTTCTGAGCAAACGCCACATCGGGCCTTGTACATCGCACCGCATACATAATAGATCCCACAACCGAAGCATAAGGGACTCTCTTCATGCGTGCCACCTCTTCAGGTGTTGAAGCACAAGCTTTGCTACTCAAGCCATGTTCTACTTGCATTGGCAAAAATCCCTTTTTGGAATTTTGCATACTGAATCTCTTCAATATCTTGTCAATGTAAGCACTTTGGCTTAAACCAATTAACCGCCTTGATCTATCTCTATAGATCTTGATTCCCAGAATGTATGTTGCTTCTCCTAGATCCTTCATGAAAAAACATTTCTCAAGATAGGCTTTCACCTCATTCGAACTTGGAATGTTTTTACCCATGATCAATATGTCATCAACATATAGAACTAGGAAAATAACTGTTGGGGATTCGACACACGGTTAAGGTGGTTAAACCTTTTGTACTTTGTGTGTATGATATATTGAGTGAATATGATTAAGTATGCGGAATCTACTTAATCACACTTAAAAGGTTATTATGGTTATGGAAATGGAACAGTTGTGTTTGTTATATGTCAATGAACAATGAAAGATTATCGCAAAATGATTCAATATTATTAAGATAATAATACGAGTGATCTTGAGTTATCACTAGGGTTACAACCTTGAATCTTAAGTTTTTCTTACTTGTGATATTTTTGTGTTTGTTCACTATTCTAACAGTTATGAAAGTTCTAAGTATTTTAACAATCACTTATTTGACACATATATATCACTAGTCTAAGATCTTCTTTTATAGTCCAAGAAGATCTTTACAATATTGCTTAAAGTCTTGATAAACTACTTGCTATGATAATACGTGTGTCAGTCATTAAGATACATCTTGTATCTATGTTTACAACTTGTTCTGTGAATATAACATTATGACTGATCACATGGGATAAGATATTATCTACCGTATATTGTTGACTTAAATACACATAATATCATTTCATACTTATCCATCCAGCAGCAGAATGTACTTAAGCAGCAGCAATGTAAACACTAGCAGCAGAATCCTTCAGCAGCAGAATCAAACACTAACAGCAGGAACCAAATGCTCTAGCAGCAGAATCATACTTAGAGTATTTCTTTGAATAGAACCCGATATTAAACTTCTTGAATATTTAATTCCCAACAATCCTCCCCTAAACATGTGAATCCATTTCAAAATGTTTCTGAATTAAATTATGGATTGTGAAGATCTTTCAAACACTTCTGTTCTTCAAGATTGAATATCTTTCTCAGTAACTCATCTGCTTTGATCTTTGACTTTAACAATATCAATACACATCTTCAGTCTTCAAATATTGACCTTAAAGATGGTGCAATTTCCTTGGATGGATGAATTATAAGAGGCAATGATGCTGTGTATCTTGGATGCTTGTTTCAACAAGTGAAATCATCTATCAGCATGCCTTTGCAAGTGATGAACAAACGTGGTAAACTGAAATTGAAACTGAAAGCTTTCTTCGTTTGACCTAGATAGAACTTTCTCCTTTGGAATGCTTCATCTCTTCTGAATATATATAATACTCCAGAATATAAGCTCTATTCTTGTCATTTTCAACTTCCATGTCATCCTTGTATTTTCTTGTCTTTTCCTCCCTTTCACTGGTTAATCTTCCAAATTTATTTCCTCCCCTGAGATGCAAATAACATTTTATCCTCCCCTTGTTTGGAAGATCTCTCACCATCATTCCATCATTATCTGATCTACCAATGTGAACTTGTTTTTAGACAATGTTGTACATGAAGCCATCAATTCCTTAAAAGTTTAAGTTGCTGCCCTCATCACTTCTAGGTGTGTTAACTCCTATGAGAGGTAATTCATGGGGCATTTGATTCATGGTCCATCAATGGATGGTTTTTCTGAATCCTTTGAAAAATCCTTGTTTAAGAAATTATTTGACTTAGCAGTATGTTCATGATTTTGATTCATGGTCCATCAATGGATGGTTTTTCTGAATCCTTTGAAAAATCCTTGTTTAAGAAATTATTTGACTTAGCAGTATGTTTATGATTTTGAGAATTGAAAAATCACACTGCTTTCAACCATTTTGAAGGGATTAAGTGTATAACATACACTTAATCAAAATTTCGGTTTAAAGCAACCTCTGGTTGTGTGAGAACCAATGTTTTCAGTTATAAATAACTGCCTGTGTGCAGATAAACTCATTCAAAGAGTTTTCCTGTCAGGGTTTCCAGCTCATAGTAATTGTTGCTTCTAACACAAGTGTTAGATTCACTTTTACTAGCTGTTCTTTCTATCAGATGTCCTTAGACTTGCTCATTATACTTTAAAATTATAAAATGATAGAAAGTGAGTTGTATCAGTTACTATCTGACCAACTAAGTCATCAATTCAAAGTGAAACATCATAATTAAGTTTCAAGAAAGAAGTTTTAAGGAGGTTTGAAATTCCTAAACTTTTTCTATCATAAACATATTATGTCAGCAACTAGTATCTCAATTCTGCTGCTCAAATATTTCACTTGAAAATATCCTTTTGTGTTCACATGATCATACCTGAAATTGTTAGTCTAAAACCAAAAGAACAATATACAAAGTATTTGTCTTGTATTAGAATAATCATAGGACTAACTGTATGAATAACAAAAATTAAATTTGTACTAGCAGCACAAACTTTTGTAATAGCAGTAGTATCTTTTAAAACTAGCAGCACAATCAAAAATTTATTTACAAAAGCACAAAGTTTAAAATCATTGAGGATTAAGCATTCCAATACTTGCTACCAAGTACTGAAACCTTTCAACATCAAAAGCTTTGGTTAGCAGATCTGCAAAATTGAATTCTGAAGCAATTTTAAGTACTTGAATTAATCTTTTCTCATTGCAGTCTCTTATAAAGTGATGTCTAATTTCAATGTGTTTTGTTTTAGAATGTTGTACTTGATTTTTAATAATGCAAATTGTACTACTATTATCAATATGAATAACAGTGTTTAAGAAATTATACCCATAGTCAAGAAGTTGGTTTCGAAGCCATAAGACTTGAGCACAGCAACTAGCAGCAGCTACATATTCAGCTTCAGTTGTTGAAGTAGCCACAGTTGTTTGCTTCTTACACTGCCATGAAATAAGTCTACACCCAAGGAATTGACATCCTCCAGTTGTTGACTTTCTGTCCAAGCTAGCACCAGCATAATCACTATCCGAAAATGCTACCAAATCAAAAGGTGATTCTCTAGAATACCATAAACCCAACCTTGGTTGACCTTTGAGATATCTAAAAATCCTTTTGACTGCTGTTAAATGAGAAACCTTTGGAGTTACTTGAAATCTTGCACAAACACAAACAAAGAACATGATGTCAGGTCTTGATGATGTGAGATACATCAAAGATCCTATCATAGATCTGTATGTGTGTACATCTACATTTTCTCCATCTAAGTCTTTTAGAAGAGGTTTCTCAGAGTCCATTGGTGTGCTTGCCATTTTTGAATCAGCAAAGTTGAACTTCCTTAGTATCTCAGCAACATATTTATCTTGACTAATAAATATGCCTTCATATGACTGTTTAACTTGCAAACCCAAAAAGAATGTAAGTTCCCCCATAGAACTCATCTGAAACTTATCATGCATAAGTTTCTCAAACTCTAAACACATTTCCTTCCTTGTAGATCCAAAGATAATGTCATCCACATACACCTGCACTAACAGAAGATCCTTCTTGTGATGTTTGATGAAAAGTGTCTGATCAATCTTTCCTCTTTGAAATACATTTGCTTTTAAATAGGAAGCAAGTGTTTCATACCAAGCTCTAGGTGCTTGATGAAGGCCATAAAGAGCCTTTACAACTCTGTACACTTTGTCTGGATGGTCAGGATCAATGAACCCTGGAGATTGTGAGACATACACCTCTTCTTCAATTGTGCCATATAGAAATGCACTCTTGACATCCATTTGGTAAACTGTGAAGCCTAAAAATGAAGCATAAGCTAAGAAAAGCCTAATTGCCTCAAGTCTTGCTACTGGAGCAAAAACTTCATCATAGTCTATACCTTCTTGTTGTGTGTACCCTTGGGCTACTAATCTAGCCTTATTCCTAATCACTATTCCCCTTTCATCCCTTTTATTCTTGAAAACCCATCTAGTGCCAATTACCTTTGCATCCTTAGGTAAATCAACTAGCACCCAAACTTTCTGAATCTTGAATTGAAGAAGCTCCTCTTGCATAGCTTCTACCCAGCCTGAATCATCTAAGGCTTTCAGAATGTTCTTTGGTTCATCTTGTGAGAGAAAACATACAAACAAGCAAGAGTTTGGAAACTCATGTTGCTTTGAAGCATAAAGGGCATCAAGAAGCCCTTGATGGTCTGAATACATCAATTGTTGTCTTGTCTTCACACCTGATTGTACATCTCCAATCACATTATCTAGGGAGTGGACTTTGTGAATTCGTGTTTGTGGAGTAGAGGGAACTTGATAATTTGATGGAAGATTATTGAAATCCCCCTCACTGTCTGAGAATTCTGCTTCTTTCGTTTCTGAAGGGCCAGCAGCAGAATCATTTGGCCTAGCAGCAGGAACATTAATTCTAGCAGCAGAATCACCCAGAAACAATTTGTTGTTCCTGAGTTCCATCTTCTTTCCTTTCATCTTCAACACCTTCTTTAGCTTTGCCAGAAGAAGATTCATCAGTTGTTGAAGTTGATTCCACACTTGTACTTGACCATATTGGCATCCAAACATGATCTTGGTTTGTCTCCTTTTCTAACCTTGCCTCATCTGTTGCTTGTGAACCTGAAAAATCATTAGTTTTTGCAACAACAGGCACATAATTCATTGATTTGGTCCTTGACCTTCTACATTGGATTTATTCTCTAAAAACTCCACATGTAGATTTTCCTCTACAATCATAGTTCTTGTGTTGTATAATCTAAATGCTTTGCTATTAAGAGAATATCCAACAAAGAATCCTTCATCTGCTTTACCATCGAATTTTCCTAAATGGTCTAAGGTATTGAGAATTGTCACATGACATCCAAAAGGTCTAAGAAATCCTATTGCAGGAGTTCTACCTCTAAAAAGTTCATATGATGTCTTATTGTGAGGCTGTACAACTAAAACTCTATTTTGAACATAGCAAGCAGTGTTGACTGCTTCAGCCCAAAAAGTTATAGGTAGCTTAGAATCAGCTAACATAGTTCTAGCAGCTTCAATTAGTGTTCTATTCTTTCTCTCAACAACACCATTCTGTTGTGGTGTTCTAGTAATGACTTTCACTTTCTTGTCTACTTGGTTTTCTATCTGTGTAATGAATGTCTTAAGGATGCTTGTAGTCTCATCCTTAGTAGATAGAAAGAAAACCCATGTAAATCTGGTATAGTCATCAATTATAACAAGACAATATCTCTTATGCATTATACTACTTACTGAAACAGGTCCAAATAAGTCCATATGAAGCATAAACAATGATTGATTGATAGAGTTAAAAATCTTGGGCTTACAAGTGGCTTTGTGTTGTTTGCCTTTAAGACAAGTAATGCATGTTTGATCATTTTCAAATCTTTTGTGAGGTAAACCTCTTACCAAACCATTCTTAACAATCTGATTTATGGTTTTGAAATTAATATGACCAAGCCTTCTATGCCATTTCATTGATTCATCCAATGTGGCCTTTGCAACAAGACAAGTTAAATCCTTTTTAGGAACAATGTTCATCATGTCAACACTGTACATATTGCCCTTTCTAGGAATTTTAAGAAGTACTTGACTTTCATCAGGCATCTTAAAATCAGGAGAAAGTACAAGACATTCAGTCTCACAGAAAAGAACATTGTTCTTTTTGTCACACATTTGTGAGACACTAAAATGATTATAATTTAGCTCTTTTACATATAACACATCTTCAAAATCTAAATTTCCAGTTTTAATGGTACCTTTACCGAAAATTTTGCCACCAACACCTCCTCCAAAGGTAACATAGCCTCCATCAATTGATTGAAAATCTGAGAGATAAGACTTGTTGCCTGTCATGTGCCTTGAACATCCACTATCTGAGTATCCTTGATCCTCTTGTTTATCAGTTGAATGTTCCTGCACATAAGTGAGAAGTATTAGTTTCTTTTGGGGACCCAAGCCATTACTGACTTGGATCTGCCTCTTGCATCAATGCAATTTAATCTTTTAAGGAAAATTGATGCAATATTGGATTAAGAATCCAACATGCTGAGGCCTTAACAGCATTTGCCCTATTTCCCTTAGCAGCAGAATGAACTGATTGCTTAGCAGCAGGAACTGCTAGCTTTTCAGTTCTACCCTTTGGTTTCCAAACTTATTTTTGAACCACTGCTTTTGTTTGAATGGGCCTTAGAACAGTCTTTGGTGCATGTTTGAAAAAAGTTTTTGCACCTTTAGCTGTTGATTTTGGGTTAACAGTCATAAATGGTCGAGCAGCAGGAACAATTAGTCTAGCAGCAGGAACCATTTGTCTACCAGCAGGATCTGTGTTTGAGATAGACTTGATTGAGACTGTTCTGGGTTTTGTTCTATTAACACTAGAACTAGAGTGAAAATGAGATTTAGGTGTTTGCCTTTTGTGGTTCACTCTATTGTTTTCATACCCAGATACCCAATGGTTGCAGAAAGCTGCAAGATGGTCAAAACTATCACATGTGTAACAAGCTTTGTTATAAAAAGCAAAGTCATTACCTAGTTGATGAGACTTGAGGTTATTCCAATTTCTTTGGTTACCTCTGGGCTTGTTGGTGGTTCTATATTACTCACAATATCTAACTGGTTGCCTAACATGCTTAATGTTTAATTTAGGCTTATCAGTATTGTGTTTGACTATCTTAGGAACACTTGTTCCTACTTTCTTAATCACTTCAGGTTTAGACATAACCTGTTCTTCTTTATCACTATCAGTTGTACAATCTTCAACAACTATAGCATCTAGTTTCTTAACAAAGGACACCTTGTCCTGATAAAGTAAAGGTTTGTTCAAACTTTCACTTACTTTTTCTATCTTAAGACTCTCAGTAGTCTTAGAACCATATTCCATTATTGGTTCTTGAAACTCAGCAAAACCTGTGTGTGCTAGGTCAACACCTGGAGGTGAAGGAACACCTCTATATGGTGGAGGAACAGATTTGTATCATAAACCAGACTTAGCTTTATCGATTACTTGAGCTTCCCAAATCTTATTCATTTCCTCTGAGGCATGAGCTAAAGCATCTACAGTTATCTTAACATTTTCAGTTTTATTATTGGCTTCAGCTAATTGTTTACTTTGACTAGTAAGTAATTCATCTCTAAATGCTATGCCTCTTTTTAGAGCATTTAAGTCATCAGTAAACCTAGATTCATTGCCTTGAAAGTGTGCAATTTGTCTTTCAAGTACACCTATAGCTCTTTTATGATTACTTAAATTGGCTAAGGCAATAATTAGTTCTTCTCGCCTATTATCAGCTTTTCTTTTAAGTTCTTCATTTTCTTTAAGAGCAGAACATGATTCAGAACATTTGGTTATGGAAATTACCTCTGAATCAGAGAAGGCCATTAGAGCAGTCTCGGTGGCCACAAGAGCAGCATTTGTTGGTGCTTCCTCTTCATCAGCCATGAAGCTCCAGTCATAGTTAACCCCATCTATGGCTAGCATAGCCCTTGGTTCTTCAACTGTGACTTCCTTCTTCTTCTCTTGCCTATACCATGTGCTTCTATTATCCTGCTTCCTTGGGTTTCTACATTCTTTAGCAAAGTGTCCTAACCTATGACAGTTGAAACACTCCACTTTCTTCTTATCAAACCCAGCAGTTTCATTACCATCAATGGTAATCTGCTTACCAGTTCTCTGCCAGAACTTCTTAGCCCTCATGCTAAGCAAAGCAACCTGCCATTTGATGTCCATCTCTTCCAAATCATTATCATCCAACTGATCAAGATCTTCATGAATTAGAAAAGAACCACTAGTTTGACTAGACATGAATACATAGAATGCCGGATCTCCAAGTCCTGCAACATTCTTTTGTGAACTAGTAGAAAGACCACCATAAATAGCAGTAGAAACACCTTCAACTTCATCTACCTCTTCTGACTTACTAATACTAGGAGATGACAAGAGTGCCATATTCCCAGAGCTAGTACTATAGATTCCAGACTTCTTTAGACTTAGTTCAACAATTTTGAAGTTATTGAACAAATCATTGAGTTTCATGGTTTCAATATCTGGCTTGTTCATCCAGACAACCACATGAGTATGGAACTCATCAGGTAGACTTCTCAAAAACTTCATGTTGAGATCTTCCTTTGCTATCTCAACACTCAATACACTTAGCTGACTGACAAGCTTGTGTAATCTAGAAAACAACTTATCAAGAGATTCATTGCTATTTGAACTGAAATTTTCAAATTGTTGTTTCAGCAATGTCTTTTGTGTTTTCTTGGTAGTTTCATTACCACCAAACCATGCACAAATCTCTTCAAAAAGAGTTTTTGCATCTGGATACTTGCTAAAGGATAGCATCTGCTCACCAGGAATGGTCATAAGCAACAAGTTTCTTGCTTTTTGATCATTTCTCTTTTGTATCCTTTCTTCATTTGAAACTGGTCCAGTATTTCTTTGTCTTACTGATTTGCCATCAATGATAACATCTGAATAGCCTAGTGAAAAAGAATCACCATATGTAATGATATCCCAGAGAGCATAATCTTGAACCATAAAATATTGCTCAATTCTCAACCTCCATAACTCAAACTCATTTTGTTTGATCATGGGCAACTTTGCAGCAACATTTGTAGCAGTATCCTGAACATCCATTTCTTAAGCTTCTTCTTCTAAATTAATAATATCAGCCTGGCTCTGATACCACTTGTTGGGGATTCGAAACACGGTTAAGGTGGTTAAACCTTTTGTACTTTGTGTGTATGATATATTGAGTGAATATGATTAAGTATGCGGAATCTACTTAATCACACTTAGAAGGTTATTATGGTTATGGAAATGGAACAGTTGTGTTTGTTATATGTCAATGAACAATGAAAGATTATCACCAAATGATTCAATATTATTAAGATAATAATACGATTGATCTTGAGTTATCACTAGGGTTACAATCTTGAATCTTAAGTTTTTCTTACTTGTGATATTTTTGTGTTTGTTCTCTATTCTAACAGTTATGAAAGTTCTAAGTATTTAACAAACACTTATTTGACACATATATACAAGGTTGCAAAAATCGTGAATCGGTAGTCGAGCGGTCGACTACCTTGTAGCTTGTAATTGGTCTAGGCGGGTGATGTGCAGTGTTTTGCTCTAATTCTTTTATATCCACGGCAGCGGCGCCAAAGACTTGGTGCGCGCGTGATGTGTCGTTGTGGTTTAGCAGTATTAATGCCTATTCAAGTTTTAAATTTATATTTAGCCGACTTATCAATAAAACACACACTTTAACGAGCAGTGTACCCGGTCAGTATGAATATAATGGTAAGTAGAGTGTCGATCACTAAGAGTGGAACGTATTACCTAGTTATTCTAATCAGTATTTTAATATCCTAGGTTAGCTATACAACCTAATCTAACGCAAGGGGGTTCAGCCTGAGAGACTGGCACGGTTTGGTTATGATTAAATAGAAAACTAAACTAATGAGCACGAATCAGCGATTAGCACACACGTACACAGATAGATACTTGAGACAATAAGAAGACCTGTCCTGATAATTAAGTAGCTTGTCACTTGTTTTATTGCTAGTTTTATATGAAGTGTATATAATTAACCCTTTCTCGTTGGCTCTAATCTTATCGGCGAGTAAACCCTTAATGATTACTTATGTTTATCCCACTATCCTAGAATATTGAGCATTTATGATGCCCATGTTTCGTATACGCTAGAATAGATAGGCGAGGAAGGGGCATGGCGACCCAAGCAATGCTCAGCTAGACACAGAGGTTATCAATGCACTAAGAAAAGTCACCAAAGACATCAACATATAAACTTTAATTAATGGGAAAGCAATTTTAAGGGGTGGCCATGATATTCCGCAGTCACATGACATCGGCCCATCAATCCTGATGAATTAAAGTGTACTAATACAATAAAATAAAACTACTTAATGAATTGAATACATGCAGAACCTTCTTACAGCTCTTGTATCTTCGTTTAGGGTGTGTCTTGTGCTACTAATTTGTCTGAATTCGGCTCTAGTATCTTGCACTGTCCAACCTTTTGTACAACTAAAAGTCTCGAAATTCGTCTGGCCTTGGGGTATTTATAGTTTCTGTCTGAGGGTTAGATGCGGCGCATAGGATAAGTAGATGCGGCGCATTGACTTAACTTCGCGTGGGGTCCAAGATTAATATATTCAAGAATATTCGTACACCGCCTTAAGATGCGGCGTAACTCCATTTCTCTATGCGGCGCATGTCCTTTGCTGTCTTGGATTGTGACTTGTGAAATCTTGATAGTGATGCACCGTATGTAAGAAGTATGTTGCGGCGTATCTGGAGCAGAATGATCTTGATCTTGTACATTTCAGTAGACTCTTAACATCTTGCTTGTTTTGCTCCATAATTAGTCCAAAATCGCCAAGTTTCACATAATACTTGTTTTTACCTGATAATTACAAAAGTAAACATTAACGTATCAATTCTCATATATAATATAATAAAACAAGTCAAATAAATAGGATAAATGATAATGATAAAATGTACTTATTTGAGTTCATCAAATATCCCCCCACTTGAACTTTACTTGTCCCTAAGTAAACCTTAGAATAAATCAAATGAAAATGTATCCTAAAAGATATTAGGATTTATTTTTATATTTAAGCATGTATTCGTTTTGTCATAATTGCACAACCAAACACTTAACGAATTAGAGATAACATAAAATATTTCGATAAAAGCAAATCTAATCGTTTAACTGTCCAGTCGTGACGAATATTCTATCATAAGCTTGGCAAGTATACGCATCTCCTCCACTAAAGCTAAGGAATAACAAGTCTAAAGCGGTAAAAAGGGTTTGTTGGTTAAGGGTTAATCATTCTTCTTAATCTCTATCGATCTCACATTCCAGAAAAGGCGACAAAATCACAAATACATGATCGAATCCACGACCACGATACTTGCAATTGCTCAAATCCTTAACTCGAATGGGCTAAAGATAGGACCAAGTAATCTTTACCAATAATATTATATCAAAAAGGGCGACAAAATCATAAATACATAGCCGAATCCATGACTACGATACTTAAGATTGCTCAAATCCCTAATCTCAATAAATCAAAGGTTTGGATAAAGAATGATGTAGGGTATGGATAATATTTGGGATACAAATTGGTGTAAAATGAAAAATAAACAAAACAGATAAATTAAAATCCTAAGTGTGGTAAATTACTTTCCCAACCATCCCATGAATAAGACTCATATCATTGAATAACTCACGCTTTAACACTTGAAACACACTCTTTAGGTAGACACGAATTATGCTCAACAATATCTCAATCAAAGAATAATCCAAGTTGGCGTTCCCATAACGGCCAACTCCCATTCAATCCATAAATATAATATACAACAAATAGTGGTGATATCTCCCACTTAATACAAAACTTTACATAAGTTGGTTAAAACAAACTTCCAACTTTTCCTTATTCTTTTTCTTTTCTATTTTTTCAATTTTTTTTTTTTTTTTTTTTTTTTTTTTTTTTTTTTTTTTTTTTTTTTTTTGACAAAGACATATATGTGTAAAATTTCACAACTTTACTATCACTATTTTTCCGAATAATTTTTCATACTCTTCATACTTTCAGAAATAGCTGTAATAGCGAAAGTAGTAAACACACGAAAAATAAACTCAAAGTTATACAATATTTACTTTCATACCAATTGCATTGTGCAATTTCCCGACCTAACCAAAGATAATGAATTACGCACGCGAACACAGGTAATGTAAGGAAACACACTTTGCCTAAAGCAATTAACCACGGATTTTAATCTACAGGGTAGGCTAAGGTGTAAGGGTGTAACGAAACATTATAACAATGGTCTAAGAAACGAAAGGAATGGCTCTGAGGGTTTTTCTAGGGGTATCTTACTCTAAAAGTGAGAGTAACAAAAAGTTTATACGGGGGTTAACTAACCAGTGTAGTTAGTTAATATCACATAACATATAAAGGCTATTTGGGTTTAATCCTAGAAATTTACCAATTTAGACAAGTCATTCCAATTATATAGATAATACTTATTATGGTGGTCTCGAATAGTATATAAGCCAAGTTCTAAAGTTTACAAGTCACCGGCACACTCGTAGATTTGTGAATTTTGATAAGTTCACAATTTTTGGAAATAATGTTATGTGTGCAGCTATGTAATTTAGACTTTAAACAAAAACATGCTAAAAAATTTTAAATTTTGATATATTAAGTGCATTTTAAGCATATTTTGAAAAAGTTTAGGATAATTAAGTGTTCTAATTCTCCAATCCCCCCACTTAAGTTAAACAACGTCCTCGTTGTTTGCGTCAAAGGTTAAAAACTAAAAAATAAAAAGAATTAGAACAGAAAAACTCCCCTGAGATTTGCTCGGTATGATCTTCCATTATTCGTATAAGAGCAAAATTCAACTTTCTTGTGGATGAGAACCTTTAAGCTTCAAAAATGATGTATTCACAAAAATGCAGGAATCTATAATACCATTCAGACTTTAACACACCTGAGTTAAGAAAGTTCAAACTTGCATAATACATTAGTAGTTAGTAAAAATAAAACTTAAAAAATTAAAACTGAAAATCATCAGGTCAGTCGATACGCCATATCTTATGGAAGAAGATACGCCGTATCGAGCTTGGAATAAGTACGAATCAGAATAAAAGATGCGTCACATCCTTAACCAGGGATGCGCTGCATTAAATAAACTGACAGAAAGTTTTAAAGTCAAAAATAAAAATGCAGAAAATAAAATAAGATATGACCAGTGCAGGCGATGCGTCTCATCTTATGATGGAGATGCGCCGTATCTTCTGTAGGTCTGATAGACTCAATACAAAATCAAAAAATAAAATAAAATAAAAGATAAGCATGGGTTGCCTCCCACGAAGCGCTTGTTTTTGTTCTAGTCACGAGCCTGACTCCACCCTTATTTACTGTGTAATAGGGTGTTGTTCCCCCCACTTGGAATCAAGTGCGGATGATAGTAGCAATAAACACGAAAAGAGTGTAAATTTGCTATTAAAGATGGAAGAAATACATAAAGATCATACCTTGGCAATATATGTACATCTTTCCTATCCTTACCCGGTTTGGTTGATAAATTGGATGACTTGACCATTCCATCTGAAAGAGTAGTGTGTTGAGGAAAAATGAGTCTCCTTTCTTCTTGGTTAGTCTCTTTGGTAGTAAGGCGTCCCTTGACTTCCGCAGAAGATGAGAAAGGGTCTTTGGAAAGTAAAAGTTCGAGTTCCTCTATATCCTTCATAGGGTCGAAATCATCATCTTCATCAATCATAGCAATGTTTAAGAGCTCATCACCAAACTCTTCCTCGAGCTCCACCAAAAACGGGTTGATCATATACCGTATCCAAAAATAAAATTTGCTCTTCTTTTGAAACAATCAAAGTAAAATAAAATTTTATTTTACTTTGATGAAGATGATGTTTCACTTGGTGTATGTCAAATTTTATTTTACTCGTGCAAAAGAAGAGTGAAACATCAGCAAATTTTATTTTACTCGTGCAAAAGAAGAGTGAAACAATCAAAGTAAAATAAAATTTGCTGATATCTGTAGACGATGCGCCGTATCCAAAAAGTTGGATACGCCGTATCTTATAATCGTTAAAAATAAATCAGACTTTTATTCAGAAAACAGATACGCCACTTATGATTTTAGAATGCGCCGTATCCAGTCTAAATTATCAAAAATCGATTATATTTATTAAAATTAAATGCGTCGTATTAACAAAAGCTAATGCGTCGCATTTTCGTTACGTTTCAAAATACAAGATTTTTGATTTAGTAGATGCGCCGTATCGATAAAAATCGATGCGTCATATCTGTTTAATAATTCGAAAACTGTTTTTAATTTAAATCGAAAATACGCTGTATCTGTTAAAACAGATGCGTCGTATGGCGTTAGGGTTTAGAAAAATTTCTTATTAAAAACAGAATACGCCGCATCTTGGGGAAAGATGCGTCGTACTCGAATTTATTAAAAGCGTTGTATTTTATAAAAATTAAATGCAATACGCCGTATCTGTGAAAACAGATGCGCCGTATCGTTTGTATCAGCACAGTACAACGATAGCAGAATGCAGAAAAATAGAAAAAGAAAAACAAAAATAAAAACAATAAAAAAGAAACAAAAATTAAAGAAAATAAAAACACACAAAAACAGAAAATATGCAAATAATACAATGAATGCAATTTTATCTAATATACAACAAGGTTAGTGGTTAGAATCTAAAAATTAAAAAGAAAAACCTAATTAAAATACTAATTAAATTAACAGATAATAACAATTCACTCCCCGGCAGCGGCGCCAAAAACTTGATGTGCTGTGTTTTGCTTTAATTCTTTTATATCCACGGCAGCGGCGCCAAAGACTTGGTGCGCGCGTGATGTGTCGTTGTGGTTTAGCAGTATTAATGCCTATTCAAGTTTTAAATTTATATTTAGCCGACTTATCAATAAAACACACACTTTACCGAGCAGTGTACCCGGTCAGTATGAATATAATGGTAAGTAGAGTGTCGATCACTAAGAGTGGAACGTATTACCTAGTTATTCTAATCAGTATTTTAATATCCTAGGTTAGCTATACAACCTAATCCAACGCAAGGGGGTTCAGCCTGAAAGACTGGCACAGTTTGGTTATGATTAAATAGAAAACTAAACTAATGAGCACGAATCAGCGATTAGCACACACGTACACAGATAGATACTTGAGACAATAAGAAGACCTGTCCTGATAATTAAGTAGCTTGTCACTTGTTTTATTGCTAGTTTTATATGAATTGTATATAATTAACCCTTTCTCGTTGGCTCTAATCTTATCGGCGAGTAAACCCTTAATGATTACTTATGTCTATCCCACTATCCTAGAATATTGAGCATTTATGATGCCCACGTTTCGTATACGCTAGAATAGATAGGCGAGGAAGGGGCATGGCGACCCAAGCAATTCTCAGCTAGACACAGAGGTTATCAATGCACTAATAAAAGTCACCAAAGACATCAACATATAAACTTTAATTAATGGGAAAGCAATTTTAAGGGGTGGCCATGATATTCCGCAGTCACATGACATCGGCCCATCAATCCTGATGAATTAAAGTGCACTAATACAATAAAATAAAACTACTTAATGAATTGAATACATGCAGGACCTTCTTACAGCTCTTGTATCTTCATTAAGGATGTGTCTTGTGCTACTAATTTGTCTGAATTCGGCTCTAGTATCTTGCACTGTCCAACCTTTTGTACAACTAAAAGTCTCAAAATTCGTCTGGCCTTGGGGTATTTATAGTTTCTGTCTGAGGGTTAGATGCGGCGCATAGGATAAGTAGATGCGGCGCATTGACTTAACTTCGCGTGGGGTCCAAGATTAATATATTCAGGAATATTCGTACACCGCCTTAAGATGCGGCGTAACTCCATTTCTCTATGCGGCGCATGTCCTTTGCTGTCTTGGATTGTGACTTGTGAAATCTTGATAGTGATGCGCTGTATGTAAGAAGTATGTTGCGGCGTATCTGGAGCAGAATGATCTTGATCTTGTACATTTCAGTAGACTCTTAACATCTTGCTTGTTTTGCTCCATAATTAGTCCACAATTGCCAAGTTTCACATAATACTTGTTTTTACCTGATAATTACAAAAGTAAACATTAACGTATCAATTCTCATATATAATATAATAAAACAAGTCAAATAAATAGGATAAATGATAATGATAAAATGTACTTATTTGAGTTCATCAGCGGGATTAATCGGTGATTAATCGAATTGGCATTACTGACAAATTTTAGGTATTTCCGGCAAGTTTTGTGTATTTTCAGTGAGTTTTAGGTATTTCCGGCAAGGTATTTTCTAAAAAACAACTTGTAATAGACTTAAACATTTACTATAAGTGATTAAAATAAGTTTACAATGAGTTTTGGGTACTTCCAGTAAGATTTATAGGTTTCTGGCAAGTTTGACCACCATTGACCGCCGTTGACCATCGGTTGACCTATTTGTTTGACCCAGTTTCATAAATCGGCAAGGTCGGTGGCCTTGTAGCACCTAATCGACGATTAATCGGCCTTGTAGACCTTTTTTTGCAACATTGCATATATATCACTAGTCTAAGATCTTCTTTTATAGTCCAAGAAGATCTTTACAATATTGCTTAAAGTCTTGATAAACTACTTGCTATGATAATACGTGTGTCAGTCATTAAGATACATCTTGTATCTATGTTTACAACTTGTTTTGTGAATATAACATTATGACTGATCACATGGGGTAAGATATTATCTACCGTATATTGTTGACTTAAATACACATAATATCTTTTCATACTTATCCATCCAGCAGCAGAATGTACTTAAGCAGCAGCAATGTAAACGCTAGCAGCAGAATCCTTCAGCAGCAGAATGTTAAGCCTAGCAGCAGAATCAATTAACGCTAGCAGCAGAATCAAACACTAACAGCAGGAACCAAATGCTCTAGCAGCAGAATCATACTTAGAGTATTTCTTTGAATAGAACCCGATATTAAACTTCTTGAATATTTAATTCCCAACAATAACATCACTCCCACTAGCTTTGTGATATACACATGGCTCATCAAGATTCTGAGTAAATCCAAACCTTTTGATTTCCTCGTCGAATCTCTTATTCCATTGTCGTGATGCTTGCTTCAATCCATAAATGGATCTTTGAAGTTTGCATACACGGTTTGGAAATTCTGGATTCACAAACCCCTCAGGCTGCGCCATATAGATGTCTTCATCTAGACGACCGTTCAAGAAGGCGGGTTTTACGTCCATTTGCCAAATCTCATAATCATAGTGTGCAGCTATGGCTATGAGAATTCTAATAGCCCTAATGTCAGCTACAGGAGAAAAAGGTATCCTCGTAGTCAACGCCATATGTTTGGGTAAAGCCTTTAGCTACCAAACGGGCCTTATAGGTGTGTACATTGCCATCCATATCAGTCTTCTTCTTGAATAGCCACTTACTCCCAACTACCTTGGCATTGGGAGGAAGGTCTACTTCAATCCAGACTTCATTGTCTTTCATGGATTGCATTTCCCCATTCATAGCAATCTGCCATTTATCCTTTTCAGGATCATTCATGGCAGCTCTATAATTAGCAAGCTCTCCAAGATCCCCTAATATAGTTTTCTCAACCTCTACGTTAAGACATAGACATTCAGGTGCTTTCACAGTCCTTACGGATCTGCGAATGGGAATCACTTCAGGTGGAGGACCCAGACTATCCGGTTCCACAGGAAGTTCGCTAGTGTTTTCAGAAGGCAATGTATCCTCTTGATCATCTTCCAGATCATAGAGCCTCCCACTGAATTCTTGAGATATGAGATCTTTTTCAAGAAAATCTGCATACCTAGCAACAATTACTTTGTTCTCAGGTGGGAAGTAAAAGTAGTAACCCATTGTTTCCTTTGGGTATCCTGCAAAGATACATTTAACAGATCTCTGTTGGAGTTTATCTGCTGAGTCACGTTTAACGAACGCCTCGCAACCCCAGACCTTAAGATAAGATAAGTTAGGCGTTTTCCCAAACCATAACTCATAAGGTGTCTTATCTACCTTCTTAGTTGGAACCATATTTAGTATGCGAATCGCAGATTCCAAGGCATAATCCCAAAAGAATAACGGCAGAGTAGTAAGATTAAACATAGATCGTACCATATCCAGTAATGTACGATTCCTTCTCTCAGATACACTATTTTTCTGTGGAGTATATGGAGATGTGAGATGCTGGACAATTCCATTCTCACTTAGATAATCTTTAAACTCCTGACTAAGGTATTCACCACCTCTGTCGGATCGAAGAGCTTTAATCTTCTTTCCAAGTTGCAGTTCTACTTCAGCTTTCAAAACCTTAAATGTTTCAAACACCTCATGTTTATGTTTAAGTAAATAAACATAACCATAACGGCTGAAATCATCCGTGAAGGTTAAGAAGTAGCTAGCACCTCTCTTTGACGTATGTCTAAGTGGTCCGCACACATCAGTATGTATTAAACCAAGTAGATCATCAGCCTTTTCAATGCGGTTATTAAAAGGTTTCTTTGTCATCTTTCCAAATATACAAGATTCACACTTATCAAATGACTCATCATTGATATTCTGCAAAAGCCAATCGCGTTGCAGCTTTTGCATACGAGTCTTGCCTATGTGGGCAAGTCGACAATGCCAAAGATAAGACGAATCCAAGACATTCTTGACTATTTTATTGTTGATGCTATACATCGATTTATAATCACTATGTCCATTCATATTAATTTCAAAAACACCATTCACAGCAATAGCATTAAAATAAAAAACATTATTTAATGAAACAGAAATATTATTGCCAACAATAGTATGATGAAATCTCATATCCAACAAACAAGAAAAGAAAATGACACCTCTAACAATAGAAGGTGCATAATGACAATTATTCAAATTCAGTATCAAGCCGAAGGCAAAACTAATTCAAAAATTCCTATGGCTTCAACTACTGCTTTTGCTCCATTGCCCACTTGCAGAAATTGCTCCCCATAGGCGAGTCTCCTTTCCACTCTAAATCCCTGCAGTGTATTACAAATGTGAATACCGCATCCAGTATCATATACCCAAAAATTTAATTTACGAGTTAGTGAAAATAATTCAATCATGAAAAGGTTACCTGAATTACTGGCTTTCTCAGTCTCACCCTTCATCTTTTTCAATCGCAACTCCTCGAGATATAGAGGACAATTTCTCTTCCAGTGTCCCATCTCGTGGCAGTGATGAAAACCTTGATCCTTCTTTTTGGGATTTGGCTTGTTCTTCTGAGGGGCCTTCTTAGGTTCAGGCTGATAGGTCATAACTTGTTTACCCTTGTCAGCTTTACCTTTCCCCTTATTCCCTTGCGGTTTTGGTTTCTGAACCCTACCCCTTTGTATTGCTAGTACTTGTGGAGTAGGAGCCTTATCCTTGCCAGGTAAACCCTTTTCATAATCAACGAGCATTGCGAGCAATTCCGTTATTGTCTTCCCCGAGCAATGCATGTTGTAATTTTGAACAAAACCACTAAAGTCCTTGTTAAGGGACCTATTGATTAAGTTCACATTAACATTCTCGGCTAAGGCATAGTTCATCTGTTGGAGACGATCGATGTAATCTTTCATCTCCAAAACATAATCTCGCACGGGTTGACCATCTTTTTGCCTACAGCTGTGGAATTTATCGATCAAATCATAAAGTTCGACAGCTGGAGGTGTTTCATTGATTTTCTGGAGTTCATCAAGCATATCCTTAGGAAAGTAGTTCTCAAATTGCTTTTGCAACTTGGGAATCATACTGTTTAGCATTAAGCATGCTACCTCGTTATGCGCATCATACTCCTTTTGCCAGGCTGCTTTGACTTCATCAGATTCAGTCTCAGCAGGCTGCGTAGGGCAAGGCTTTGTCAAATAATCCAGCTTCTTGGTCACTCGTAGGACAATCCTCAAGGACCAATGCCAATCATTGAAATTAGGGACAGTCAGTTTTTCCCTCTCAAAGTGAGCTTTGAAAGCGGAACTTGCAGAAGTGTTGTCGGGTTGAGCCATTTCTACAGAAAAAATTCAAATATTAGTATTCCAATAATACAATTTTTCAAAAAAAGAAAATTACATAGGTAATATAAAATAACCATTTAATTTTCTTGAAAGCTAGGATCCAACTTTCCATAGTTCCACTATATCAGTTGATCTGCTAGTAGTGAAAGTACAAAAGATGGTAACTTGTCGTACAATAATCGGCAAAACAATTTCCGACTCCTAGATCATTATGGGAATTACATTTGCCAAACAATTTGCAATGTAAGCATGTTTCTTCCCATCTCATGCTTTAAGTCTCAAGGTCTCACTTATAACTTAATTAAGTCGTCTAATTTAGAAACTTATAAATTCACATAGTTTCATTACATCAGTTGATCTGCTAGCAATGAAAGTATGTAATTTACCTTGTCATTAATATCTATGTCAAGGTCTCACTTACGCTAGATATTAACTTCAAGTGTCTCTTATAATTAGATAGCATGAACTTAAATTTTTAGGGTATTTATTTTGATGTTATAATCAAAATATGTACGAAGAAGCATGCACACATCTTCGTATCATATGTTAAATAATTTTTAATTACCAATTCACTAAGAGTTAAATCAACAAAGTTTTAATTGAGGTATTGAGTTCACCAATAAAAGAATTACCTACAATTATCGCCCACTATATCCTACTGTTGCATGAGTCAAAAGACTCAAGTTATTCAGATAATTACCACAAAAGTTGCGCGTGGAATTAAGGTCAATTCACCCTTAAGATGATTTTGCACAAAATAATAGTGGTACTTGGTAAGTCCAATTTGACGCACAAGCAAGCGGAGAGACAGAATGGAGTCTCTTTAAGGCCACAATTTAATGCGAAACCAACCTTATACCTACCTTATAGTTTGTCAACATTGGATCCGCCGTTCAACTATTGGTGCAAAAACTCATCAATCAAATTAAAAGTTTATGATTCTAAGTCTTATAAAATTATGTTGTAAATTATTAAATTGCTAGTATCGCCTGAGAGCAAATTACCGTGCGAAGCGAACCACTATCGGCACATAAGACTTGGCAATAAATAATTTACCACATCAAAGTTTCATAGTTATTAGGTCCATTTATTTTTTTATACAAAAAATTATCCTCTTTTTGCTTACAATTCAATAACAATTTAAACAAAAAAGGTCAAGTAATTTAACAAAAAATAAATAAACACATAATAACGCATATAATCTTAACTATTAAATCATATAGCCACATGCAAACCTTTTGATAAATCCTATTAATAATCTCTATGTGAATTTTTATGTATATAATTACTAAAACTCCCATTGGTTTTCGAGCGCATTGTACCCAATGGACCACAGACACCAACAATTGGCCGCGTAAGCTTTAATAATTATATACCACGTTGCACATAACTGATTCATTAATTTAATAGATTAGGTCTTCCCTAATTTTAGATTTATCTAAAACATGTAGCACATAAAACAAACCCTAATCCATGAATTCCTTGCATGAAGAATCATGGATTATCCAGGAACGTAACCCTTATTCAAATAAACACATAAACACAACATGTCCTAATTTAGGGTTACAAAACTAACTTTTTATTAAAAGAGGGTCGACCCCCCCCCCCAAATTATGATTCGATTTATATTTTATGTTCTAAACCTAAAACAAATCGACAAACACGTAAATCCAAATCAAGATTTGATTTTTATTATGCGTTTCGGTAATTACAATTACATGTTAAATTGGCTCGTGATGCCACTGTTGGATTTAAATAACTTGACAATCAACTAAATAAATAAACACATCAAAGAGCATATAGCGGAAGCAAGGATCGATTATTTAACACATACAAATATTACTGAATAATAAATGGTTACATACCTTTTGATCCTAGTCAAACAAGGATCGAACTTGAACTCTTCTTCTTGATCTAACAAATAGGATTAACGTGAAACCCCTTACCTTTTTTGTTTCACAATCCAAGATGAATAACTAAAGTAAGTTATTACCGAACTCTTGTACACACGTACTATAACCAATCAAGTATTGATGCTAGTGAATGAACACGTAAAATCAAAACAATTTTGTTTAACTTGAAAAGCAATGGATCGACCCACTTATTGTGGTGTACGATCGGTTTAGGAAGAACAAGAGAGGAAGAACACAAATTTAGGGTTATAGCAATGCACAAGGTAATAGAACTAATAACTCTTCAATTGTATTTATAGGCAAAACCTATCTTGGAGCAAAAGATATGGATCGACTAGGCTAGAAGCCTTAGGCCGATCGGCCATACCCATGGAATGGGTTTCTAGATCTTTCTTTAGCTCCTAATTTCACTTACGGTCCTTCCTTTATTCTCTAACAGTCGTTAGTCAATTCCGTTAATTACTTAACGTCCGTTAGTTATAATTTCTTGTTCAAATAATTAAAATACATAACTATTATATATATTAATTATTTACTTGATCATTCATACGTAAAGTGTGCAATCCCTCGGTCCTGGGTTCGATTCTAGTCATATACGTTTTAATATTTTTCCACAACTCTAACAGAAATAATGGCTCATCTTCAAGAATTGGAAATTGCTGCGAAGTCGACCCTAATGTTAGGCCAGCTGCTTATGCATTTCGAAAGGGACATTGCTAAGGACTTGAAACTTGTGAAGAAGCTGACAAACCTTT